>JASFAW010000035.1:0-499980 GCA_030737815.1 Allium fistulosum
TGTTGGAATCTTCAAAATGAACACTTCAACTAGCGCAACTTTCAATGATACAGAATCTACGCACAAACTCCTTGCTCACGACTTGAACAAACCTCGCACAAACTTGAACAAGTTTGCTTCTAGCTCTAATACGAAAAGATGTAAACTTCTAGCTCGCAACAAGCTCTTCATGCTCTGTACAACTTTCCCACTTCGATCCAAAACTTTCAGAATCAAAACTTCCAACTTGTTTGAATCTTCACGATGAACACGATGAACACCAAACTTCTCAACAATGCAAATCCAATCTCCAAATGATGCAAACTCCTTGCGATCTAGCTCCAATACCAAATGACGCAGCCTAGGAAGCGAATTCGACGATGTAAATCGAATCCGTCCAGGATCTTGCTTAACGACAAAAGTAAACTGCTGTAAATAAGCAATCCACGATGCATGTCTTGCTGAAATCTTGTCTTGCCCTTGCAAATGCTTCAATGCTTCATGATCAGTGTAAAGAACGAACTCCTTCTGAAATAGATAGTGTCTCCAGTGTTTAATAGATTGTACAACAGCATAAAACTCCACATCATATGTACTGTATCGCATCTTCGCTCCGGACAACTTCTCACTGAAATATGCAATAGGACGCCCCTTCTGACTCAACACCCCTCCAATCCCAACCTTGGATGCATCAGTATGTAGTTCAAACACCAAATGAAAATCAGGTAGCACTAGAATTGGTGCAGTCGTCAGCAATTCCTTGATCTTCCCAAAAGCAATCCCAGCTTCCTCTGACCATGAAAACTGTTTACCTTTCATGCAATCTGTCACAGGTGCCATCACACTACTAAAGTGTGGTATAAACCTTCGATAGAATGAAGCCAACCCATGAAAACTACGAACTTCCGTTATCATCTTGGGCTGCGGCCAATTTCTGATCGCCTCAACTTTACTTTGGTCAACCTGTATTCCTTTCTCTGAAACAACATACCCCAGAAATAAAACACTATGCGACATGAATACGCATTTCTTTGTTGCAGCATAGAATTGTTCTTGTCGCAATACCATCAGCACTTCTCTAAGATGATTCAAATGTTCCTCTGGACTCCCACTGTAAATAAGAATATCATCGAAATACACCACCATGAATTTCCCAATGAACGGTCGAAAAATCTGATTCATTACCCTCATGAAAGTACTTGGTGCATTTGATAAGCCAAACGGCATGACCAACCACTCGTATAGACCCTCCCTGGTTTTAAAAGCAGTCTTCCACTCGTCTCCTGGTCTGATACGAATTTGATGATATCCACTCTTCAAATCAATCTTCGAAAAGATAGTAGCTCCACTTATTTGATCCAACAAGTCATCCAACCTCGGCATTGGAAATCTATATCTCACAGTAATCTTATTCAATGCTCGACTGTCAGTGCACATCCTCCACGTCCCATCCTTCTTGGGTACCAATAAAGCTGGTACAGCACAAGGACTCAGACTCTCCTGCACACGCCCCTGCTCAAGCAATTCCTCTACCTGCCTCCGCAACTCTTCATGTTCCTTCGGGCTCATTCGATAATGTGGTCTGTGTGGCAACACAGCACCTGGAACAAGATCTATCTGATGTTGTATATCTCTCAACGGTGGCAACTCCGTTGGTAACTCTTCTGGAAATACATCGTCAAATTCTTTCAAAACTGGTTTAATTTCTTCTGGAATTTCAACCACTTCCTGACTCTCCCGTCCAATCAACAAAAACACTTCAGGTTCCTCCTCTACTTCCTTCACAAATTCCTTCAATGATAACAAAGTTTTAAGCTCTTCAATTTCCTCCAGCTTACTCTCCTTCTGTTGTTGTTTCTTCGGAACTAGAGTAATCTTTGTGCCTTCAAACATGAAACTGTAACTGTTGGTATGTCCGTCATGCTGCACAGCTCGATCATACTGCCAAGGTCTTCCCAGTAATAAATGACAAACGTCCATATCTACGACATCACACCAGATTTCATCTTTGTACTTCTTCCCAATTGAAAACTTCACACAAGCTCTACGTCCAACTTTCACTTCACCACCCTTCCTCAACCAAGCTAACTTGTACGGTTTAGGATGTTTCTCGGTTTTCAACTCCAACTTCTTCACTGCTTCTGTAGAGATAATATTATCGCAACTCCCAGCATCAATAACAAATTTACAAACTCTTCCCAGAATAGTGCATGTAGATTGAAAGATATTGTTCCTCAACCAACTACTTTCCTCCTCTTGCTTCGGTGTTAAACAACTTCTCCTCATCATCAATGCGTACCCGTCATCTCCCGACAGTAAGTCTTCCTCCTCAACTGGTAAAGAATTAGAGCATTCAGCTTCTTCCTCATCTTCCTCCTCAACTTCTGTCACCATGGTTCTCTTCTTCGGCTTCGGACATTCGTTGCTTTTATGACCCATCTCCTGACAATTGTAACATTTGTAACTGTTGTTAATCTTCGCCTTCTCAACCTCCTTCACCACTGGTTTACTGATAGGTTTGGAAACATTAGCACTTCCACTAACACCCTTCACTTGACTGTTGGAATTAGTAAACACACCACCTCCTCGTCGTCCCTGCTTTTCCCAAGCCAACGCTTTCTGATGTGCCTCTGCTACAGATCTTGGATCGAACATATTAACCATATCCTGAATCTGCATTCTCAATCCCCCAATGAATCTAGATGTCAGTTGTTCTTCCGTTTCCATTATATCATTCCTTGCAATAAGCTGATAAAACTCATCTGCGTAATCATTAACAGTCTTCGCGCCCTGCCTCAAGTTCTGCAAACGTTGATACATCAAAGATTGATAATTGTAAGGTAAGAACGTTGCTTTCATCAATTTCTTCATCTACTCCCAAGATTCAACTTTTGACTTCCCCATTCGTTCACGTGTAAGTTTGGTTTGCTGCCACCATGCCAAAGCTCTACCCCTCAACCTTGTAGCAACCAACTTTACTCTACGACGTTCTGGAACCTCTTTGAAATCAAAAATTTCTTCCACATTAGCCACCCAATCCAAAAACTCCTCAGCCTGCATACCACCTTTGAATTCTGGAATTTCTGTCTTCATCCCAAACTCCCACTTGTGATCGTATTCCGGCTGATTCCTTCCTCGTCCACGTCCTCGTTCATGAACACTACCACCATCATACTCTTCTTCACCATCCGATGTATATCGATGTCGATCCTGACCACCAACATCTCTACCACCACCATTTCTTCCACCAACATTCCTACGATCTACATTCCTCCGATCTCGATCAGTCACATTTCTGTCACGACCTCGATCATCAACATTTCTATCACAATCTCGATCCACACTTCTATGATCACTGTCAACACTTCTCTCCCGATTAGAATGTGGTGAAACTCTACTTCTTCCATGGCTCGATTCAGGTGAAACCCTTCTCTGATTTTGACTCATTTCCAACATCATCCTCTCTAATCGACCAATCCCTTCCGTAAGCTTCTCATTGAAATTCTCGTTGATTCGTTGCTCCATTTCATCAAGCTCTTCTCTTCCGTACAAAGCATTAATATTGCGATGACGTTGAACTCGTCTTGGCGACATGATTGAATTCTTCACAGACACTTCAACAAATTCACACTTCAAGCTTCAAACACCTTTCGAACTTTGATCCAAAATGAAATGGATCGAAAACTCCAACTTGTTGCAAAATATGATGAACACGATGAACACAACTTCAACACTTCAAATTCTCGGCTCCAAGACTCGATTTAGCTATGATTGGCTAAAACAAGTTCCGATACCAAACTGACGCAGCGGATAATTCAAAACGATCTTCAATCGGTGAAAGTAACAATTCGTGGATTGATGGATACTGAAATGCCCGAATTCGTTGATCCGAAGATACCGAACTCTAGCTATCTCTGACTCGTTGATCCGAAGATACCGGGAAAGAGATCTACGATTCTTCGACGTTGATCTTGCGCACAAGATACCGTGAATCGGCTTCAACAAACGATGATCCGAGCGCACTCGAATGACGTTAGTGGAGATAGGAGATACACTCGACTACCAATTGAGATTGAAAGCACAAAGCTAACAAAAGAGAATTTTATTCAATATTCAACAACCTTTACAAATGGCACCACCGGCCTATTTATAGCATTCTACAACTCACACAAAAAAAACAACAAAATTACATAACTCCTAGGTCGGTTCTGACTTATAACCCTTTCCGACTTATCAATAAACAGATGGCCGACTTATCTATCTACTTCGCGACTTAGGGATAACTCGGCAACGACTTAATCTTCTTTTTCGCGACTTAAGGGTAACTCGGCAACGACTTAATGGAGCTTCAGCGAGTTAAGGATATCTCGGCAACGAGTTATTGTTCGCGACTTAAGAATGGCGCGCGGCACCACTTCACGACTCAAAGGATAAGTCGTTCGCGACATACGATAGGTCGCGGTGACGTGGGGAGCCGATTCCGCTTTGTTTGAACCCTAGATAAGTCGGCAGCGACTTATGGATGGCGGCACGCGATTTAGGGGAAGCTCGACTCAAGGTGGAGCGGCGATTCAAGGACGAGCGGCGACTTAAGATGGAGCGGCGACTCAAGGAGGGGAATCGGAAATATCGACTTATGGTATGCTCTTCATCAGACTGTTATGCATAACATAAGAGATTATCCACCTTAGGATTCCATTTCTTCAACACCATCTAGAACCACCTCATTAGCCTCCTCCTCAACATTTTCACCGTTAGTCGGGTATATACAAATAATTTCATTATTTCAGTCAACAAGGGTACATACATGTGTGCGCACGCGCGTGTATATTTGAATATATTCAGTTAATTACCGAATATATATTCAAATGCAAACTGAATATGTGTGTGTATGAGTGTGCATATTCATTTATTTAATGTTGTTTGAATATGTGCAAACTGGCAAGATTGAGTTGAACATATATTATTTTGTAAACTGAGTTCACTTATAAGCAGTCCATATAGATTTGAATATTTCAAGACTACATACTTTCAAGACGATTTATGCAATTCATATATATTTGTTCACATATATTATACTGAATTCAGTTCGTACATGAATTAAAAACCCAATAATCTCGGTTAAGCATGCATGAATTAAATACCCAATGAAAATTATTCAAACTGAACTAAACAGATAAATTATACACTCGGTAATCTCATTTGAGCATACACGAATTAAACACTTGATAAAAATTAAATAAAATAAATAAAAACTAAAACTACAAAAAATAAATCAAACTCACATTCTTCTTATTCATGCTAACATTCACCATTGCGCAAATCGACGTTCCAAATAGAAAAGAATGAAGACAAAGGTGGTGGAGGATTGGTTTGTATATGGATTCTTGGTTAGCGGGGGCGAATTTTTTTGTAGATCTAGGGTTGAACAAGAGAATTATTTTGTGAAATGTGAATAATGGCTAGCAAATGCATGAATCAATTAGGTTAAGGTTAGAGAATGGGTTGGGCCGGGTTGTGCGCATTCGGAGTAGGCTATTGATCAAAAAACTATTTGGTTAACGGTTAACCGAAATATGAAATATGGTTAACCGTTAACCAACCCGACTTTAGTCGATTAATGTTGGTCGATTAACCAATTTTTTCGGTTAAAGCGGTTCGGTTAAGTTCGATTAATTCGGTTAGGTCGGTTAACTCTGTTAAATGCCCACCCTTTAGATCTAGAGGTCCTTGGCATTTTATACTCTAATAATTAATTTTATATATTTTTTCAATATGACTATTTATTGATCAACTTTTTGAGTATTACTAATGACACTCTAAAATGGATATGAGGAGGCTATATTTCATGAGCACTCCGTATTTAATAAACTTGATATGGGGAGTTTATACTTAAATTAAAATTATCAACTGTGCATGTTTACTCATTGAAAACATAAAAAAATTTCTTGTCGTACCAATAACCCTAAGAAATAAAAGTAAAAAGACAAAAAAACCCTAATCCATTCGATTACAAAGTTATGGTAAAAAATGGTGCGAACGAATAACACTTCATGATCGATGGAGCTAAATCCAAACATCATCGAGAAGATCGCAGTAAGGTAAGTCGCATGAAACCCTAATTTGATGAATTTGCGATCTATGATATCGCAAAACCCTAGTTCTTGTTCAACTAATTAATGACATAATAGAATATAAATTTTTATTTTAGTTCGAAATAGGCTTTCGGCTTTTGTATTTTTCTTCGACAAGCCTGTGTCGTTTTTTACTTTTTTGTTTGGCATGGTATTGCAGAAATTGATTTGTTGTATGGTGTATTGTTGAATGTTATTCCTAACTACTTATTAAATGACTGATTATATTTGTTTGTTGTAGTAAAAAAAATTATCTATGTCCACATCTTCGAGCACTCATATACCACCGATGGCATCAAATCACAAAAGACTAGTTTTGGAAACAATGATGAAACATATTGAAGAGGTAAATATTGGTGGCAACAACAGTGGTAGTTGTTAGTAAAAGAGGGTATCAGAATACTTGATTCGAACACGATGTTGAGGATGATATAAGGGGCAATTAGTAGGAGGAAATTATTGATGACCAAGTGGAGGAAAGCAAAGAGGAGAGTGAGATGAAGATTGTACCATTGAGGAGGAAGGATAAAGGCAAGAAGGTGATCAGATAGTCTTCAAGCATGTTGGAAACTAAAGCTCAACCGTCGTTTCTCTTCACTTACAAAGATCATATCACTAGTACCATTTCGAATTCGCTGGTAAACTTTTCACTAAATAGTTTACTAAGTTGATTATTAATTATTATGTATGTATGTATTGAATATCTTATCGTTAATGTAGGCACCAAGAGATGAAGCTAGAATCGTCAAACTTCATAACCATGTTGGAATCCATAAACATTGGGATTTAACGTAGGAATGTCACTTTGTTAGGATTACGGTTGTCGAATCTGGATTTGAGCATATAATTGAATATGCTCATGATAAAGTTGACAAGTTATTGATCAATGCTTTTATAGAACGGTTCTACCAGTAAACGAACACATTTCATCTTCCATTTGTTGAAATAGGAATTACGATTGATGAAGTGTTTCACATTACTGGTCTTCCTATGGGTGGGAAGGAAGTTACTGGACTACTTGGAGGATGGAGTGGGATAAGCGATGAAGATGCATATGACTATTCGGTAAGTGCCTAGGCGTTGATGAAAAAATGACTGATGATTTGTTGACTAGGGAGAAAAAGTATGTTTGGAGTGGCTAAGAATAACGTTTTCTAGTTCTTAAGAGGAAGGTAGTGTAGATAGGAAAAGACAACATGTGATTGCATACTTATTGTATACCATTGGCGTGTTAGATTGAGGTGATAAATCAGGAACAAAGTTTCATTACATTTTTTACAATGTTTATGTGTATTAAGGCAAGTTGTAACGACCCGCTATTTTGGACCATTCACATCCATTATAAGTGTATAGGTAGACACTCATGCCGGAATTGAATTGCTCAAAATACCGCGTTGTTAATTTAAATTTGGCAAAACTGAACATATACAGTAAATAAATAATCACAGATAACAGACACAGAGTAATAATTGCAGCGGAAATAAAAGAGATAGTAGTTCATGAAGCAAATAATCACAGATAACAGACACAGAGTAATAATTGCAGTGGAAATAAAAGAGATAGTAGTTCATGAAGCTACTATATGAATATATAAAATACATCAGAGTTTACAACAGAAGAGTAATACGATACATCAGATACAAATCAGAATACATCGTTGGAATCATCTAATGCTGAAAGTAGAATAGATGGCTGGATCTTCAAGCAAAGCTCCAACTCCAAAGGTGAGTCTCGAATACTGGTACACTCAGTCTGACCCGAGTGTAAAGCAAAAACACAAGACACTCGAGTCAGGATTAACATTCTTATATTAATAAATCCAACTTAAGTGAAATAGCAATTGAAATACAAGTAACTCAAAGGATGTTTGGAATAACCATCCTTTAAGGATCCGTTAAACTATCTACTAGGTAGTAATGTACGCTAAGTAGATAATGTCTATTAGTAATATAAGGTATCAAAATAGTGTTAAGGCGTTACCATTATCCCCCTTAACACATTTTATATAAGCGTTATAGTCTATACTGCACTGTAAACTCCACCGTAAACTAGTGGGCTATCAGGGAGTACTCCATAGGTATAACACAAAACAATTTCGTAGTGGTCGCGAATATGGGAATACAAGTATGACAAGGCACATGAGGCAATACCCAAGGTAGTGATACTACCGTTTGCCTGATCCGGACTGGTGAGAACGCATCGCCGCAGCGACCGCAACACCGTGAAACAACACTCCCAAATCAAGGGTGCACCAATCGACAACAAGTAATGAGTAGTTCGAAGAAGTGTGTTCACTTGAGGTAGCTAATCCTCCATTGGCCCGGCACGGCTCCTGTTTTAGTCATTTCCAATTTGACACAAGTATCAAAGCTATCCATTATCGTTCTCTTTCTTCAGTCATCACGTACATCATTCCAACCACTTCATTCTGGATCATCACTCCGCGTATAGTTATTAAAGTGGTTTCGGTTTAGACAGAGAGTATGTCCATAACCGATTCCGGTCTCTTTAATAACTTCATAATTATTACACCGATTGGTCGTTTATTTATTTCAAAACCAAATCAAATTCAATTCCAATTAGAATTTATACCCCAACATTTCATTTGTCTTTCCAAATCAATTTCCATAATTTACGTTTCAAAATTTCCAAATTACCATTTCAAAATCTTATAATACAATTTCAATTTCGATTTAAATCAATTCAAATATTGATTCAAGTTCGTAAATAAGTTTCATTCCAAATCATTTAAATTTATTTAATTTAACATTTAAACCAATTTAAATTCATTTATCAATTTCATTCAATATTCATTAAGTAAATTTGCCATTCAAAATAATTTCTATTAAATTTCCAATTCATTAAATCCATTATTTAAATTCAACTTCCTTATTTCAAAACTTACAATTTGAATTAAATTAAATTCATCAAATCAAATTCTTTAAATTTCAAGTCTTACATTAATTTCAATAAATCACATTTTATTTCTTGATAAAGAAATTCAATTTCACTTATTTACTTACTTAAATGATTTTCCAAACTTACTTAATAAAGAAACTCAATTTCAATTATTTACAAAGTAAAATTTACTTATTCAAAATTCAATTTAATTTAATCATTAAATAATTCAATCTTATTTAATTATTAAATAATTCAAAACTTAATTATTAAATAATTTCAAAGTTTAATTATTAAATAATTTCAAAGTTTAATAATTTCAAACTTAATTATAATTTCAAACTTAATTATTAAATCATTTCAAACTTAATTCAATCATTTCTCAAATTAAACATCGCTCTTTCATCAATTACATCGTTAATATTCTGTTTTCAGATTATTAAATACTAACACTTTCCTTTCAATAAAAATTCAAATTTTCGACTTTATTTCAAAACCATATTATTTATTCAAATAAAATCTTCGTTTTATTTTTAAATCAAATTATTGACCAATCGGGTTTTTATTTAATTCTCTATCCTAGGTCAAAGTTCAATTTGGGTATTTATCATTTCAACCCGATTCCAATTCAATTCAAAATCAAAACATAGCAAAGGGAACTTGCAGTGTGATAACTGGGATGGTGTCAAAGTAAATAAACAAGCAATAACCACAATCAATATCAATCCAATAATCAATTCAAATAATCCCGAAATAATCGTATTAATTCACATTGTTATTTGTGTGAATTAATAAAATTATTTCTAGAATCTACACTATCATTTCATGTAGATTAAAGATTATTACACTTATTATTTATACGGTTTTCACTTATCATTCAATTACAATTTTATACTACAACAATTAATCCAATATACGTCGATGGTTAAAAGTGTAATTATCACTATTCTGCATGTCAATTAATTTAACAATTAAAAGGGGTCATATTCACTAATCAAATTTAACATATAAATCAGTTTTAAAATTGTTAACTATCCTATATCCATTTCAGTTTTGCATACTATTTATCATTTATCACTAACAATTTAACGTCCAATATAAACATCAACAATCAATCAATTATCAGCCAAACTGTATTATCATCACATAAATAATTAACAGATAATGGTGTCAGATGTCACAGGAGAACTGATACAGGCAATAGCATATATAACAGTGTAATTAACTAACAGCAGCATATTTCAATTGTCGTTTCAATTGAAATCAAATTTAATAAATAAAAGAACGTTAATCGTGAGTGAGTGCTCACCTTTCGAGGCTAGAGAGATGAACGATAATGGGATGAGTTACAAATCCGAGCACGAATTCTCAGAACAAGGCTAGATTGACACGAATTGGACGAACAAGGCTGATAATTAAGAATCGATGAACTGAATAAGAATCAGATTGATGCAATATATATATATTCTAACATTCAATATAACTCACATGCTTATTACTTTTAAAAGTTAGTATAAACTGTCATAGCTACCAATATGTAAGTGACGAAAATTATTGTCATATAAATATCATATGTATAATGTATAAAACCCGACGCATAACTCTCTATATATAAAATATACTTATTTAAATTAATCTACTCAAAAAATGTATACGCATATAACCTACATGTTATGAAATACTTATATAACTTAAGTAAACTCTTCTAACTTAATACACTAACAAACTGACCTTTAAACAACATTTTGAAATTGCTTTTTTTTAGAACCAAAATATAGGTAAGTTAATATCTACAAGCTAAATGCAGCAACCCAAACATATTCACTTTTACTATAACATAACTACAAATCAAAAGATCATTTAAAAACTTGCGTACACAATATAAAACTCTCAATAACACGCGCATATATATATATATATATATATATATATTAAAAAAATGAATTTTATACTTTACGTATATAACAACAGTGTAGCCAAAGTAATACACCGCAGCAATTAGGCTAACCGCCTAAAATCTTAAGGTATACTATATATCATTTACCACATAACTCATAAGTAAAATATATCACATAAAAATATATGTATAAACTAGACTTTAAACCTAATATGTGCCAAGGTATTTATAAACTAATGTATACTTCACTGTACAGTTTCAAAGTCTGAACATAACACATGCGAAACCTTTAAACATACATATATATAAATCAATTGAAATAAACTACATAACATTTACCCAGTTATAACTTTATATATAACTCTTTACTAACATTGTATACATAAATAACTAACGTATGTTGTAAAAGAAATATAAAACATCAACAGAACTGGAAAGATAGCTTTATAGTTTTACATATTAGAAAGTAATATTACAAAAGAAACACAACAAACCTATGCATATGTACACAGATACTATAGTTTATAATATAGAAAATAAAATTTTAAAATCCTTTATATACCACTATTATAATATATACACTTACATATATCAAGCGCCGAGCAAAAGGAGGAGGCCGTGTCGGCACTTTGGGAAGGGAAATGGCTCCGTGAGTGGGAGACAGAAGCGGTGATAAGCTTCGACGAGAGTTTCTCAACAAAGTCGAAGGCCACGGAGGTGGCTGGGCGAGACTTGCATGGTGATCTCGGTTGGCGTTGATTCGGCCAAGGAGAGAGGATTTGTGGCGGAGTTCGGGTAGGCTGGGCTTCGGTGATGACTGGGAGGGTTGGCCACCACTTGATTGGCAGAGACGGTGATGCCTTGGGGTGCGGAGGCCGTGGCGGATGTGAGTGGACTGGGAGGGGAAGGTGAGGACGTCGAGGTGGCTGGGAAGAGGAACGCGGGTCTAGGTTGGAGCTTCGGCAAGGGGAGGCTCTGGACTGGGCAGAGGGTGAGGCTGAGGTCGGAGCACTGCTCGGCAGCTAGAAGGAAGAAAAGGGCGAACAGGTGGGAAGGCAAATCAAAAATATCTTCAAATGAACTGGTGGTAGATGAAGGGCTATCGGGCAAAAGAAATATAAATATAAACTTATGTAACGTATAGGTTCAAAATGAAAGAAAAGAGGGCCGGAAAATGGGAAAAGAAAAATCAATGAACCATCAATAAATTTAAATTTGGGAATAAGAGAAGTCAATATGCTTGAATTCAAGGCAAAAATAAAAGCTGATGGCTTTTGGTTGTCTCGAGAAGCAACGAAAAGGCATAGTCCAAATACGGAACCGATACGCTTGGCATTTCGCAGATTGCACCGCTCACCGGATTCCGAATTTGACAATCGAATATATCGAGACGATCAAAATGGTATACAGATATCAGTGGCACGATCGAATTATAAAAATTCGAATTTTCTAATAGCGGAAAATGCAAGAAAAACGCTGAAAAATAAGATCGACGGAGCCAAAGATGTCCGAATTTGGAAAAACGACAAACTGACATTTTTCTCAGAAGATGGTTTAGAATTTTTCTATGTAAAAATATTTAGGTTTCGGAAATATTTTATTTTCATCGCTTTTTAACTGATTAAATTGAAGTAAATTTACGCGTGAAATAAACTTTCATATTTTCGGACGAAAATTTACCAGTTGCTATGTTTAACTAAACGCATTCCAAATATCAAATTTTTATTTCAAAATTTTATCGTTGAAAATTTCACAAAATTTCAACTAATTACGTTATTAAAACAGTTGAAATTTACGGGTCGTTACACAAGTGCACACTTACTCTTGGGGGACCGCATGCTTAAGTTGGTTGTTATATAATTTGGCTCAACGTACAAGAAAAGGCTTACGTCAAATTGTCGGTTGTATGACTTTACTTCAGGTACGAGTAAAATAAAAATTATGATTAATTGTTTTGGTATCTATTTATGATAAAGTTCTTGTATGAGTTTAAATACATAAGCACTTCCCCATTTTGAGACAACATAATCGGTGTATTAGTGCAGCGCTTGGTAAGCGGAGGTCGTCGTTTTATTTTGCAATGGAGCATAGTAACAATTTAGCTTTTGATTTGGTCACTCTTAGAGAGAATATTGATGACCTTAAAAGCCATGGATGTTGTTTGGGATTGTCTAAAGGATATTAGGGATCATTATCCTTTTTAGCGATGTCCTTTGTATAATGATTTGATTGTTTGTTTTGAAATAGTAGAGTCATATCAGCCTTAAAGATTTCTTCGTCGATTTGGATTTTTTTAACCGATTTCTACCACCACCTTCACTTAGAAGACCAAAAAAAATGAAATCTTCGGTAAACTCATAATAGGCAGCTTATCTTAATTTCTGAGATTTTAGCTGAAGTGAGTGGCGAAATTATTTTCTTAACTAGAGTTTTCTAACCATGTAGTATGCCCTTGGGATTGTGATTCGATGTACATGGAATGGTATAAGTCCGTGTCACATTAGTTGGTGGCCAATCCACAAGCACGATTCGCTGAGCCTATTCAAACATGTGAACAAAATTCACTTGTTGTATGCATTGTAAGTTCATATGTTAGGATAACTTATTTCACATATTATGTAAGTTTGCTACTAATGCAAATATTTGTACTTACAGAAACGGAGACTTCGCTACATTGCAGACTTCATAAGATCTTGCACACCCACTGAGTCAATGTCGTAGGTGCTAGAAAAAGTGGAATGTGTAGAGGAAGACGAACTGCTTGAGATCTATGGAGAACATGATCGTGTGGAAGAAAATGAGAAAGGCTCGAAGGCGAAGAAATCGAAGAAAAAAGAAGAGAAAGGAATGAGTAAACATGGCAAGAAAAGTAAAAGTAAGAAGAAATGATGTTGAACTATTGGTAATGATTAACATTGGGGAGTATGTGTTGTTTGTGATAGTGATAGTGTATTATTGATAGTATGTGTGTTTGGTGTGTCGAACTATGTGTGTTTCGTATGTATGATGGTGTAGTAGTATGTGATAGTGTTGGTGATGATCTATTATTGTTTGTGGTGTTCAACTTATGTACGTATATCCAACTATGGTCATGTATGTTTATTTTTTGTTCTCTATGTTTGTTTATGGTTCTCTATTTATGTTTATGGTGTTAAACTTATAAATGGAAATGGTTTGTACATGGCTTTAGCAATGTTTATGTATGAATATGGAAATGTGTGGAAATGGAAATGTATGGCTATGGCAATGTTTTTCAGGTAGTTGATAGTGTGTACATGGAAGATGTGAAGTTCGATGGAGGATGTTATTGCCGGGTATCAGTTTCGATAAGGGTTCACCGAACTTTTATGCTTATATCGACATAGCATTACCGAAGTGAAATATTTCATAGGAGTAAGCAATAATGATAGCAGGAATGATAGATTCTTGCCAAGTAAAAAGCTTAGTTCGACATGAAAATATTGGAAAGAGGCCAAACTTTCAGGAACGACATGCCACCATCGAATTCATCACGTGTAGATGATAGATAGCCACTGAAGTAAGATATAGTTTAGGGGTTAGCATTTTATGATAGAAGAAATGTTGAAACGCAATCGGGAAAAAATTTAGTTCGGCAAGAGGTCACTGGATATGGCAAAACTTTCAGGAACAACACCTCATTGTCGAATTCATCACGTGCAAACGGAACATTCTTATCGAACTTGCCATTAGGGGGAGCATTTAAATTCGATGTAGGTTTGCCGAAATTGTTGTGGTTATGAGACAACCTCCCTCCGAATTAAACCATGATGTATCTAAACAATCTCAAACAATGTTTAAACCATCTACCATTCTCAAATCATTCAAACAAGTTCACACCATTCAACCATCAATGTAACGACCCATTATTCAATCACTTTAAATATGAATATTTAATATATTTTTAAATAATCAATTAATGGATTTATAACTCAAATAAACCTCTTTTAAAAAATAATTGATCGTGGTGAAGTTTTTTTGGAATTTAGTTTACAAAAATAATCAGTTTAAAGAAAAATCAAAATGTGACCGAAAATAATTTTTGGATTATTGACTTTTCATTGTCTAAAAGTTGTCGGAAAACATTGTGTACATTAGAATATACATATATACACACACTTATATAATAACCTATGCAGTTAATGCCCCACTATTACCCCGCTATAACTGTAACGACCCGATATTCTGGATTATTCGTATCCGCACATGTCGAACTTGAATGATTCAAAATACCGAATTGTTAATTTAAATTCGGCAAAACTGAGCATATACAGTAAATAAATAATCACAGACACAGAGTAATAAATGCAGCGGAAGCAAAAGATAGTAGTTCATGAAGCTACTATATACATATCAGAGTTAAATAAGGTACAACAGATGTCTCGAATACAATAGTCAAATACAAGAATCAGAATACAATCACTGGAATCAACTGGATATCTGAAAGCTGGATAGATAGCTGGATCTCCAAGCGAAGCTCCAACTCCAAAGGTGAGTCTCGAATACTGGTACACTCAGTCTGACTCGAGCGTAAAGCAAAACACAAAACACTCGAGTCAGGATTAACATTCTTATATCAATAAATCCAACTCAAGTGAAATAACAACTGAAATACAAGTAACTCAAAGGATGTTTGGAATAACCATCCTTTAAGGATCTGTTAAACTATCTACTATGTAGTAGTGTACGATAAGTAGATAATGCCTATCAGTAATATAAAGTATCAAAATAGTATTAAGGCGTTACCATTATCCCCCTTAACACATTTTATATAAGCGTTATAGTCTATACAGCACTGTAAACTCCACCGTAATCTAGTGGGCTATCAGGGAGTACTCCATAGGTATAACACAAAACAAATCGTAGTGGTCGCGTATATAGGGATACAAGTATGACAAGGCACATGAGGCAATACCCAAGGTAGTAAAACTACCGTTTGCTTGATCCGGACTGGTGAGAATGCATCGCCGCAGCGATCGCAACACCGCGAAACAACACTCCCAAATCAAGGGTGCACCAATCGACAACAAGTAATGAGTAGTTTTCGAAGAAGTGTGTTCGCTCGAGGCAGCTAACCTCCATTTGGCCCGGCACGGCTCCTGTTTTAGTCATTTCCAATTTGACACAAGTGTCAAGGCTATCCATTATCGTTCTCTTTCTTCAGTCATCACGTACATCATTCCAACCACCTTCATTCTGGATCACACTCCGTGTATAGTTATTAAAGTGGGTTTCGGTTTAGACAGTGAGTATGTCCCTAACCGATTCCGGTCTCTTTAATAACTTTCATGATTATTACACCGATTGGTCGTTTGTTTATATTTCAAAACCAAATCAAATTCAATTTTAAATAGAATTTGTAAATCAACATTTCATTTGCCTTTCTAAATCAATTTCCATAATTTACGTTTCAAAACTTTCAAATTACCATTTCAAAATCTTATAATACAATTTCAATTTCTATTTAAACAATTCAAATATTGATTCAAGTTCGTATATAAGTTTCATTCCGAAATCATTTAAATTAATTTAATTTTAAATCAATTTAAATTCATTTATCGATTTCATTCAATATTCGTTAAGTAAATTTGTCATTCAAAACAATTTCTATTAAATTTCCAATTCATTAAATCAATTACTTAAGTTCAACTCCATTATATCAAAACTTACAAATTTCATTAAATTAAATTCATCAAATCAAATTCTTTACATTTCAAATCTTACATTAATTTCAATAAAACACATTTTATTTCTTATTAGAGAAATTCAATTTCACTTATTAATTTACTTAGTTACAATTTCACAACTCAATTAATAAAGAAACCTAATTTCACTTATTCAAGAAGTTCAATTTCACTTAACAAAGAATTCAATTTTATTTAATTATTAAATAATTCAATCTTATTTAATTATTAAATAATTTCAAAACTTAATTATTAACTAATTTCAAAACTTAATTATTAATAATTCCAAATTTAATTATTTAATAAGTAATTTTAAAACAACGTTCATTCATTATCTACTATGTTAATATTTTGATTCAGATTATTAAATATTAACATTTCCTTTCATTAAAATTCAAATTCAACTTCGTTTTAAAACTTCGTTATTTATTCAAATAAAATCTTTATTTTATCTTTAAATCAAATTATTGACCAATCGGGTTTTATTTAATTCTCTATCCTAGGTCAAAGTTTAATTTGGGTATTTATCATTTCAACCCGATTCCAATTCAATTCAAAATCAAAGCATAGCAAAGGGAACTTGCAGTGTGATAACTGGGATGGTGTCAAAGTAAATAAACAAGCAATAACAACAACCAATATCAATCCAATAATCAATTCAAATAATCCCGAAATAATCGTATTAATTCACATTGTTGTTGGTGCAAATTAATATAATCATTTCTAGAATCTACACTATCATTTCATGTAGATTAAAGATTATTACACTAATATTAATACGGTTCTTCAATTGATATCTATTATCCAATTTCATATTACATCAATTTTACAACATACATTCAATGGTTCAAGGTGTACATAACCAAATTTCTACGTGTCAATTAATCTAACATTTAAATAAGGTCATATTATGCAAATGTCATCTAATCAAATTTAACACATATATCAAATCTAACTATCCTACATCAAATTCAATTACATATTATTTATCACTTCAACATTAACAATTTAACATCCAATGTCAAACATCAAACAATCAATCATTTATCAACCAAACTAGATTATCATCGTATAAATAACAAATAATGGTGTCAGATGTCACAGGTGAACTGTTACAGGTAATAACATATATAACAGTGTAAATAGCAGCAACATATTTCAATTGTAGTTTCAATTGAAATCAAATTTAATAAATAAAAGAACATTAATCGTGAGTGATTGCTCACCTTTTGAGGCTAGAGAGATGAATAGACAACGAAGTCGAGTCACGGATCGCAAGCACGACTTCTGGAATAAACTAGATTGGCACGAATCGTCGAGCAAAGCTGTTAAATAGGAATTGCCGAAATCAAATCAAAACATTCAACATAGCAACAATTACAAAACATGTGCTGCGTCAAAGTTTAACAATATAATTTTATGTGCTACCGAGATCGAAATGGTCTGAAATTTGGTATGAATAAAGATCAAAACTCGTATTTTAAACTGCAAAAGAATCACTTGATTTGGACAAGAGGCGAGAAAAGTTACGATGTCACGAACATAGACTCAGGCCATGTTGCGACTGTCAAATGTTCAGGTCTAAAAACCCCTCTGGGTCTGACTTTCAGGTAAGAAACAGAGGACTGAACCACCTCGTATGAAGCTAAAATTTTTGACGCAGCGGATTAATCAAAACAATTGTAGATCGGTGAAAGTAGCAGTCGATGGATTGATGAATGCTGAAATGCCCGAATTCGTTGATCCGAAGATACCGAACTCTAGCTATCTCGAACTCGTTGATCGCGCACGATACCGGGTTCAAAGATCTTCAATTCTTCAAGCGTTGATCAAGCGCACTTGATTCCGCGAATCGGCTTCTACAATCGTTGAATCGAGCGCACTCGATTATCCGAAAGAGGAGATAGGAGATTACACTCAACTACCAATTTGGAATGAAAGCACAAAGAAATCAAAAGAGAATTTTATTCAATATTCAACAACCTTTACAAATGACTTCACTTGCCTATTTATAGGCTACAACACACCAAAACAGAAAAAGTACAAGTCATAAGTCGGCAACCGACTTATCAACATCTCCGACTTAACATAAGTCGTATACTATTTACAACACAGTTCAGAAAAACTTAAAAATATTACAAGTACTAAGTCGGTTCCGACTTATCAAAGTCTCCGACTCATCATAAGTCGTACACGACTTACAACCCAACAGAAGACAGGCGACTTATAACAGATGCGACTTAACAACCAACACAACAGTCACTTCCTTCGACTTAAGAATCCACGATGTAGATTAACTCGCAGAAGATACCACGCTTCAGTCTTCAGCGACTCATCCCAACGGTAGAGATTAACTCGGAGGAAGATCCCACGCTTCAGTCTTCAGCGACTCATCCCTTCTCTTAAGTCGTAGACGACTTATCCCTTGTTTGTTTTCAACTCGTGTTGCCCTTCCTGGATCCTTCTTCTTAAGTCGTAGACGACTTATAGCTCTGTCTTTAACTCATGGTTGACTTACCTCCTCATCTCCGTTGAGTTGTGGACGACTCATGCCTGTTTCCTTAAGTCGGAGACGACATATATCTTCCATCCAGTTGAGTCGTGGACGACTTATAGCTGCACCGTTAACTTGTATACGACTCATCAACACCGAACGACTCATGCTCTCCTTAAGTCGTAACTTCCTCCCATTTGAACTGGTAGGTCGTAGACGACTCAATGTCCATTCGTTAGCTCGCCGCTTCCCCTCACATGGCTCCATAAGTCGTAGACGACTTAGGCCTTCCCCTTTGGTTGACCAGATGAGTCGTGGACGACTCATCACCGCCTCCTTAAGTCGTAGACGACTTATGCCTTGGCAATCCATGAAGTCGATAGATCTCCTTGAAAAACAATTGAGCAACATGAACAGCATCCGCCGTCTTCTTACAAGCAATGAAATGTTCCATCTTCGAAAATCTGTCAACCACCACATAAATGGAATCATTACCACGCTGCGTTCTCGGCAATCCCAACACAAAGTCCATACTCACATCAACCCATGGTTTAGTTGGTACCGGTAACGGCATATATAAACCCGCATTAGTCGCAGTTCCTTTCGAAACCTGACAAATATGACATCTCTCAACAAACCTCTCCACTTCTTTCCTCATCGATGGCCAAAAGTAGGATTGTGAAATCAGCTGTAAGGTACGGTCTCTCCCGACATGTCCCTCTTCGTGTAACTCTTTGATAATCTTCATTCTCAGACTACCCTCCGGTATGCATAATCGACTTCCTTTAAAAAGAAACCCGTCAACCAACATAAACTCATCAGTCTTCCCTTCATTGTTCCCTTCAATAAATTTCTTAAAATAAGAGTCTTCTGCAATCTGCTCCGGCAATAGTTCAAAACCAGTCACTTCAACTTTCATCGTTGTCAACAAATGACTCCTTCTACTCAAAGCATCAGCCACACGATTTGTTACCCCTGACTTGTGCTTAACGACAAAAGTAAACTGTTGCAGATATGCAATCCACGATGCATGTCTCGCTGAAATCTTGTCTTGCCCTTGCAAATGCTTCAATGCTTCATGATCAGTGTAAAGAACGAACTCCTTCTGAAATAGATAATGTCTCCAATGTTTAATAGATTGCACAACAGCATAGAATTCCACATCATATGTACTGTAACGCGTCTTCGCTCCTGACAATTTCTCACTGAAATATGCAATTGGACGTCCCTTCTGACTCAACACCCCTCCAATCCCAACCTTGGATGCATCAGTATGTAGTTCAAACACCAACTGAAAATCAGGTAGCACTAGAATTGGTGCAGAGGTCAAAAGATCTTTGATTCGTTCAAAAGTAACTTCGGCTTCCTCCGTCCAGGCAAACTGTTTACCTTTCATGCAATCTGTAACAGGCGCCATCACACTACTAAAGTGTGGAATAAACCTTCGATAAAATGAAGCCAACCCATGAAAACTACGAACTTCCGTTATCGTCTTGGGCTGCGGCCAATTTTTGATCGCCTCAACTTTACCTTGGTCAACCTGTATTCCTTTCTCTGAAACAACATACCCCAGAAATAAAACACTATGCGTCATGAACACGCATTTCTTCGTTGCAGCATAGAATTGTTCTTGTCGCAATACCATCAGCACTTCTCTAAGATGATTCAAATGTTCCTCTGGACTCCCACTGTAAATCAGAATATCATCAAAATACACCACCACAAACTTCCCAATGAATGGTCGAAAAATCTGATTCATCACCCTCATGAAAGTACTTGGTGCATTGGATAAACCAAATGGCATGACCAACCATTCGTATAGAACCTCCCGGGTTTTAAAAGCAGTCTTCCACTCATCTCCTGGTCTGATACGAATTTGATGATATCCGCTCTTCAAATCAATCTTCGAAAATACATTAGCTCCGCTTATTTGATCCAACAAGTCATCCAACCTCGGCATTGGAAATCTATATCTCACAGTAATCTTGTTCAATGCTCGGCTGTCAGTGCACATCCTCCACGTCCCATCCTTCTTGGGTACCAATAAAGCTGGTACAGCACAAGGACTCAGACTCTCCTGCACACGCCCCTGCTCAAGCAATTCCTCTACCTGCCTCCGCAATTCTTCATGTTCCTTCGGACTCATTCGATAATGTGGTCTGTGTGGCAACACAGCACCTGGAACAAGATCTATCTGATGTTGTATATCCCTCAACGGTGGCAACTCCATTGGTAACTCCTCTGGAAATACATCGTCAAATTCTTTCAAAACTGGTTTAACTTCTTCTGGAATTTCAACCTCTTCACTGCTCTCTCGCCCAATTAACAAAAACACTTCAGGCTCTTCCTCAACCTCCTTAACAAATTCTTTCAAAGATAATAAAGTTTTCAACTCTTCAATCTCTTCTGACTTACTTTCTCCTTGTGATCTCTTCTTTGGAACTAGGATAATCTTCGTGCCTTTAAACATAAAACTGTAGCTATTGGTCCGACCGTCATGTAGTACTGCTCGATCATATTGCCATGGTCTTCCCAATAATAAATGACAAACATCCATCTCTACGACATCACACCATATTTCATCTTTGTATTTCTTCCCAATAGAGAATGGAACACGAACTCGTCTATCCACTTTCACTTCTCCTCCTTTCCTCAACCATGCTAACTTGTATGGATTCGGATGTTTCTCTGTCTTCAATTTCAACTTTGTCACAGCCTCGGTCGAAAGAATATTATCACAGCTTCCTACGTCAATCACAAACTTACACACCTTTCCCAGAATAGTACATGTTGACTGAAAGATATTACTCCTCAACCAACTAGCTTCCTCCTGCTTCGGTGTTAAACACGATCTCCTCAGCATTAGGTTACAACCTTCATCCCCTGACGCAATATCCTGTTCATCCTCCTCAGCTGGATTAGAACAATCTCCATCAACATCCTCATCCTCAACTTCTGCAATCATGGTTCTCTTCTTTGGCTTTGGACACTCACTGCTTTTGTGACCCAATTCTTGACAATTGTAACATTTAAACCCATTGTTAACTTTCGCCTTCTCAACCTCCTTCACCACTGGTCTACTGATAGGTTTAGAAACATTAGAACTTCCTCCAACACCCTTCGCTTGATTGTTAGAATTAGTAAACACACCACTTCCTCGTCTCCCTTGTTTTTCCCAAGCCAACGCTTTCTGATGTGCTTCTGCCACAGATCTTGGATCGAACATATTAACCATATCCTGAATCTGCATTCTCAATCCCCCAATGAACCTAGATGTCAGCTGCTCTTCTGTTTCCATAATATCATTCCGTGCAATGAGTTGATAGAATTCGTCAGCATAGTCATTAACTGTCTTTGTGCCCTGCCTCAAGTTCTGCAAACGTTGATACATCAAAGATTGATAATTGTAAGGCAAGAACGTTGCTTTCATCAATTTCTTCATCTTTTCCCAAGATTCAATCTTTGACTTTCCCATTCGTTCGCGTGTAAGCTTGGTTTGCTGCCACCATGCCAAAGCTCTACCCCTCAGCCTCGTAGCAACCAACTTCACTCTACGATGTTCTGGAACTTCTTTAAAGTCAAAAATCTCCTCAACATTAGCGACCCAATCTAGAAACTCCTCTGCTTGCATACCACCTTTGAATTCAGGAATTTCTGTCTTCATCCCCGATTCCCACTTGTGATCATACTCAGAATAGTTTCTTCCATTACCTCGTCCTTGAATACTACCACCATCATACTCCTCTTCAAAATCAGATGCATAACGATGTCGATTCTGACCACCAACATCTCTACTACCATTGCGTCTTCCACCATCATCCCTTCTATCAACATTTCTCCGTTCACGATCATTCACGTTCCTCCCACGTCCTTGATCATTTTCAACATTTCTGTCTCGATTGGAATGTGGCGAGACACTACTACCCCCATGGTTAGATTCTGGTGAAACCCTTCTCCGATTTTGATTCATCTCCGTCATAAGCTTTTCTAACCGGCCAATTCCTTCATTAAGCTTCTCACTAAAATTCTCATTGATTCTTTGCTCCATCTCATCAGCTTCTTCTCTTCGATACAAAGCTTCTACGTTTTGGTGGCGATTAGCTCTTCTTGGCGGCATACTTGAAAACTTCACAAATTCTTCAACACTTCAAATTCAAACACTTTCCGGATTTTGATCCAAAATGAAACGGATCGAAATCTTCCACTTTGTTGCAAATCTCGATGAACACGATGAACATGACTTCTCCAAATCACAAATCCCAACTTCAAACTTCAAAAGTAGGCACGACCCACTTCCTCAAACTCTCGGCCTCACTTGCTTACCACGGCCCAACTTCAAAATGATTAGGCTCCAAGTCTCGATCTAGCTATGATTGGCTAGAACAAGCTTTGATACCAAAACTGACGCAGCGGATTAATCAAAACAATTGTAGATCGGTGAAAGTAGCAGTCGATGGATTGATGAATGCTGAAATGCCCGAATTCGTTGATCCGAAGATACCGAACTCTAGCTATCTCGAACTCGTTGATCGCGCACGATACCGGGTTCAAAGATCTTCAATTCTTCAAGCGTTGATCAAGCGCACTTGATTCCGCGAATCGGCTTCTACAATCGTTGAATCGAGCGCACTCGATTATCCGAAAGAGGAGATAGGAGATTACACTCAACTACCAATTTGGAATGAAAGCACAAAGCAATCAAAAGAGAATTTTATTCAATATTCAACAACCTTTACAAATGACTTCACTTGCCTATTTATAGGCTACAACACACCAAAACAGAAAAAGTACAAGTCATAAGTCGGCAACCGACTTATCAACATCTCCGACTTAACATAAGTCGTATACTATTTACAACACAGTTCAGAAAAACTTAAAAATATTACAAGTACTAAGTCGGTTCCGACTTATCAAAGTCTCCGACTCATCATAAGTCGTACACGACTTACAACCCAACAGAAGACAGGCGACTTATAACAGATGCGACTTAACAACCAACACAACAGTCACTTCCTTCGACTTAAGAATCCACGGTGTAGATTAACTCGCAGAAGATACCACGCTTCAGTCTTCAGCGACTCATCCCAACGGTAGAGATTAACTCGGAGGAAGATCCCACGCTTCAGTCTTCAGCGACTCATCCCTTCTCTTAAGTCGTAGACGACTTATCCCTTGTTTGTTTTCAACTCGTGTTGCCCTTCCTGGATCCTTCTTCTTAAGTCGTAGACGACTTATAGCTTTGTCTTTAACTCGTGGTTGACTTACCTCCTTATCTCCGTTGAGTCGTGGACGACTCATGCCTGTTTCCTTAAGTCGGAGACGACATATATCTTCCATCCAGTTGAGTCGTGGACGACTTATAGCTGCACCGTTAACTCGTATACGACTCATCAACACCGAACGACTCATGCTCTCCTTAAGTCGTAACTTCCTCCCATCTGAACTGGTAGGTCGTAGACGACTCAATGTCCATTCGTTAGCTCGCCGCTTCCCCTCACATGGCTCCATAAGTCGTAGACGACTTAGGCCTTCCCCTTTGGTTGACCAGATGAGTCGTGGACGACTCATCACCGCCTCCTTAAGTCATAGACGACTTATGCCTTGGCCAAATAAAGGTTGCGCTGCATCAATTTTATATACAGAAAGTAGAAAACTTTATCTTTTAAACAAAAAGGGAATCACTGTATTCCGACGTAAGACATAAGAGATACGATGCGTCAAACATGAACTCAGGTCGTGTTTGCAGCAGTGTAAAATAATTTCAAGTACAAAAGAACAGCTGCCTGGGTCAAACTTCCAGATCCTCGACCACTAATCAAACGATGTCGGATTTTGCTGAAATTTGACAGACATAAACTAGGTAACTTCGACTCTTTTTAAAAAATAGAATCAACCCATTTCGATAAAACATGAGTGAGATATGATATCGCGAACATGAAGTCTAACTGCTGTTCAAAAAATAAAACAATAAATAAAAAATAAATAAATAAGATAAAAGCATAGAATATTAACATAAACTTCTGTAAACAACCAGTTTTATATAACTTACATTTATAACCCAATATATCTTATACTTAAAATCTGTATATATAAAACATATAGTTTATAAGCTCTTAAATGAAATAGATAATATATATTACAAAGCTACATCATATTAACATCAGACTAATGTCACAAACATACTCTAAGATCAAAAATCTGAATATATAATATACGTTTTATAAAATTTGTTGTAACAGGTAAGATATATGTCATATACAAAATATACTGTGATATGAATTTTAAAAAGAAAGAACCCAAACCAAATGCAGTCAGACCCAAATATATATACCCAACAGATTGTATAACTAATGATATATCAATATATCCTAATATAAGTAGTTAATATATAACAGACATAATATTATATATACGTAAAAAATCTTATATATGAAATGTATATTCAACAACAACACGGTATAAATTTGAATCCAACTTACCAATACTTACGTACATAGATTAACCTGCTAATTTTCTTCTTACACTTGCTTAACTAACATAGTATACATAAACTATAAACAAAGAAATCTTATATGCCATCCAATTACTTATATAGTAAATCCACTGTAAACAATAATTAAGTGAACAACTTCACCTTTCAAAACCAACAAGATCTTCTATATAAATACACGAAGAGGAGGGGTGAGAGAGGCTCAGCCGAGAAGAGGTGCTGCAAACGACGGAGGTAGGGTCGGTGAAGTGGGGTGATGGCGGCTGCAAGGTTGGCCGGAGGAACGTGTGGATCTGGGCAAAGCACGGAGGAGGGTGGTGCTAGACCTGGCGTGTTCGCGAGTGAAAGGAGAGGGTCAGTTGTACGCTGTCACAAGTGCTTGCATGGAGCTGACGAGGTCTGGTGTGGCAGGTTAACGAATGAAAGGGAAGGGAGAAAAATAAGAGGAGAAGATTAGAACATTTCATATACTTTATTTTCCAATAAGTTTTGTTTCACAAAGCAGAGAGGAAATACGAACTAACCCAAAATTTTTAAACTAAATGAAACTAAAAGTCAGGCCCATTGGAATTCACAAGGAATAAATTCAAATGGTTATGACTGTCATTTCAGCTGAGAGGAAAACGAATGGGCAGGAATTCAAAAGGTTCGAATGCGGATACTGATATGACAAACCGTATCACGGTTTCACCGCGTACGGGACTTCAAAAAACAAAAGTGAATATACCGCTGGGATCAGCATGACGAGACGGTCAAAACGGCATACAGATATCAGTGGTATGATTGAATTATAAAAATTTGAATTTTTCTACTGGCGGAAAATGCAAGAAAACGTAGAAAAAATAAGATCGACGGAGCCAAAGAAGTCCGAATTTGGAATAATGAAAAATGACGTTTGCTCAGAAGATGTTTTAGAATTTTTCTATGTAAAAATATTTAGGTTCCGAAACATTTCATTTTCATCGCTTTTTAACTGATTAAATTGAAGTAAATTTACGCGCGAAATAAACTTTCGTATTTTCGGACGAAAATTTACCAGTTGTTATGTTTAACTAGACGCATTTCAAATATTAATTTTTTATTTCAAAATTTTATCGTTTAAATTTCACAAAATTTCAACTAATTACGTTATTAAATAGTTAAAATTTACGGGTCGTTACACTCTCCCCCACTCAAAACTTTTCGTCCCCGAAAAGGAACGAGGTAGGAGAATAGAAACAACCAGAAAGAAAAACAGATTTGAAATACAAAATAACAATTAAACGATAAAATTTTGAAATAAAAAATAACAATTAATTTAAACCATATAAATTCAAATTTAAATTAATTGATATTCAATAATTGATTTAATCCATTTGATTTCACATTTATTAATGTTAGGTACAAAAGGTTTCTTCCAAATGAAATTCAATTTAAATTCAATTAATCTAAGATACTCCCTTAAGTTGATTTAATTCAATTTATTAACTTTCAATACAAATTTCTTCTATTAATCATACCTATTATTTATTTAACTTAATATTCTATTTATCTCCATAAACATTTTATAGTTTAAAATTTAAGTGAATAATATTTATTATGCGCACTCACATTTTATTTATAAAAACAATTTATTGTATGTTAGCGCCAAAATTGGTCACTAACCCCCAAATGCAAATGAAAGCACCAAATAACAATCACCGCTCACAGATAGAATGTATGTAGAGGATGTTAATATGAAGAATAACAGAAATTAAAATGAAAGCAGTAAAGACAAAGAATTTATAGTGGTTCGGCTGACTCCGGCCTACGTCCACTCTAGAAATTTCCTTTTTATTGATGTTCGAATCAATTACAGTTACAAACTGGTAGGATAGCCTTAGCCTTAGGAAATAGAAAGTTAGAGAGTAGGAGAGAGGATCCCCTTTTACTGTGCCCCTGCCTCTCTATTTATAGACAAAGATGGGTTGGACTTCCCTGGTGGGCCTGGTAGCCGAGTACCTCAGCCCAAATGGAGTGGTCTCCATATGCCGAACCATGGATGCCGAACGCTGAATGCCGAACGTTGGGAGGTGCGAGGTACCGAGGTATGGGGGTGCGAGGTACCGAGGTATGGAGGTGCGAGGTACCAAGATATGGAGGTGCGAGGTACGGAGATATGGAGGTGCGAGGTACTGAGGTATGGAGGTGCGAGGTACTGAGGTATGGAGGTGCGAGGTATTGAGATATGGAGGTGCGAGGTACTGAGGTATGGAGGTGCGAGGTGCAATGCCGAGCGATCCTTAGTGCCGAACCTCCATCATGCCGAACGTCTCCAGATGCCGAACGATACTGGGGTGAGGTGTGCCGAACGGTCTTGGAGTGGAGGTATGCCGAACGACATTAGAGTGAGGTGTGCCGAACGGCATTGGAGTGGAGGTATGCCGAACGGTCTTGGAGTGGAGGTATGCCGAACGATACTGGGGTGAGGTATGCCGAACGGTCTTGGAGTGGAGGTATGCCGAACGACATTAGAGTGAGGTGTGCCGAACGATACTGGGGTGAGGTGTGCCGAACGGTCTTGGAGTGAGGCCGGACGCTCTGCATGCCGAACGACCTTAAATACCAGTTGACCCATTCGTGTCGAATCGTAGAATAGCCGAACGTTCATGGATGCCGAACGTTCCTTATATGCCGAACAAAGCAGTTGTGCCGAACGTCATTTGAGTGAGGTGTGTCAAGCGACACCCGGGTGAGGTGTGCTAAGCGACACCCGGGTGAGGTGTGCTAAGCGACACCCGAGCGAGGTTGATTCCTGAAATTTGTATCGATCATAACTTGAGCATATGAAGTCCGATTGACTTGAAACTTGCAACTTTGGCTTCCTCCTCTTTGATCGTCGTGTCATATCAATTCTAACTTGATTTGGACTTGGACAAAATTCACCGATGTCCATAGTGAACCTGCGGTATACAACTAATATTCGGAACAAGTAATCATTGATTTTTTGCTAATTCCTTGATATCTCGACCTTGCCAAAAAGTGGGTTAACACTTTGCCCCCCAAAACATGCCTTTTGGTAAAAGGCGTGTTTTGAATAGCTTCAGATCGAATGCAGTGAGCTTATGTTCTATTTATTTCTTTAGTATTGTCAATCAGATTTATGGCTGTTCGAAGCCGAATCAGTATCTACTTCCACTTACGGAAGTCAGTAACCAAATTCTATAGCCTCTCTGAACTATCGATGGTCACTCCGGACCCTTGCTAAGTCCATTCCAGACTTAACGATTGAATAGAAAGATCATGTTGCACTCCGGCGTTGCTTTCTATCCCTTGCACTCCGGCCCCAGTTAGGGCATATAGCGATGTCTTGGTTGTTCTAAACCGATCATAGCCTCTTCGGGCTCTTGCTGGATCCCATCCTGTCACTCTCCGGTGAAGGGGAAACAACATTGAGTGAGCCGATCCTGTCGCTTTTCGGCGAAGCGACTCACTTCTTGCACTCTGGTTCATTGTGTCTGAACATTAAGCGATATCTTGGCCTAAATCGTCGGCCGATCATAGCCTCTCCGGGCCCTTGCTGGATCCGATCCTGTCACTCTTCGGTGAAGGGGAAACAGCGCTTATGCAAGTCGATTCTGTCGCTCTCCGGCGAAGCGACTCACTTCCGGCACTCCGGTTCAGCGTTTCTGAACATTAAGCGATGTCATGGACAAAATCTTTAAGCCGATCATAGCCTCTCCGGGCTCTTGCTAGATCCCATCCCATCACTCTCCGGTGAAGGGGGAAACAGCGCTCAAGTGAGTCGATCCTGTCGCTTTTCGGCGAAGCGACTCACTTCTTGCACTCCGGTTCAGCAGTTCAGAACATTAAGCGATGTCATAGCCAGAATCGTTAGGCCGATCATAGCCTCTCCGGGCTCTTGCTAGATCCCATCCCATCACTCTCCGGTGAAGGGGGAAACAGCGCTCAAGTGAGTCGATCCTGTCGCTTTTCGGCGAAGCGACTAACTTCTTACACTCCGGTTCAGCAGTTCTGAACATTAAGCGATGTCATAGCCAGAATCGTTAGGCCGATCATAGCCTCTCCGGGCTCTTATCGAATCTCGATCCAATCACTCTCCGGTGAATGAGAAACGATGCTTAAGTGAGTCGATCCTGTCGCTCTTCGGCAAAGCAATTCACTTCTTGCACTCCGGACCCCATCTCTCTGGGTAGGGTCATAAAGCGATCATCATTTTGTATCAGTACGTAATATTCGTCCTTTAACTCTCCGGTCAAAGGCTTATTCAGGAAATTCAAGTTTATTTATTAAATTCAGACCCTAGATGTTCAATCTCAAACATCAGGGAAAAACTAAACAACGCCTTTCCGGGCTGAACGGTCTATACCATCTCAGAGCATGCCTAGGGATCTCTCCGGTTCCCATACATGAGTGAGTGGAATAGCCGTTTTATTTTGAAAGCAAATCTAAGAAAAGTGGTTGACCAGAGTTCATATCTTGAACTTGTTACTTGGCCCTTGCCATCATGATCAGTTGATGACGAGTCGTGATCCTGATTCTGGATCGTTCCTGTTACGTGGAAGCGGTGGCTGTTCAGGCCTTACCGCTGCTGTCGGTTCTTTGACATATTGTGGCAATCTACCACTCCTGGCATGTTCTTCCACCTCATCCTTTAGGTGGCGGCATTCATCGGTCGTGTGCCCATCCAGCTCATGGAATAGGCAATATTTTCCAGTTCTGCGTTCCCGCTCTATGGGATCTCTTCTCGGCGGCTTTCGGTAAGGGAGCTGCCCCCGGGTTTCGGTGTAAATTCGTTCCAGGCTTGCCGTCATACCGGCGTATTGCCTGAATCTGGGTTCCCGGAATTTCTTCCATTTATCAGGACCGTCCTGTGCATCGTCCTGCTTTCTCTTTCCTTTGTCTGCTCCAGACTGTCCTCCTGCGGTTCCTTCGCTTCGTGTAGTGTTTATTTCCTGCCTCTCGGCTCGTGATTCCTCTAGTCGAATGAATTTTTCAGCTTCATGATAAAACTCTCCTAGATCTTGCGGTGGGTCTCTGGTCAGAGAATCTTTGAATTCGGTGCCTTCTGCAATTCCTGCTACTGCCGCCATCAAAATCATTGATGGATCCGGGCGATCTACAGAAGCCACCGTTGCATTGAATCGCAATAGAAAATCTTTTATGGACTCTCCGGTCCTTTTCTTTATCGAGGCTAAAGTCATCACACTCTTGGGTCGCGTCACATGGACCCTAAACTGTCTCATGAAGCATTCCACTAGCTCACCCCATGTCCTGATTGATCCAGTCTCTAGTTGTCTGAACCAAAGCGCAGCCAAATCTGATAAAAATAAAGGGAAGCATCGTTCCATCACTTCCTCGGATGCCCCCAGCACTTCCATATGCCTGATGTATCTGGTAACGTGCATGGTCGGGTCTGACTTTCCATCATAAGTATCCAGCGTGGGTAACTTGAACTTTGGAGGATTCCTCGCATTCCTGATATTCGGAGTGAACGGGCTCCGACTGACATCCTCTAAGCCTCCGCTTGACAATCCTCCTCTCATTATTCGCCGCACTAATCCAGCCATCCTTTCATCTCCATCAAGGGGTTGTCCCCTCAACATGCCTCTATCCTGCCCCCAGGTCTCGAAGGGAATTCTGGGTAATATTCTTCATGTGGTTCATTAATGTTGGCGTTAGCTCTAGCCTGCTGAGCTCCGTCTGTGGGTCTTCCAATGTCAGATCCTGAGGGTCTGCCCCCAAGCCCTTGTTGATTGCCTTCGGGCACTGCATTTTGTTCTTGGTTCTGACCTTCAGCGTTCTCTGTAGCTCTAGTCTCCTGCCCCATATCGGCAGCAACTGCAGCCGGTCCTAAGTTCTGTGCTCCGGCTGTTCTCATCTGTTCAAAGAAGCTCTGCATCGCTTCTTGTTGGCTCTTCATCAATCTTTCGTTAATCGAGTCCATCATTGCCTCCATCTCGTTTCGAGTGATGTAGATCGAGGCTCGGCACTCTCCAGCTCCAGAGGAAGCTTCTTGACTCCCTTCCTGATTGCTCCTTCCTGTCGCTTGCTTCCTAGTTGATGGCCTGGCCATTGCTTTCTAGAATCCAAGTTCCTAGCTCCAAAATTCCCTGAGTTCAATTCTCAGTGAAAGCACCAAAGTGTTAGCGCCAAAATTGGTCACTAACCCCCAAATGCAAATGAAAGCACCAAATAACAATCACCGCTCACAGATAGAATGTATGTAGAGGATGTTAATATGAAGAATAACAGAAATTAAAATGAAAGCCGTAAAGACAAAGAATTTATAGTGGTTCGGCTGACTCCGGCCTACGTCCACTCTAGAAATTTCCTTTTTATTGATGTTCGAATCAATTACAGTTACAAACTGGTAGGATAGCCTTAGCCTTAGGAAATAGAAAGTTAGAGAGTAGGAGAGAGGATCCCCTTTTACTGTGCCCCTGCCTCTCTATTTATAGACAAAGATGGGTTGGACTTCCCTGGTGGGCCTGGTAGCCGAGTACCTTAGCCCAAATGGAGTGGTCTCCATATGCCGAACCATGGATGCCGAACGCTGAATGCCGAACGTTGGGAGGTGCGAGGTACCGAGGTATGGGGGTGCGAGGTACCGAGGTATGGAGGTGCGAGGTACCGAGATATGGAGGTGCGAGGTACTGAGGTATGGAGGTGCGAGGTACTGAGGTATGGAGGTGCGAGGTACTGAGGTATGGAGGTGCGAGGTACTGAGGTATGGAGGTGCGAGGTATTGAGATATGGAGGTGCGAGGTACTGAGGTATGGAGGTGCGAGGTGCAATGCCGAGCGATCCTTAGTGCCGAACCTCCATCATGCCGAACGTCTCCAGATGCCGAACGATACTGGGGTGAGGTGTGCCGAACGGTCTTGGAGTGGAGGTATGCCGAATGACATTAGAGTGAGGTGTGCCGAAGGGCATTGGAGTGGAGGTATGCTGAACAGTCTTGGAGTGGAGGTATGCCGAACGATACTGGGGTGAGGTATGCCGAACGGTCTTGGAGTGGAGGTATGCCGAACGACATTAGAGTGAGGTGTGCCGAACGATACTGGGGTGAGGTGTGCCGAACGGTCTTGGAGTGAGGCCGGACGCTCTGCATGCCGAACGACCTTAAATACCAGTTGACCCATTCGTGTCGAATCGTAGAATAGCCGAACGTTCATGGATGCCGAACGTTCCTTATATGCCGAACAAAGCAGTTGTGCCGAACGTCATTTGAGTGAGGTGTGTCAAGCGACACCCGGGTGAGGTGTGCTAAGCGACACCCGGGTGAGGTGTGCTAAGCGACACCCGAGTGAGGTGTGCTAAGCGACACCCGAGCGAGGTTGATTCCTGAAATTTGTATCGATCATAACTTGAGCATATGAAGTCCGATTGACTTGAAACTTGCAACTTTGGCTTCCTCCTCTTTGATCGTCGTGTCATATCAATTCCAACTTGATTTGGACTTGGACAAAATTCATCGATGTCCATAGTGAACCTGCGGTATACAACTAATATTCGAAACAAGTAATCATTGATTTTTTGCTAATTGCTTGATATCTCGACCTTGCCAAAAAGTGGGTTAACATTGTATATTCTCCAATTTTCTTAAATTAACAATTTCAAAAGTCCTAATTTTGAATAGTTATTTATTATAATCACACTTTATTCGACAAATTTAATTCTTCTTCATACCAAATTATTCTTATATCTATTCTACTTAATATATCCTATCACACATATATTAATATATTTACATTCATTTTAACTACTCAAATTTATTTAAAATTTCTTTTAATATCATTTTCTGCTGTATAATATTCAATTACAAGTTATATTGAATGCAATTGAGTATTATACAAGTAAATTTTACAATTTAGTTATTTCAAGTTAAGTATTTATAAAAGAATTTGGCTACATTTATAATTGAAAATCATCCTTTAAGAAAATTTAGAATTAAATTTTCGATTAAATTTAAACAATTTAGAGACAAATATATACATACAATATATCCAAGTCAAATCTAAATTAAATACTAATATATATGTATATAAATATTTTTAAATCAAGTCATACTTTAAAAATTCAAATCAAATTCATTTCAAAACAAAAGTGTAGCAAGCTACTGATGGTCTCTACTCTTCGAAACTCAAAAATGAATGTCGATGATGCGGCCGTCATCACCGAAATTATTTTCCAGTGACAAAGAGAAGAGTACTATTTAAAAATTTAAAGTTAATTTATTTGAAATGATTTCTATTTGAAAATAATATACCTTCTAAAACTTTAAAACCAAAGTTTGAAATTTTCAAAAATTAAATTCTCAAATTCTTAGGTTAAATTCATTTAAATTTCCAAATCAAATTATAAACCTAGTTTATAATTCTATTTATTCATAAGTTGGTAAATCAATGGTTTACAAAACACCAAATGAAAATCAAATAATATCATTTCTGACAACAAATTCATTAACAATTTAATTTCAGAAAAATTTATACTTTTATAATATAATCAGTCAAAATTATCTTATTTATCAAATTTGAAAATAATATTGTGTCAATTTGCTCTGCTCAAGTGTTTTGGAAATTCTATCGATAGCGTTGATCAGACGAATCGATCGAAAACCCAAATCAACATCAACAACTCAAACAACACAATGTATAAAACATTTTTAATATTTATTTACAAATACACTTCCTCACTCGACGATACAAAAATGGATTTTAAAGCAAGGATATAGATTCAAATTTGATGGACTCAAATCAAAGAGAATTTTGATTTGAAAATAGGTTCGAAACAAAGATAAGATGATTAAATAACGAAATAGGAAGATGGATAAATTTATATAAATCGCGGGCAACCTTAACCGGTCGACCGTGACTTCAAGAATAGGATCGACGCAGAATTTCGAGGCAAACCGACATTCGATCTCAAGAAATAGAATTCAGGTGTAGCAGGAGATAGATAGCATCGTAAACCGAGGATAAAGAAATCTCCGGTAAATCGATGCCTACTGTAAAGGAGTTTTACCCCTTTACAAATCAAATTGAGATTGGCGGGGCCGCCAACTCATTATAAAGATGATTCGAAGTGGAGTTATGTGATACTCCAGAATTAAAAAAAACGAATAGTGAGGGACACGAATGAAATTTGGAACCGCAGGGAACGTTTTAAAATTCAAAGGAATCGAGTCAAAAGAAAGAGATTGAACTCGAATGAGAGTGATTCTGTAAATATATTTACCCTATATGCTAAGTTTTTCCTAGAGCTACCAAAGCTCTGATACCAACTGTAACGACCCGATTTTCTGGACCATTCGCATCCGCACATGTCGAACTTGAATGATTCAAAATACCGAATTGTTAATTTAAATTTGGCAAAACTGAGCATATACAGTAAATAAATAATCACAGATCACAGACACAGAGTAATAAATGCAGCGGAAGCAAAAGATAGTAGTTCATGAAGCTACTATATACATATTAGAGTTAAATAAGGTACAACAGATGTCTCGAATACAATAGTCAAATACAAGAATCAGAATACAATCACTGGAATCAACTGGATATCTGAAAGCTGGATAGATAGCTGGATCTCCAAGCGAAGCTCCAACTCCAAAGGTGAGTCTCGAATACTGGTACACTCAGTCTGACCCGAGCGTAAAGCAAAACACAAAACACTCGAGTCAGGATTAACATTCTTATATCAATAAATCCAACTCAAGTGAAATAACAACTGAAATACAAGTAACTCAAAGAATGTTTGGAATGACCATCCTTTAAGGATTCGTTAAACTATCTAGTATGTAGTAGTGTACGATAAGTAGATAATGCCTATCAGTAATATAAAGTATCAAAATAGTGTTAAGGCGTTACCATTATCCCCCTTAACACATTTTATATAAGCGTTATAGTCTATACAGCACTGTAAACTCCACCGTAAACTAGTGGGCTATCAGGGAGTACTCCATAGGTATAACACAAAACAAATCGTAGTGGTCGCATATATAGGGATACAAGTATGACAAGGCACATGAGGCAATACCCAAGGTAGTGAAACTACCGTTTGCCTGATCCGGACTGGTGAGAACGCATCGCCGCAGCGATCGCAACACCGCGAAACAACACTCCCAAATCAAGGGTGAACCAATCGACAACAAGTAATGAGTAGTTTTCGAAGAAGTGTGTTCGCTCGAGGCAGCTAACCTCCATTTGGCCCGGCACGGCTCCTATTTTAGTCATTTCCAATTTGACACAAGTGTCAAGGCTATCCATTATCGTTCTCTTTCTTCAGTCATCACGTACATCATTCCAACCACCTTCATTCTGGATCACACTCCGTGTATAGTTATTAAAGTGGGTTTCGGTTTAGACAGTGAGTATGTCCCTAACCGATTCCGGTCTCTTTAATAACTTTCGTGATTATTACCCCGATTGGTCGTTTGTTTATATTTCAAAACCAAATCAAATTCAATTTTAAATAAAATTTGTAAATCAACATTTCATTTGCCTTTCTAAATCAATTTCCATAATTTACGTTTCAAAACTTTCAAATTACCATTTCAAAATCTTATAATACAATTTCAATTTCTATTTAAACAATTCAAATATTGATTCAAGTTCGTATATAAGTTTCATTCCGAAATCATTTAAATTAATTTAATTTTAAATCAATTTAAATTCATTTATCGATTTCATTCAATATTCGTTAAGTAAATTTGTCATTCAAAACAATTTCTATTAAATTTCCAATTCATTAAATCAATTACTTAAGTTCAACTCCATTATATCAAAACTTACAAATTTCATTAAATTAAATTCATCAAATCAAATTCTTTACATTTCAAATCTTACATTAATTTCAATAAAACACATTTTAATTCTTATTAGAGAAATTCAATTTCACTTATTAATTTACTTAGTTACAATTTCACAACTCAATTAATAAAGAAACTTAATTTCACTTATTCAAGAAGTTCAATTTCACTTAACAAAGAATTCAATTTTATTTATTTATTAAATAATTCAATCTTATTTAATTATTAAATAATTTCAAAACTTAATTATTAACTAATTTCAAAACTTAATCATTAATAATTCCAAATTTAATTATTTAATAATTAATTTTAAAACAACGTTCATTCATTATCTACTATGTTAATATTTTGATTCAGATTATTAAATATTAACATTTCCTTTCATTAAAATTCAAATTCCAACTTCGTTTTAAAACTTTGTTATTTATTCAAATAAAATCTTTATTTTATCTTTAAATCAAATTATTGACCAATCGGGTTTTATTTAATTCTCTATCCTAGGTCAAAGTTTAATTTGGGTATTTATCATTTCAACCCGATTCCAATTCAATTCAAAATCAAAGCATAGCAAAGGGAACTTGCAGTGTGATAACTGGGATGGTGTCAAAGTAAATAAACAAGCAATAACAACAACCAATATCAATCCAATAATCAATTCAAATAATCCAGAAATAATCGTATTAATTCACATTGTTGTTGGTGCAAATTAATATAATCATTTCTAGAATCTACACTATCATTTCATGTAGATTAAAGATTATTACACTAATATTAATACGGTTCTTCAATTGATATCTATTATCCAATTTCATACTACATCAATTTTACAACATACATTCAATGGTTCAAGGTGTACATAACCAAATTTCTACGTGTCAATTAATCTAACATTTAAATAAGGTCATATTATGCAAATGTCATCTAATCAAATTTACACATATATCAAATCTAACTATCCTACGTCAAATTCAATTACATATTATTTATCACTTCAACATTAACAATTTAACATCCAATGTCAAACATCAAACAATCAATCATTTATCAACCAAACTGGATTATCATCGTATAAATAACAAATAATGGTGTCAGATGTCACAGGTGAATTGTTACAGGTAATAACATATATAACAGTGTAAATAGCAGCGGCATATTTCAATTGTCGTTTCAATTGAAATCAAATTTAATAAATAAAAGAACATTAATCGTGAGTGATTGCTCACCTTTTGAGGCTAGAGAGATGAATAGACAACGAAGTCGAGTCACGGATCGCAAGCACGACTTCCGGAATAAACTAGATTGGCACGAATCGTCGAGCAAAGCTGTTAAATAGGAATTGCCGAAATCAAATCAAAACATTCAACATAGCAACAATTACAAAACATGTGCTGCGTCAAAGTTTAACAATATAATTCTATGTGCTACCGAGATCGAAATGGTATGAAATTTGGTATGAATAAAGATCAAAACTCGTATTTTAAACTGCAAAAGAATCACTTGATTTGGACAAGAAGCGAGAAAAGTTACGATGTCACGAACATAGACTCAGGCCATGTTGCGACTGTCAAATGTTCAGGTCTGAAAACCCCTCTGGGTCTGACTTTCAGGTAAGAAACAGAGGACTGAACCACCTTGTATGAAGCTAAAATTTTATATACAGAAAGTAGAAAACTTTATCTTTTAAACAAAAAGGGGATCACTATATTCCGACGTAAGACAGAAGAGATACGATGCGTCAAACATGAACTCAGGTCGTGTTTGCAGCAGTGTAAAATAATTTCAAGTACAAAAGAACAACTGCTTGGGTCAAACTTCCAGATCCTCGACCACTAATCAAACGATGTCGGATTTTGCTGAAATTTGACAGGCATAAACTAGGTAACTTCGACTCTTTTTTAAAAATAGAATCAACCCATTCCGATAAAACATGAGTGAGATATGATATCGCGAACATGAAGTCTAACTGCTGTTCAAAAAAAAAATTAAAAAAAAGCATAGAATATTAACATAAACATCTGTACACAACCTGTTTTATATAACTTACATTTATAACCCAATATATCTTATACTTAAAATCTGTATATATAAAACATATAGTTTATAAGCTCTTATATGTAATAGATAATATATATTACAAAGCTACTGTGAAGACCCGTAAATTCTCACCATTTGAATCGACTATAATCCACACAAGTCAAATCCAAACAGATAAGGATTCACGATCTTCCCTAATCAAATTGGATTCTTCACTTTTGAAAATCAACATATCATATATCAAAGATATCAATGTCGAGATCCAAATGTTAAAATCCTCATTGGTAGGGTTTGCTACCAGTAAATAACATCAGTATAAATAAGAATGCACAGCTGAAACAAAATGCTCTCATATATATTTAGAACAAAAGATGATACAAGGTGATATTAGAAAGTCATAGATACATCACTATATACAACATCATGAAGTACAACTGAACAAGGTACACAGCGGAAATAGAAACTAAAGAAACAAGTCTTCAGAGAGAGTCCAAAAACCAACATCTTCACTCTGATCCAAAAGCTCCAAATAAACACTCCAACTCCAGCTCCAACTATCTACAGGGTGATCTATTACCTGACTCTAGGCTGCCCGTGTGGAAAAAATAAGGGCACCCAGAGTTTAGGGAAAAACAATAAACTCCAAGTCAGTCATGGGACTGGTGTGAGAAACAAAAGTATATAATTTCTTTTGAAAACAAGTTCCGTATATGCTTTTGGAAAATGAAACTATCATAAGGTCTCGATCCGCACACAAGATGCAAACGCACACATGGTCGAGGTTTCTCCTTATGACAGTCAAACATGCCTTTGATACGTTAAAAATATCCTTTTAATATTATTATAGTGCTTAGTGATTGAAAACCATTTTCAAAATAAACTTATTAATTTAGCCAGCATACGTTACATGATGGTATGCCTACTATAGCCACTGTATTAAACAACGGGTAATACAATCAAAACCGTACAAGGTTCGTATTGGAGAATGAGTTTCCAATAATGACCAGGCAAAGGAACTTCCTCATCCACGATTGGGTACGCCTCTAGAGGGACGTCCCGAGAAACTACTGTTTCTCTGCCAACACAAGGCCGGGTTACCACTCAATGGTAACTACTTACTCAAGTCTATCCATCCCCCGGTTGTTACCAACCTTTAAAATGGGGCCCCGATCTTTTCCAACATCCACATCAAACAAATACTGGGCGTGTAAGACCACAGTACAGCTATATAAATATATAATCCACAAAGTGAATACCTGGGCTCCATACCATAGTATCACTATATATATCTAGAAGGGAATAGACATCCTACACCTTGCCGCATCCATTCCTGTTTCGGCCATTCCCGGGGTGTGAGGTTCGTGAAGTCTCGTACCCACAAGGCTCTGCTTTTCAACAAAAGCCTTGATCCTATCCATAGCATTCTTCGGAATGTCACATTACCAATCCAAAATTACATAACTGATTTCTACCAACGCATAACCCTTGAGTTCATACATCTCAAGGAAGGGTGTTAAGCTAAGAGAATAAATTCTCCGCCACCAAGCAGATATACGTTAATAAAGATCAATCATATAAAGTCAGAATGTAATGTCAGACAATCCATCCATCCACAAGTTCGTTCTGGGACTGAACGAAACCGAAGGCACCTTATTCCTCAACCTTTGCCCAAAAGGTGGAAGGCCCTTGCATATCCGAAGATTCTTCAAACATCATCTGGACCACTGCTTTAAAAGTATAGGGGTATCGTTTCTATATCGGCCGCTAAACCGATGAAGAGAAATCAACAAGCAGTCCATTAGATGTGAAGATCCCTGGTCTTCATCATCGTTTCAATACGACTCATCACAATCATAGCGTCGTATTATTATTCGGAATGGGAAATTCCCGTTCCCGGTCTTTCCGAATAATAAGCGTCCTTTAAAACCATTCGGAACCAAATGGATTTTTAATTTAAGTCTCAACAAATCAAATTCATATTTGATTTAAGCGATTTAAACCTCCATTTAAATTTCTTTATTCATACTATTTCAAATTTGGAAAATATTGATCACTTATAGCTCAAAAATCAAAATATTGATTTAAGCGTTACAAAAAGTGTCGCAAATATAGTGTATTTGTACAACTAAAACCATTCAAATATGATTTGATATTTATTTTGGAGCATCCGGGCTTTCCCTTCGACATGTTCCGTCCCTCGTCCAAGTGTCCTTGTATCTCACAGACGAAACACGTGTACTAGTCGTTTCCGCATACCCCATTAAGTATTTAACTTTTAAATTTTAAAATAATTAATTAACCAACCAAATAGTCAAACAAGGAAATAAAACTATATTTTAGCAAAACAAATTAAACAAGCATTCAACAAGGGTTTTCAAACAACACTTAACACTTATTCGTTTAAATCCAAATGGGTGTGTATAATAAGTGTAACGTGCAGTGTTATCACTATTAATCATCCATATATACATTCATATCATCCAAACAAGCAGTATATGGTATAACTGAATATTTAACAATTAAATACTGATATAACTATTATATAGTTAAAACATCCATAACTATCAATCCTTTCAACCAATCATAACCAATATAAACATTATATTAAGTGATATAGTTTCTCACCGTGGGATCCACTCCTCCTTTCTTTAGTTTGTGAATGAAATAAAATGAGATATGGACTTGGCTATTTATAGGTGAAGAGAAGGGTACTTTAGTCATTTCCTATAGCCTAATTTGATTCGACCATATTTTGGTCCAATAGAAAACATTTAGATGGCTTAATTTGATTCGACCACATTTTGGTCAAATAGAAAACATTTAGATGGCTTAATTTGATTCGACCACATTTTGGTCCAATAGAAATCATTTAGATGGCTTAATTTGATTCGACCAAATTTTGGTCCAATGGCAACCAGCCGCATGGCAGAACCTGATTCGACCAGGTTTTGGTCCAATAGAAATCATTTAGATGGAATATAATAATCATTATGCTATTTTGTTTTATTAGGCAAGTGATTATACTGTTCTATTTTATTAGGCAAGGTTAATAATTCTCTCTTGTTTTATTAGGCAAGTAATTATACTATTCTGTTTTATTAGGCAGGGTTAATAATTCTAGATCGTTACAACCGCCCCTCCTTAAAGAATTTCGTCCTCGAAATTAATAAGAAGGAAAAACTGAAAAGATAAGGAATTTGAATTTACCAATAAGATAGACTAAGATGGAATGTCGACTCTGTATTTGGGATAAGCTTTCTTCATGCTTTCCTCAGTTTCCCAAGTGCAGTCGTTTGGATCTCCACTCCACTGGACTTTGACCAACCTAACCACCTTGCGTCTCAATTTCTTCTCATCCCGATCGATGATTTTAAGTGGTTCTCTCTTCAATGATAATTCAGGAGTGATCTCCACATCCTGCTGAGCAATTTCTTCAATGATCTGATCGGGATCATGAACGTACTTCCTCAGATGAGACACATGAAATACATTATGGACCCCAGCTAGCCAGTTTGGTAATTGTATACGATAAGCTAGTGGTCCAATTCTTTCCAGAATGGGGAAGGGTCCAATAAATCGAGGAGCGAGTTTACCCGTCTTCCCAAAACGAATAACTCCTCTCATTGGTGAAACCTTCAAGAATACTGAATCCCCTACTTGGAATTCCAAAGCACGTCTTCGATTATCAGCATAGCTTTTCTGACGGCTTTGAGCAACCTTCAATTTTTTTCTGATAAATTCAACCTTATCAGAAGCTTCCCTAATCATATCTGGTCCCAATACAAGACGATCCCCTGTTTCAACCCAACATACCGGTGATCGACAAAGTCGACCATATAACGCTTCAAATGGAGCCATCCCGATACTTGCTTGGTAGCTGTTATTATATGAAAATTCTACCAAATGCAAGTGATCCTCCCATGATCCTTTGAAGTCTAGAATACAAGCTCTCAAAAGATCCTCAAGAATCCGGTTGACTCTTTCTGTCTGTCCGTCTGTCTGCGGGTGATATGCAGTGCTAAGATTTAGCTTTGTTCCCAACGCAGTTTGGAAAGCTTCCCAAAAATGACTCGTGAAAATTGGATCACGATCACTTACTATACTGCTTGGGACTCCATGCAATCGAACTATTTCTTTGATATAAATATCAGCTAAACTTGATGCGGTTCTAGTGGGTTTTACTGGAATAAAATGTGCAGTTTTAGTAAGGCGATCTACAATAACCCATATACCTTCATTCCCCTTTTTCGTTCGAGGCAACCCATCAATAAAGTCCATGGAAACTTGATCCCATTTCCAGGCTGGAATCTCCAAGGGTTGTAGAAGTCCTGCTGGCTTTTGCTGATCACTCTTGATCTGCTGGCAGGTAGCACACTTGCTTATATAAATAGAGATGTCTCTTTTAATTGTCTTCCACCAGAAGGTTCTCTTGATGTCTCGATACATTTTGTTTACCCCAGGATGGATGCTATATTTTGACTTGTGGCATTCATCCAACACTTCCTTCTTTAGCTCCTTGTCATCAGGAACACAAATTCTTCCTTTCAATTTCACAATGTTTCTATTGTCCAGCTCAAAACTTGTATCTTCGCCTCGTTGAATTCTTCCATATATATTTTGGAGAAACTGGTCTTCCTTTTGTTTGTTAGCGATCTTCTCTATCAGATTTGGGGTTATTACCAAATAAGCAAGGACAGAATGCTTCCGACTCAAAGCATCAGCAACCAGATTGGCTTTTCCAGGAGTATATTGGATATCTAAGTCATAAGACGCTAGAAATTCTAACCAACGTTGTTGACGTAGATTAAGATCCTTCTGAGTGAAAAGATACTTAAGCGATTTGTGATCAGTAAAAATATCGAATTTTTCACCTAGCAGATAATGCCTCCATATCTTTAAGGCAAAGATAACTGCTAGTAACTCAAGATCATGAGTTGGATAATTCTTCTCATGGGGTCGTAATTGTCTACTTGCGTAGGCAATCACCTTTCCTTTCTGCATCAAAACAGCGCCAACTCCATCACCACAAGCATCAGTGTAAACCGATAAATCTTTATTCCCATCAATCACAGCTAATACTGGAGCTGTGGTCAATCTTTTCTTTAATTCCTGAAAAGATTCTTCGCATCGGGGTGTCCAGATAAACTTAGCATTTTTCATTGTTAGCTTTGTCAGGGGACTAGCCAACTTAGAGAAATCCTGTACAAACTTCCGGTAATATCCAGCCAAACCAAGAAAACTTCTGACTTCCTTTGGTGTAGTAGGCTGCTTCCAATCCATTATTGCTGAAATCTTACTTGGATCGACCGCAATACCTTTCTCAGAAACTACGTGTCCAAGAAATCTGACTTCCTTCTCCCAAAAATGGCATTTGGAAAATTTAGCATAAAGAACATTGCTTCTCAGAATTTCCAGAATAACTCTCAAGTGTTCTGCATGCTCTTCCTTTGTTTTGGAATAGATGAGAATATCATCAATGAAAACCAGCACGAATTTGTTCAATACATCCCGAAATACACGAGTCATCAGATCTACGAAGAATGCGGGAGCATTGGTTAGTCCAAATGGCATGACTAACCATTCGTAGAAGATGTCCGGTCCTCGAAATGCAGTCAGGGGAATACTATCTTCAGCGATTCTCAATTGATGGAATCCTTGAGCAAGATCCAACTTAGAGAAGAAACGAGCTCCATGAAGTTGATCAAATAGCTCATCGATACGAGGCAAAGGGAATTTATTTTTCAAAGTTTGTTTATTGAGGTCTCGATAGTCAAAGCACATTCTCAGTGATCCATCAGATTTTGCAACAAATACAGCAGCTGAACCCCAATTGGAACGGCTTGGACGTATGAAGCCTTTTTCCAATAGTTCAAGGGTTTGTTTGGTTAATTCTAGTTTCTCCTTTGGGGCCATCCTTCGAACAGAATGAACAACTGGTCTGGCATTGGGTACCAGATCAATTCGAAATTCGATTTCACGATGAGGAGGGAGAGATTTAACTTCTTCAAAGACATCAGGAAAATCTCTAACAATAGGAATAGATTTAATATCGGGATCTGGATATCCTAGGGTGTACATCAATTTATCACGTTTCGGACTAGGATCTTCGCAGGGGATATCAATATAGTTTCCAAAACTGGTTTTAACTTATATAATTCGTTTTGCACAATCTATATTAGCTTTATATTTTGATAACCAGTTCATGCCCAAAAGAGTGTCAAATTCGTCAAAGTCAAGAACATAAAGATTTTGAGGAAACCGATAATAGGAATATGAGATAGGGATCTTCTTACATCGTAAACGAAGATTCGTAGGGCCACCAACCGGATTTCTAACGCAAAGAGGATTTCCTACTACTTTGGATTTAAGTTTAAGTTCTTCAACCAAATTTTTAGAGACAAAACTACGAGAAGCACCAGTGTCAAATAAAACTCGAATATCTCTATTGGAAATAGAAAGAATACCTTCCAAGACGCCCTTTCCCTTTGCATCTCTAGAAGATAAAGGCTTATTTTCTAGTGCGTAAACATTTGATTTCTGAACTTGCTTCATCAAGGGACAGTCTTTCACGAAGTGGCCCAGCTTCTGACAAACAAAGCAGTTCAGGTTCTTCTTCTTGGGCTTTGTACATTTCTGAGAATAGTGCCCCTTTTCCTGACAATTGTAACAAGTAACTTCAGATAGACGACTTTTCGGGTTTCCTCCTTTCTTGTTATTGTCATTTTTCCTGCCTTGGAACTTCCTTTTCTTATTATTTCCCCCAGAATTTCCACCTTCTTTCTTTACAACATTTTTCTCTTCTTCAGATGACTCCTCTTTATCTGCTGCTTCATAACGATAGCCCATATCCACTAAATCCGCAAAGGATTGCTTTATATGAATGGTCATCCGCCCGTGGTATCTCTTCTTCATTCCTTTCACAAACCTTTGATTTTTCCTTAAAGGGTTACTCACCAATTCGGAACCAAATCGAGAAAGCTCATTAAAGCGCTTCACATATTCTCCAAAAGTCATGTCACCTTGTTTCAATTCCACAAACTCCTCATACAATCTATCAACACCAGCTGCAGGCAAAAAATGTTCTTCAAATTCACTTTTGAACCTCGACCAGGAAAAGTTTTCTTCTGGTTCTTCCATCGTTTTAGTTTCCCACCAGTTTTGGGCCCCATCTTCCAATTGCCAAGTAGCTAGATACCTTTTTTGCTCATCATTGATATTCAAGCCCTTAAAAATCTTTTCACATGTTTTGATCCAGGCTTGTGTCTCAATTATCGTCTCTTTGCCTTTATATGTCTTTCCTCCCAGATTAGTGAATTTCTTGCATAAGACGGAGAAGTCTACTTCTGGTTGGATTGGAATAACTGCTTCTACAACAGCTGGAGCAGTCCGTCCATTAGTGGTGGTACTGCCACCTCTTCTTCCTCTTCTTCCACTCATTCTCTGAGATAGGAAGAAAGAGTTAGGATTTAGATAAGAATTGAAAAGTTTGAAATTCGAACGCTCTCTCAGATATACTCATTCTAGGGTGTTACTAACCCTATCTCTAATGAGTGAATAATGTTATTACTGGAAGCTAAAGTTCTTACTCAACCTTAAGCTCTGATACCAACTGTGAAGACCCGTAAATTCTCACCATTTGAATCGACTATAATCCACACAAGTCAAATCCAAACAGATAAGGATTCACGATCTTCCCTAATCAAATTGGATTCTTCACTTTTGAAAATCAACATATCATATATCAAAGATATCAATGTCGAGATCCAAATGTTAAAATCCTCATTGGTAGGGTTTGCTACCAGTAAATAACATCAGTATAAATAAGAATGCACAGCTGAAACAAAATGCTCTCATATATATTTAGAACAAAAGATGATACAAGGTGATATTAGAAAGTCATAGATACATCACTATATACAACATCATGAAGTACAACTGAACAAGGTACACAGCGGAAATAGAAACTAAAGAAACAAGTCTTCAGAGAGAGTCCAAAAACCAACATCTTCACTCTGATCCAAAAGCTCCAAATAAACACTCCAACTCCAGCTCCAACTATCTACAGGGTGATCTATTACCTGACTCTAGGCTGCCCGTGTGGAAAAAATAAGGGCACCCAGAGTTTAGGGAAAAACAATAAACTCCAGGTCAGTCATGGGACTGGTGTGAGAAACAAAAGTATATAATTTCTTTTGAAAACAAGTTCCGTATATGCTTTTGGAAAATGAAACTATCATAAGGTCTCGATCCGCACACAAGATGCAAACGCACACATGGTCGAGGTTTCTCCTTATGACAGTCAAACATGCCTTTGATACGTTAAAAATATCCTTTTAATATTATTATAGTGCTTAGTGATTGAAAACCATTTTCAAAATAAACTTATTAATTTAGCCAGCATACGTTACATGATGGTATGCCTACTATAGCCACTGTATTAAACAACGGGTAATACAATCAAAACCGTACAAGGTTCGTATTGGAGAATGAGTTTCCAATAATGACCAGGCAAAGGAACTTCCTCATCCACGATTGGGTACGCCTCTAGAGGGACGTCCCGAGAAACTACTGTTTCTCTGCCAACACAAGGCCGGGTTACCACTCAATGGTAACTACTTACTCAAGTCTATCCATCCCCCGGTTGTTACCAACCTTTAAAATGGGGCCCCGATCTTTTCCAACATCCACATCAAACAAATACTGGGCGTGTAAGACCACAGTACAGCTATATAAATATATAATCCACAAAGTGAATACCTGGGCTCCATACCATAGTATCACTATATATATCTAGAAGGGAATAGACATCCTACACCTTGCCGCATCCATTCCTGTTTCGGCCATTCCCGGGGTGTGAGGTTCGTGAAGTCTCGTACCCACAAGGCTCTGCTTTTCAACAAAAGCCTTGATCCTATCCATAGCATTCTTCGGAATGTCACATTACCAATCCAAAATTACATAACTGATTTCTACCAACGCATAACCCTTGAGTTCATACATCTCAAGGAAGGGTGTTAAGCTAAGAGAATAAATTCTCCGCCACCAAGCAGATATACGTTAATAAAGATCAATCATATAAAGTCAGAATGTAATGTCAGACAATCCATCCATCCACAAGTTCGTTCTGGGACTGAACGAAACCGAAGGCACCTTATTCCTCAACCTTTGCCCAAAAGGTGGAAGGCCCTTGCATATCCGAAGATTCTTCAAACATCATCTGGACCACTGCTTTAAAAGTATAGGGGTATCGTTTCTATATCGGCCGCTAAACCGATGAAGAGAAATCAACAAGCAGTCCATTAGATGTGAAGATCCCTGGTCTTCATCATCGTTTCAATACGACTCATCACAATCATAGCGTCGTATTATTATTCGGAATGGGAAATTCCCGTTCCCGGTCTTTCCGAATAATAAGCGTCCTTTAAAACCATTCGGAACCAAATGGATTTTTAATTTAAGTCTCAACAAATCAAATTCATATTTGATTTAAGCGATTTAAACCTCCATTTAAATTTCTTTATTCATACTATTTCAAATTTGGAAAATATTGATCACTTATAGCTCAAAAATCAAAATATTGATTTAAGCGTTACAAAAAGTGTCGCAAATATAGTGTATTTGTACAACTAAAACCATTCAAATATGATTTGATATTTATTTTGGAGCATCCGGGCTTTCCCTTCGACATGTTCCGTCCCTCGTCCAAGTGTCCTTGGATCTCACAAACGAAACACGTGTACTAGTCGTTTCCGCATACCCCATTAAGTATTTAACTTTTAAATTTTAAAATAATTAATTAACCAACCAAATAGTCAAACAAGGAAATAAAACTATATTTTAGCAAAACAAATTAAACAAGCATTCAACAAGGGTTTTCAAACAACACTTAACACTTATTCGTTTAAATCCAAATGGGTGTGTATAATAAGTGTAACGTGCAGTGTTATCACTATTAATCATCCATATATACATTCATATCATCCAAACAAGCAGTATATGGTATAACTGAATATTTAACAATTAAATACTGATATAACTATTATATAGTTAAAACATCCATAACTATCAATCCTTTCAACCAATCATAACCAATATAAACATTATATTAAGTGATATAGTTTCTCACCGTGGGATCCACTCCTCCTTTCTTTAGTTTGTGAATGAAATAAAATGAGATATGGACTTGGCTATTTATAGGTGAAGAGAAGGGTACTTTAGTCATTTCCTATAGCCTAATTTGATTCGACCATATTTTGGTCCAATAGAAAACATTTAGATGGCTTAATTTGATTCGACCACATTTTGGTCAAATAGAAAACATTTAGATGGCTTAATTTGATTTGACCACATTTTGGTCCAATAGAAATCATTTAGATGGCTTAATTTGATTCGACCAAATTTTGGTCCAATGGCAACCAGCCGCATGGCAGAACCTGATTCGACCAGGTTTTGGTCCAATAGAAATCATTTAGATGGAATATAATAATCATTATGCTATTTTGTTTTATTAGGCAAGTAATTATACTGTTCTGTTTTATTAGGCAAGGTTAATAATTCTCTCTTGTTTTATTAGGCAAGTAATTATACTATTCTGTTTTATTAGGCAGGGTTAATAATTCTAGATCGTTACAGCTACATCATATTAACATCAGACTAATGTCACAAACATACTCTAAGATCAAAAATCTGAATATATAATATACGTTTTATAAAATTTGTTGTAACAGGTAAGATATATGTCATATACAAAATATACTGTGATATGAATTATAAAAAGAAAGAACCCAAACCAAATGCAGTCAGACCCAAATATATATACCCAACAGATTGTATAACTAATGATATATCAATATATCCTAATATAAGTAGTTAATATATAACAGACATAATATTATATATACGTAAAAATCTTATATATGAAATGTATATTCAACAACAACACGGTATAAAATTGAATCCAAGTTACCTATACTTACGTACATAGACTAACCTGCTAATTTTCTTCTTACACTTGCTTAACTAACATAGTATACATAAACTATAAACAAAGAAATCTTATATGCCATCCAATTACTTATATAGTAAATCCACAGTAAACAATAATTAAGTGAACAACTTCACCTTTCAAAACCAACAAGATCTTCTATATAAATACACGAAGAGGCGGGGTGAGAGAAGCTCCGCCGAGAAGAGGTGCTGCAAACGACGGAGGTAGGGTCGGTGAAGTGGGGTGATGGCGGCTGCTAGGTTGGCCGGAGGAACGTGTGGATCTGGGCAAAGCACGGAGGAGGGTGGTGCTAGACCTGGCGTGTTCGCGAGTGAAAGGAGAGGGTCGGTTGTACGCTGTCACAAGTTCTTGCATGGAGCTGACGAGGTCTGGTGTGGCAGGTTAACGAATGAAAGGGAAGGGAGAAAAATAAGAGGAGAAGATTAGAACATTTCATATACTTTATTTTCCAATAAGTTTTGTTTCACAAAGCAGAGAGGAAATACGAACTAACCCAAAATTTTTGAACTAAATGAAACTAAAAGTCAGGTCCATTGGAATTCACAAGGAATAAATTCAAATGGTTATGACTGTCGTTTCAGCTGAGAGGAAAACGAATGGGCAGGAATTCAAAAGGTTCGAATGCGGATACTGATATGACAAACCGTATCGCGGTTTCACCGAGTACGGGACTTCAAAACACAAAAGTGAATATACCGCTGGGATCAGCATGAAGAGACGGTCAAAATGGCATACAGATATCAGTGGTATGATTGAATTATAAAAATTCGAATTTTTCTACTGGCGGAAAATGCAAGAAAACGTAGAAAAAATAAGATCGACGGAGCCAAAGAAGTCCGAATTTGGAAAAACGAAAAATGGCGTTTGCTCAGAAGATATTTTAGAATTTTTCTATGTAAAAATATTTAAGTTCCGAAACATTTCATTTTCATCGCTTTTTAACTGATTAAATTGAAGTAAATTTACGCGCGAAATAAACTTTCGTATTTTCGGACGAAAATTTACTAGTTGCTATGTTTAACTAGACGCATTTCAAATATTAAATTTTTATTTCAAAATTTTATCGTTTAAATTTCACAAAATTTCAACTAATTACGTTATTAAACAGTTAAAATTTACGGGTCGTTACAATAACCCTGCTATATCTCATAGCGGATTTCTACCGCTACGATTTTTCTATATATCTCCAAATATAGCCTTTCCGCTTTAGGCCCCGCTATTTCCGCTATATCCCGTTATTCCCACTATATTCCGCTATTTCCGCTATATCTTCTTTAAAAGAAATGAATTGAAAAATGAAATTTATACATTATAAAAATTAAGAAATTCATTTATTTAATTGAATTTTTAATATATTTTCATAAACGAAAATACTCTAATATTCTACTAAATTCTATTATGTTATATAACAGTTTTATGTATATTTACAATATATTCGCACAAATTATTTATGTATTAATTATAATTCAATTGAATATTAATTTTTCAATTAATTACCATTTGTGTATTTGTAAAAACATTAAGTACGAGTTTTATATGCTATTTTAGAATCATTCGCTATATTCCGATACATCCTCGCTGTATCCCGCTATAACTTTTTGTACCTCCGCCGCATTGAATCTGTCGTGCACTTTAACTGCACAGATAATAACATAAGTTATGATTATAGGTAAATATGTTAAAATAAATTTACTTAAAGTAAAAGGTAAAAGTTGGCTTTTCCTTCCTTTCATAAAAAAAATTTAAAATGTAACTTAACATCACAAAAGTGATGATGTGACGGAATGAGGTTGGAGGTTGAGTGTGCTAGGGGCTTACGTGTTCGAGAAGGTAAGGGAGGAGGTGATGTGGCACAATAGTGTGAAGGATAAGAGACCAAAGGGCAAAAGGGTAATTTAATTATTTCATTTTATATGAAAACCATTTCTCTTTTTTCCAATTTTCACTTTTTTCACTTCTTCATTTCATGATTTTATTTCCTCTTTTCAAATCTTCTTTTTTCCATTTTAATGGCTTCCAAAAAATTTCTAAGTTAAAGATCCTTCCTTTTTCCATTCCAATCCATAAAAACTTATTTAAAAACCTTCTTTTCCTTTTTACATCATGTCCATTTCAAATCAAGCCCAAACTCACCCCCAAAAAGCAAGGTCGTGCTCTTTATCATCCTAGGCCAAATCCTCTAAGCCACTTTAGGCTTCCAAAAATTTAACTTTTACAAGGGAAAACCAGTTCGAGCATTGGTGGAAAGTAGGATGGTAGTTTGGCTTGTTTCATGAAATTTGGCACCTTTCTTAACCAAATTCTTAAACATTATTTTTGAGAAAAATGTGTGATCCTCTACGAATAAGGAGAGCACACATGCGAATATATATATATATATATATATATCTCGAATATAAAGTGTTGCCAACATGCCTGGCAGGTAACAAAAACCAAATACATATATATCAAATCTCAAGTACTCCTAAGATGAGTTCCGGCAAGGCCACCACCCATCACACCCCGGTATCGAGCTCCGGCATGGCCACCGCCCGATATTAAGGTGTTAGAAGTACCTAAATAACTATAGGAGAAAAAACAAAAACTACTGGAAGACGTCCCAGACTAATGAGGAAGCTCCAACCAACTGAATCAGGAGAGGTGAATAAGCATCTGCTGAAAAGAGGAACCGCTCTGAATCCTCTGATCAAGAGAAAGGGGTACCAAATTGAAGAATATGTCCTCCTGAAAAAAGTACTCCATAATGAAGATGGCAGAATCCTAAATCTGAGGAGAAACTGCTTGTAGTCCTGGATGAAGATACTCTGCTCTGCTAACCTATCTACCATCTGGTGTCCAGCAATCTGAAGATATGAAAACCTGCAAAATGAATCTGATATCCTATCTCCCATACCTGTAACTGAAAAATAACTAAAGAAAAAATTAGAATGATACATATATATGTATATTTATATAATAAATATACATATATATGTATTAATAAGGAGGAAATAAAAACCTAAATAAGACTAACTGGAAAATAACAGTATAAATAAAATACTTAAAAAAACAAAACCAAACAGAGACTTGTACAAATATGGAGACGGATCAAACTTATGAACCTTTAATCATAAGTAAGTTATGATTAGAAGTGAAATCATCATCTAAACTAGAGAAAATATTAATAATACTATTATTAATGTTAAAAAAATTATTTTTGTGTTTAAAAAAATTAATATTATGATTAACCTTGTTAAGATACCTTTTGAAAAGGATATTATTGGCTAATTTATATTTGGGGTTAGAGATCCAATTAAAACAAAATGAAGAAATTGTAAAAATCAATTTGTTAAAATGACAATTATTATTATTGAAAATTCTTTGATTTCTTTCAAACCAAATAAACCAACTAATAATAATGAATAAAGTGTCTAGTAAAAATCTAATATTCTTTTTGAACTTTAATCTATAATTATTCCAGTAAAATTCACAATCCGAAATTTTAGTTGTTATATTAAAGTTAAAAATTTTAAGAGTATTGATTAGAATGTAATTAGAATCCATGCAATTATAGTATAAATGATTAATGTCCTCAAGATACAGATTACAAAAATAACATTTATTATCATTTTGAATATTTTTTCTTTTTAAAAATTCGATTGTATTAAGTTTTCCATGAAGAATTAACCACATGTGAATTTTGGATTTGGGAGGAGCATTAGATTTCCACATATATTTAAATGAATTATTTATTGTACCCAAAAAATTAATGAATCTGTAGAAATAATTAGAAGTATATTTCTTACTTTTATCCCATTCCCAACTAATAAAATCATTATCATTATCAATATTATAAAGATTTAATCTGGCATAAAGCAAAGAAAGTTGTCTAAAAGTTGAATCAACTAAAATTCTGCTAAAACTGAAATTCCAAGGAGGATCATTTTCTGGAGAATAAACTTCGTTGATTAAAGCAAACTTAAAGTTACAAATATCATACAGATCCTTAAATTCTATCTTAAGAGGCAAGACCGAAATCCAACGGTCATGCCAAAATGAAGTACGATTACCAGAGTGAACAATTGTATTTATTCCTAAATTAAATATCTCATTACATTTTAAAATGTTTTTCCAAAAGTTAGATATATTTTGAGTGACTGGAGAAGCAATTTGATATAAATTGGTATTTCCATTATAGTAATATTTAGAAATTATCTCTTTCCAAATAGCGTTATCATTTATATCTTTGAACTTCCAAAGCCATTTACCTAACAGAGACAAATTCATATTACGCAAATTAATAACACCTAAACCACCTTCTTTTTTGGCCTTACAGACGGTTTCCCAATTTACTAGACATTTAATATTATTATTAGAGTTTTCTCCACTCTATAAGAAATCTCTTCTAATCTTATCAATTTTATCAATAACCCAATCCGAGAACAAATGCAAGGACATTCAATAAATCGGAAGAGCTGATAAAACCGAATTTATTAAAACTAGTCTACCTGCTCTAGATAGAAATCTCCCATTCCAGTTAGATATCTTATTTTTAATTTTATCAATGATAATAAGCCAGTCGTCATGTTTGAGTTTGGTGGGTTTAATCACAAAACCAAGGTAGTCAAAAGGAAAGCTCGTAGTTTTGCAATTAAGAGTATTAGCAACTAAGATTTCAACTTTATCAAAATCATTTAAAACTAACATGGAACTTTTATCAAAATTTATTCTTAAACCAGATAAAAGTTCAAAACTGTGAAGGATAAACTTAAGGGTAATGATGTGTCTTGGAAGATGGGACGAAAAAAGTAAGGTATCATCAGCAAATTGAAGAACCGATAAACCATTACGCGAAATTTCATTGCCTACACGTCCAAGAGATCCATTATCCACTGTTCTTTTAATAATTTTAGCAGAAACATCAGCAGCTAAGTTAAATAATAAAGGCGATAAGGGATCCCCTTGCCTTAAACCTCTCTTAGAATGAATTCTATTACCTAATATACCGTTAACCATAATACTAGAGTTTCCAGTTCTAAGCAAGGTCAAAATCCAATAGATCCATCTATGACTAAAACCTCTAGCATGAAAAATATCTACAAGAAAATCCCAATCTACTAAATCAAAGGCTTTAGCACAATCAAGTTTTAAAATCGCACAAGTTATGTTATTCTTACAACAGTAATTAATATATTCTTGAACAACTACCACCCCATCAGTGATATTTCTCCCTTTAATAAAAGCCGATTGTGAACAATCGATTAATTCATTCATTATTTTACTAAGTCTATTAGCTAGAACTTTAGAAATGATTTTAACTGAACAGTTAATCAAAGAAATAGGTCTAAAATCTTTTAAGTTATCAGCTCCTACTTTTTTGTGTAACAAAATAACATTTGCGAAGTTAAATCTCCCTAATTGCAAATTACCATTGTAAAAATCATTAAACATATTAACTAAGTCAAATTTTAAAACGTCCCAAAAAGTAATATAAAATAAAATAGGAAACCCGTCAGGTCCCGGGGATTTATCACTTGGCATGTCATTAATTGCTTTTATAATTTCATCTTCAGTAAAAGGATTATCTAATTCTGATAAATCAATAATAGAATCAGGTAGATATAAATATATCCATCTAACATTGATTCTATGTTTGATTTTAGAACAAAAAATATCCTTATAATAGTCTATAAAAGCCTTGTTATGATCTCTTTGATCCACTAACTCTATATTATTAACAAATATAGAGTTAATTGTATTACTACATTTTCTACCATTAGCTATATTATGAAAAAAATTGGTATTATTATCACCTTCGTTGATCCATTGAATTCTTGATCGTTGTTTCCACATAACCTCCTCCTTTTCTAAAATAGAATTTAATTCATCTTTTAAATTAGCAAGAACATTACGTTCACCTATATTTAGAGGTCTAGATTCTTCTATCTTATTAATTTTAAGAATTTCATTAAGAATATTATCTTTTTTAATTTTTAGATTGTCAAAAACATTTTTGTTCCAGTTTTAAAAAAAATCCTAAGCTCCCTAAGTTTAGAAACAAAAGCTTTTGCAGAATTTTCCTAATTTCTGATGTTATGGAAACTCAAAGAAACCCATTTACCTTTAACTAGATTCACAAAGTTAGATTCCAAAAGCCACATCTTTTCAAATTTAAAATTGTTTAAAATAACTCTATGATACTCACAGGTAAGAATAATTGGACAATGATCAGAGTAGGTATAAGGTAAACCAGTGACTCTACAGATTGGGAATTTGTCATCAATTTCATCACTAACAAAAAATCTATCGAGAAGAGCCATGGATGGAGACTCTCTAGCGTTACTCCAAGTAAACTCTCTATTAGAAAGGGGAATTTCAATCAAATTAGAATTAATAATAAATTGGTCGAATTCCTCCATAGCGGAGTAATCCCCTTCCCTAGGATAACGCTCACCATTGAAACGCGTAACATTAAAATCACCCCCCAAAATCCAAGAACCCGGGGCAAAGGATCAAAATTCTAAGCATTCATTCCATAAAATTCTCCGATTAATTTTAGAATTAGGCCCATAAACATTAGAAATATTTAAAAAAGAGTTATCAGAAAGATTAATAAGAATAACATGAAGAGAATGCTCTTTAACAATACATTGAAGTAGTTTAAAGCAATTATCTCGCCGTCCTATCATTAATCCGCCTGAAGAACCCACTGAAGGTAAAAAAAACCCATTTTCTAAAGTGATAACCGCCTAATCTTCTAAAAAAACGAATGTCGGGGCAATTAATTTTGGTCTCCTGAAGTAAAGCAAAGTCAATAGAATAGTCTTTAAAGAACGCTCTAACCTTATCGCACTTATTCAAATCATTCAAACCTCTAATGTTCCAACTAATGATCCTCATAAACCAACTGAACTAGCGCTCTCTAATTCCTTACATCTAATATACTCTCTATCAATCTCAACGTCTGAAAAAATAAAAGAAGTATCACGACCTAGCTGACTAAACTCAGCAGATGATAGACTGCCCAAAACATAAGTAGAATACGTACTGCCCGAAATAGAACTCATACCTGAGCCTGTATTCGTAGCGTCACTCGTGACGCTCGAACCAGGTAACTTACCCATAGGCCGAGACTGACAATTGTGAATCCTAGCACTCCGACGCACAGAACTAGTAGAAGCCACAAATTTCTTACGCTACGCAAATTCTTAAACATTATTATGTGATAATAATTGATGCTTATTATTTGGTTTGGAATAATGGTTGATTTTGTTTATATGTTTAAATGACTATATGCGATGTTTGGTTTGGAATAATGTTTGACTATATACGGAGTTGAAAAGTAAGTAATGGTTTTGCAAGTTATGAATTTTGCTTATTGTATGATTTTATGGCATGTGTATAAATGTATGAGCCTATAATGGATATTGTAGGCTAATAATAAAGATTAGCACTTGATTCTGTGTATGTTGTGACATCGAGATCCCTTGGTTTTTAAACTTGTTTACTTGCTTATTTTCTAGATTTTTTTTTAAAAAGTTTCCAAAACTTTACTTTTTTTTCAAAACTTTATAAAGTAATTTAAATATAAAGGTAAATACTATTTGATGTATGAAACTAGTTTTAAGGTTATGGTATCCATAGTGATAGTCGCTATGGATGTAATTCACAAAATAATAATTTTATGTAACTAAAATGGGTTTTCGTGCTATGCCAAAAAAATGGGTTTTCGTTTTATATATTTTTGAAGTGTCTTTCAAACTATATTTAAAGTAATTAAAAAGGTTTAATTATTGTTTAATTAATTTATTGAGTAAAGGTCTACTTATTAATTAATTAATTAAGATGTTAATTTTTTGAGGAAAATGCATGATCAATTAATTAAGGAGTTAATGATTATATAATTAATTAATTAAGTAAATGTAATTAGTACTTAATTATTAATTTAGGTATTTATAATTAATCAATCAAGTGAAGGATAACTATAATTAATTAATTAAGCAAAGAATAATTATTTACTATTAAATAAAGCTTAATTATTAATTATTATTTTTTCTGAAATGGTACTTTATATACAACATGTCACCGGGACATGTCGCATGTCAATAAACGTTCAAATCACGCTACGCAAGTTTCGAACTTATGACCTCTCGCACCAAAGCCGAATCACTTAACCACTTGGACAATGGTGCTTGTCAATTATTAATTATTTATTAAGTGAGGTTTAATTATTAATTAATTATTAACCAGGTAGGGTTTAATTATTACTTAACTATTAATTAATTTAAGATGTAACTAAGATTTAATTATTATTAAACAAAATTTTAAACTTATTTTTAATAAGTAAATTAAGGTTTTTAATTTTTAATTACTTTATTTCCAAGGATCCGTTTGTTTAAAACCAGCTTTCATTTACAAAGAATGGTTTAAATACAAGGGATTCTCTTTGTCTGTGCCATTTAGTAGCAAAATCAATATGAATAAATTATGCTAAAAGCTGACACATTTTATAGGAAGTAAGTCATATTTTATTTAGCATTAAAAGCCGATAAGCATATTTTCCTCTATTTATAAGATCTAGAACTTGATTTTCTAGACGAGGGATAGAGAAGTCGAAATGTCGGAAAACGCAATAAATATAAGGGGTTAATTTGGATAAATCGGTTATAATAAATTAAGTATATGAGATATACTTCATGGTATACATAACACCAGTTTCCGAGGTATGAAAACTCTTCTTTATCCCAAGAAGTAAGAACGAACATCGAGTAAAGGTTAGTTTCTAACTTGTATCACTTCATTGTAAATGAAGGAATAATACTATTTGAATCAAAAAGTGGGGATAAGTATAAGATATCTTATTTTCTTATGCAACTCTATGCATACCTCAAATAGTGGATTCGTCTACTGTCGACAAATTCACTCTTTTTTAAAATTATCAAATGTTGGTTCGAAGAGACTCCACTTCGAACCAATGTAAGCATTCGAATTGAAAAACACCTTGAAGATGACGTAATCGAAGATGATGATCTTTGAAGTGTAAGAGCTACTTGCTACTAATCCTGAAGGTGATTCCCAAATGGATGTAGTAGAAGTAGTGCCTTCACTTTGTACATAACATGGACAACTTTTATGGATGAATGCTAGCACCACATTATCACTTGGAGGGCAGTGTTAGCATTCCAAGTGAAATTACTATGAAAGGGTAAAACTTAGCCTTAAACCTCACAATTGGGAAAGACTAAAATAGAGGATATGCTTCAGGACTATGTGGGTCACACCCATTAGGCTATAGTCATCATCCGATCTAGATTGATATTTTCATATTTTGTTTGCTAGTGACCCAAGTATGGTTGTTGATCACAACCGGGGTTGTGATATCGGTATTATCTAGTAAGGGGTAGGCCGACCCTAATTTGCAGGGAGGCCATGTGAGGTCCTCGGTACATTTTACCTAAAGGTGCACTGTGGCAAGCGGTACCCAAGTAGCCTTGCATTGTATGGAATCCATTTTCCAATAATTACCTTTACAGACATAGTTGTATATCTAATATGTTGGAATGTAACTAATGTAACCATTTCGACTACGATTCAATAGTTACTTTAAACCCTAGGCATTATGATAATATCATCGGATTTTCTATAATAATGTTTTGGTTATCGTAAGGAAAAAACTCATATATATTTATGTGTAGCGTGGTCTTATGAGATACCTTTATTTTTAAAGTTTTTTATAAGCATAATAATTCAATTGTTTGGACTTTACTCACACGAGACCCATGTCTGTCGTGGAGTTTTCCTTTCTTTCCCTAAAAACTCTTAGGTACTCAAATTTGTATGAGTAGCCAAGTAGTTTAGATTCTCACAGATGCATTTTGGAAGAGCATAGAGTAGGTGTCTTCGACAATATCTAATTATCTATTTATTTCCATTGTATGTGTATATTTTGTATCAGTATTATGTGGGCAGGCAGTTATAATTGTCTCTGGCTGATGTTGGTATTCGTGTAACTTTGATATTCATTTTGGAAATGATGTTATATATTATCTTATGTTGACTATATATATGTTTCTGTTGCGATGTGAGCTTTTGTGTTTTATTTCTTCTTGTCATTTTCTTTTCTTTTTACCCCAATGGATTGTCTTTTGGACTCTTAGATCGACACATGAATAAGGTGGGTGTATTGAGTGTCATCTAAGGATGGCAGATCGTTACATGTGGTATCAGAGCTTAGGTCGAGCGAATACGTAGGCATGGTTAGGGTCAACTCATTAGAGATAGGGTTAGTTATACCCTAGAGTATGAGAGCCCGTATTTGTAATTTTTATTCGTATATATTCGAGTTATCTAGATCAGCTTTGATATGTTTTATTATTACCCTTCCCTTAAGATTATCTTATGTAACTATTCCAAAAATTATTTTATTATATCCAGATAATAAGAATGAGCAACAAGATAAGACAAAGTAGAGGAGCTAGTAACACTACGACCACCAATGGTCGAGCTTCGAATGTTGGAAGAGTTGGAGTAGTTGAAGAGGCAGCACCGACGTAGCCCCGTGTGAACTTTGTAGCTCCATGTAAGGATTATACTAATCTAGGAGGAAGTTGTTTAAGGGCATGGAATCCATTGTCGTAGTTCATGCTTGGCTTTGTCCTTGCGAAAATATTTTCAAGTGGTTGGAAATTTCAGATGAGCAAAAGCGTTTATAGCATCCTGGCAGTTGATGCATTGGCATGGTGGGACTCTATTACAGCGAATGTTCTGGAGGATGATTTTTCTTAGGCTGGATTTAAGCAGGTGTTTGATGACCAGTCATGTCTACTACAGGAAAGACTTGTATGTATAGGAGTTTCTTGGATTTTAAGCAAGGAGATTTATCGGTAGCTGAATATGATACCAAGTAAGCTACCGCGATTTGGCCTGGAGTTGAATGACACCTCTGTTGGGGAAAATCCCTTCGGATGATCAGTCTAAGGGAATAAAAACCCCAACACAGCGGAAAACAACTGGATTATGATTATAGTGAGACGGAACAAACAAAGATGAACACTAGAACTGACAGCCACAGATCAATGTAATGCAGAAAAATAAATAACACCAGTATTTATAGTGGTTCCAATACCGCTGGGCAGTGTACGTCCACTTAGGGAGAGGAGATTTTATTAATCACTGAAAGATTAGAGTTACAAGGTTGATTCACTTTTGGAGGCTATACGTAAGAAGAATTTACAATACAGACAAAATTCTGCATAGTTTCAGCTCTCTAGGATGGCTTTGAAATTAGCTGAAATTAGCTCTCAATTTCGGCTACCATTGTTGTCCGGAAACTCCTATATTTATAGAGTGAAGACATGAGGAGGGGTAGCTACTATATAACAGCCCTGGGGTTTGGTTCGGCATGCATCTGGTTTGGTTCAGTAAAATGCTGAGCGAAAAATTTGGACCGGCAATAAAATACCGAACAAAAAATTTCGTTCAGCAAAACACCGCTCCAATTATTTCATTCGGCAAACTTTCCACCGCTCAAATCTTCTTCTTCGTTCGGCAATTTTTTCCACTGCTCCAAATCTCATGCCCTAGCCGAATGAAATCATCACGTCTTTAACCTCTTATCATTGCTTCTTCTTCCTCCACGATTCCTTCTTCCTCTTCAATATCGAATGACTTTATCACCACCAGACAAGAATCTAGTCCAGTCCTTCGTTCTCCTAGGGTTTCGCCTCTTTCTTCACGTTGGAATTTAGGTATCAAATTTAACAATCTCCACATTGATACCTAATTCCATACAAGCCTTCCAATTTCATCTAAACCTTCATGCTCTAAGCAACAAATACTTACCCAATGAACTTTGGCAATGCCATCACCTATTACACTTTGTCAACGAACTCTGGCAAGTCCACCGCCCATCAACAAAGTGTTCGAAGTACCCAGTCCGTGTAGAACCTATCAATCTCCACCATAAAAACAAACGTCTCTATGAACCATCTCAACTCTCCCCCAGTGCCACCCTGTGGCACCTAGCATTTCATTAAGCGAATCAAGTCCGAGCAATGCTCGAACTTAGCAACAGGCAACGACTTGGTAAATATGTCTGCTGCATTCTCCTTTGTGTGAACTTTCTAAAGACGAACAAGCTTCTCTTCACTCATTAAGACAAGGAACGACTCTCTCACCTCAATATGCTTCGTTCTCGAGCTAAATGCCAGATTTTCAGCTAAGTGAATTGCACTCTGACTATCACAGTACACATTCACTCCTTCGTATTCGAAGCCCAAATCACACAGCAATCGCCTCAAATAAAGCGCCTCCTTAGCTGCTTCAACCGCAGCTATGAGCTCTACCTCTGTAGTAGACAAAGCCACAATCGTCTGCAACCTCGCCCTCCAACTGATCGCTACACCAATGGTGAACACATATTCGGAGGTTGACTTCCTTCGATCTCTATCACCGGCATAGTCGGAATCGCAAAATCCAACCAAGATGAAATCTCTTCCTCTACCGCCAAAGACAAGTCCATGGTTTGGAGTTTCTCTAAGGTATCTGAAGATACACTTCACTGCTTCCCAATGCGTCTTTCCTGGATTTTCCATGAATCTACTCACCAACCCAACCGCCTGTGCAATGTCAGGCCTAGTGCAGACCATGGCATACATCAAGCTGCCAACTGCACTTGCATATGGGACCTTCATCATATAAGCCTTGTCCTTTTTGGAGATCGGAGAGCCTTTACTAGAAAGTTGTATGTGCAAAGGCATGGGTGTGCTAATTGCCTTTGCCCCTTCCATGCTAAACCGAGCAAGCACCTTTCGAATGTACTCCTTTTGAGTGAGGCTCAAAAGTCCTAGCTTTCTATCCCTTTGGATTTCCATACCCAAAATTTTATTTGCTTCTCCAAGGTCCTTCATTTCGAATTCCGCTTTTAGCTTTCGCTTTAAACTATCGATTTCAGCCTTATCCTTGGAAGCAATCAACATATCATCCACGTACAAGAGTAGGTACACCCATCTACCATTCTTTAAATGCATGAAGTATACACAAGTGTCTTTGATGCTACGATCAAAACCAAATGAAAGCATAAAAGAGTCAAACCTCTTGTACCATTGTCTAGGCGACTGCTTAAGTCCATACAATGACTTCTTCAATTTGCAAACCCAATTTTCTTTCCCATCTACAACAAATCCTTCTGGCTGCTTCATGTAGATGGTCTCATCCAAGTCTCCGTGCAATAAAGCAGTTTTCACGTCCATTTGCTCCAGCTCCAAGTCATGAGCTACGACGACAGCGAGCAAAATGCGGATGGACGTATGCCTCGCTACTGGTGAAAATATCTCATCATACTCTAATCCCTTTCTTTGTGAAAACCCTTTAGCAACTAGTCTAGCCTTGTATCTCCCATCATCCTTCACCTTGAATACCCACTCGCAACCTATGGCTTGGCTTCCTTGAGGAGGTGGTACCAAATCCCTAGTCTTGTTCTTCTTCAACGACTCTAACTCCTCTTCCATAGCGCACATCCACTTCGAACTGTCATATGACTTCAAAGCTTCATCAAGGTCAAGCGACTCCTCATGAACCAAATGTAGGGCATAGTCAAACTGATCGCCAAGGCTAATGTTCGCAAACTGCCTATCACCATACCTTTCGAGGGGCCTAATAATCCTACGACTGATCCGGGTAGGTACTGCTTCGCCTAAACTCCTTTCAGCTCCACTTTGAACTGAACTTCCTCTAGATTCATGCACATCACTAGCACTACTAGAAGGTACCCATGGACTATCCTGTGATGTTTCATCAACTGCATTTTCTTCGACAGCATCAACAACAACTCTACTCTTTGGCTGGAACACAGGAACTTCTTCAATCTCCTTAGGCCTATCAGAATCTTCTGATGTGGTAGGTAGCTTCTCCTTTGGATTGAACATAGCAGACTCATCAAAAGTAACATGTCTATAATGAACAATATTCTGATCAACAGGGTTACAAATTCGATACCCTTTGATACCATCAGTCAAGATACACTGCTTTACCTCTCCACTTCTCCTTTGGAATCTTCCCATCTATGGCTGAGCATGGAATTCGATTTATGATATGCACCACAGTTGATAATGCCTCAGCCCAAAAGCCTCTAGACAAGCCCGCCGTCAATCTCAAGCAACAAGCCTTCTCCAATAGACTCATGTTCATCCTTTCTACAACCCTATTGGATTACGGGTCTCCGGGTGTAGTGAAATGTCTCTAAATGCTATGCTGTCTAAAAAAATCGAGGAACTCCCTAGAGACAAATTCACCGCCATTATCAATCTCAGCACCTTCAACCTAGAACCAGATTGGTTCTCAACAAGCGCTTTCCAGTTTTTGAACTTCTTAAAACTCTCTGATTTGCCCTTCATCGCATACACCCATACTTTCCGAGAAAAGTCATCAATGAAAGAGATAAAATACTTTGCTCCTCCAAGAGAAGGAGTAGCAACCGATCCCTAAACATCTATATGCACGTACTCAAGTACTCGCCTTGATCTATGGAGTCCAACTCCAAAAAGTTACTTTAGTTTGGTTGCCTAACACACACTCCTGGAAAAAATCCATCTTGTCAAAGCTTCCTCCTTTGATCATCTTCTGTCTTCGAAGCAACTCTAAGCTCTTCTCTGAAATATGACCCAACTTGAGATGCCAAAGCTTTGTGTCATCTAATGCACGAGAACTATCTACTTCAACACACGACTCTCCAAGAACTATGGTTCCTTTCAGCAAATACAGATTTCAGAACACATCTCCTTTCATAAGAACTAGTGCACCTTTCAAAACCTTCAGACTACCCTTCTCGAAAGTTACCTTGCATCCCAAAGATGCTAATTGTCCTAAAGAAATTAAGGACTTCCGAAGACCTGGAACATACCGGACACCTGTCAAAGTGCGTATCACTCCGTCAAACATCCTGATCCTCATTGTACCTTCACCCATTGCTCTACAGCTAGCATCATTACCCATAAGAATAGAGCTTCCCTCTCGTCCAATGAAAGAACTGAAGTAATCCTTATTAGGAATCATATGGAAAGACGCCCCCGAGTCCAGCACCCAATGGTCTAAGACATCCGACACTGTTGCAGACAACACATCGTCAGATACAGACTTCTCCACCGCAAATGATGAAGACCCGTCTTCTTCAAATCTGGACAATCATTTTTCCAATGACTATGTTTCTTGCAGATAGAGCACTTTCTGTCCTTATACTTTCCTCTCCTGCCATTACCAGGCTTCCTGGACTTGGAACGCCCTCTAGAGTGCCAATTCTTCTTATCATCTCTACCTCTTTCAACAAATAGGCTGTGACTACTACTTCCACCTCTACTTCCTTCACTTATCTCCTTCATCTGACCTCTCAAGCCCTCAGATAGAAGGCCTAACTTCACATCTTCCACTGTCAATGTGTCTTTAGCGGAGATAAGGCTATTAGCGAAACCTATGTAACGCTCCGAAAGAGAACACAAAACCATTGTCATTTGCTCCTCATCCATCTTCAAGTCAACAGTCTTCTGTTAAATATGCGTATATATGATTTTTTGTTTGATGATAATAAACATATATACTTTCATTTAAATGTATTTGATATTGTACTATTTTATTTTTCATAGATAAAATAAATATTTGCTGAATAAAATAAATAACACATAATTGGAATTCAAACGAATATTTTATTCAAACAAATATTTATTACAATTTTGATAGTACAATTTCAAGCTCTCACTATAACTATACAATTTCAGTCACAATACAATTACATCACAATTTCATAGTTACATCAGTTCCTCATCACATATCACTCACACTCGTATTTATTTTCAACTTCATTCCAATGTGAATCCAGCATCTGAGCAATCTGCAGAAATATACATTGACGTAGTAAATTGAAGATAATATTTTTGCAGTATAAAACAAAATATAAATTTGTTTTATTGGTGCCTCAGTTATTTGGGTTTTTCGTCATCATTTGAATTCATCACACACGAACAATGTGACATGCACAGTGTATCACTGTACTTGCCACAAGGTCGTGCAAGCCGATATATATACACTTGATAAATTTACAGGGACAGGTGAGCACAGGTCAAACCCAAATTATCGGATTCAACTCAAGTGCAATATAAATAAAGTCAAGTCATCAGCACAAGGTCAAATCCGAGTTCTAAAAATGGATTCAACACAGGGCAGTTGTACAAGATACGACTTCAAGCATGAGAACAGGCAAGCCCAAATAAATGCACAGACTCAAGTAAAACCAGTTCAAAACAACTTCAACCACAAAACCAGACATGAAGGCAAAGCTCAAACCAAACAGTTAAACAAGTCCACATATAAGTAACATGCACCAGAACCAAGTAATGTACACATGAATACAACAGCCTAGACATCAAATTGTCAAGACAAGCTACAAAGCTCAAGCTATAGCATGGTTCATTTCAATATGCAATACACTGACAAGTGCACCAGTACAAAGCAACCAAGACAATAATTACATGTACTCAAGGCAATATGCATAACCAGATTACAAGATGACTACATCATATTAGCCTATCAACATGAACAAAAGATCAGAACAATGCAAAAACTTCCAGATGAACAATGCAAACATACATCTTGAAACCAAAGTGCACAACAGCCATCAACATGAACAAAAGATCAGAACAATGCAAAAACTTCCAGATGAACAATGCAAACTCAAACTTTAAGGTACAATTCCAATGCAGACAAAGTCATGGCACACTGGAAGTACAACAAGGTAAACATGTATATGCTACAGAAAAGAGGGAACTAGCAACTATAATACAACAATATCAAAGTGAAGCCCTAAATGGAACCTGACTCATAGGTACATGTAACCAGAACTATTTCTGTAACCAGATGAACTAGACAAACAGAGATAGCCAACTGATCAGAGGAAAGCAACCAGGCTACACAATGAACTCAAGTTCAAGTGAATACAAGTACAACTAGCAAAACCAAAATGGACAACAGCTACAACTAAATGCAAGCCAACATTGCAGTATCACTATATCATGGATATCTACATGCATGGTGACAAGGCAAAAATTGAATAGCAAATTCATGTCAAAGCAGAAGTCAGGGATGAACACAGCTGGACAGAGTCGAGCACAAAGTCATAATCAAGTCAAAGTCGAAGTCAACATTAAACCAAGTCAGATAAATCACCATCGATCAAAGAATATGTTGAACAAGTCAGAAATGTGGTGGTAAAGGAAAGAAATCAAGTGTATATACAAATTGAAAAAGTCAAAAATCAGAGTTGAAAAGAGGAAAGTTTCTGCCGTTTCGATCAAGGAAAAGATCGAACGCTTCTAAATCAAAGCCGTGGTCATCACGTAATAATTCAACACCTTGTCAACCAAGGTATTATCGAATATACGAGAATGACAAAGTCAGAATCGATCTCAAGCAATAAAAGAAAATCAAGCGGCCGAGCAAAATTCATTGACAAATTCAAACACGTATATACGAACGAAAACTCAGGGGATCGAACCCTATATAAACCCAATCATCACTGGCATTTAAATCATCGAGTTCAAGCAATAAAATCAAAGAAAGCACAGAGCAGAAATTACATACCGAAGCCATCTCAAACTCGATCGAATTCGAAGCAGTCGAAGTAATAAAAAAGGAGACCATCGATTGACAGAAAAGGAAACGCTGAATCATTCTTTCAATCGAGCATTTGTAGTCGGCATCTTCAAATATCCACGAAAGCCCTAATTTTGGAAGCAGAGAGCCGAAGCCCTAATTTCAGAAAGAAGAACGGAAACACCATTTTTCACAAGGGAACGGGCCGATAAAAATAAAAGGGAATTGTTATTAATTGGGCCGGCATTTCTTTATAATTATTTGGGCTAGGAGAATTTAAATTAGGGTGTTGAGTTAATTTGTTTTTAATTTGTTCTTGTTTTTATTTTCTATACTTTTCGAATCAAATATGGGTAAATCACCACCTAAGATTTAGGTTGTGTCAGATTGTCTAGTTAGGATTAGCTCAGGAAGCAGGGTTTGCGAGTTTGCAAAACTCTATAGGCGGTAGCAGGGTTTGCGAGTCTGTTAGATTGTTTGTAAGTGGGAGACTATTTAATTCTAATAGAAATCTGGGAATGCAGCAGTAGGCAGGGGTTGCCGAAGCTGGGTAAATTTTGTGTGTGATTTACTTTTCAGCATATTTACTTATCTGCAGTTTGTTTTTGTGTTTAATTCGAGAAAACTTGTTATAAACCTATTCACCCCCCTCTAGGGTTAATCTAGATCCTACAAGTGGTATCAGAGCCCGGTATTTTTCTTTAACTCTAGAGTCATGAATCCACCAAATAATGCTTTTTCTGAGGGGCAATCTATTGCTAGGCCACCCATGTTTATTGGGAATGATTATGCTTATTGGAAAGTTAGGATGGGTATTTATCTTAGTTCTGTTGATTATGATGTTTGAGACATTATTGAAACTGGCTATAAATCTCCCACTATAACTGTTGGTGATACTGAGATCCCTAAACCTAAGGATAGGTGGGATGCTAACGATAAGAAATTAAAAACTACAAATGCTAAAGCCATGAATGCTTTGATCTGTGCTCTTGATAAGAATGAATTTAATAGAATTTATCAATGTAAAACTGCGTAAGAAATTTGGCATACCTTGTAGGTGACACATGAAGGAACTTCTCAAGTCAAGGAGTCTCGTCTAGCCCTATTCAGCAATGAATACGACAATTTTGTAATGGACAAAGGCGAGAGCATAAAGGACATGTTTGGACGCTTTTCAACTTTGGTGTACAATGCTAGAGCGTTTGGGAAGGTATTCACTGAGGTAGAGCTTGTGAGGAAGGTGCTACGAGTCTTACCGATGAACTTTGAGGCAAAAGTCACGGCAATACAAGAATCGAAAGATCTGAGTAAACTAAGCATGGAGGAGTTGATCGGCAACTTGATGACATATGAGCTTGAACTAAAAACAAAGGAGGAACGCAACAACTCTGAATCAAAGAAGAAGACGATTGCCTTAAAGAGCAAAGAAGAGAGCGATGAAGAAGAAGAAGATCCAATTGAAGAGCTTGCAATGGCAGTCAATAATTTTAGAAAATGGTCAAGATTCGGGCCACGCAAGAAGAAAACAAATGGTAATAGGTCAAAAGATTCTGACAATTCCGATAATGAATTGACTTGTTATAACTGCAATAAGCCTGGTCACTTCAAACAAAAATGCCCACTTCTCAAAAACAACAAAGGAAAGAAAAAGAAGAAGAAGGCCTTTGCAGCGACTTGGGATGATGAAGAAGGAGAGGAAGTTTCGAATAATAGCTCAAAGGAGGCTAATTTGTGTCTTATGGCAAAATCAGATTCAGAAGCAAGCTCAGAGGAATCTAGTGAGGTAAGTGACTATTCTTATAAAGAACTTGTTTTGATGTGTTGTGATCTTACTAAAACAATTGATACTCTTGAATCTAAAATTGAAAAACTGAAATCTGATAGGAGAGAACTTGTCCATGAAAATTTTAGGTTAGAAACTGAATATTCAAAACCTAGACTGTAAAAAATGTAAAATTTTAGATTCAGAATTATCAAAACTTAAGAATAGCTTTGAGAATCTTGAAAAAGAAAACTTGAGTCTTAAGGAAACCATTGACACTAGGAAAAAGGATTTTATAAATTGATGCACCTCACTTGTGACTGAAAACACAACACTAAAAACCAAAGTCCAAAATCTTGAGAAAACTCTGAATAACTTTTCAAGAGGAGAAAAATCATTCAACATGTTATTGGGAAACCAACTTTTTGCTAACAACAGAAAAGGACTAGGCTTTGGGAAAACACAAGTTGATGATAATGCAAACGGTAAGAGTGTCTTTACTAGATGTGAAATAATTGGTCATCGTGTTGAAAATTGTAGTCATAGGAACAAGAACACAAAATTTATACAAGTTTGGGCTGCTAAGAATTCTACAAACAAATTTCATGTCTATTGGAACAAGAATAAAAGGACAAAACAAGTTTGGGTGCCAAAAGGAATTTATATTAATAGTTTTGGGTCTACTCAAACATATTCATCAAATTATTCTGCCACTAACAACCATGGACCTATAAAAACAAATAGGTCACAAAAATCTTTTACCGTGTAGGTGTGGTAGCAGGCTAAGGAACAACATTAGTGTTATCTGGATTCTGGCTGTTCCAGACACACAACGGGCGACAAATCAATGTTCCTTAGCCTAGTATAAAGGTGACAGATTCACAATGGGCAAACAACGAAAGATTATCGTACAGGTAAAACAGGTAATTGTATTTATTTACAAACGATAGATAAAATGTGAAAATCTGCACCATAATCTAAATTAAATCAGCCAGTTATGTGAAATGATTGATGATGTTAATTCTGATTTTTTTATTAACCAATCATCTTTAAAGAGAATTACTTGAAGTAATTATGATGGTTGACAGATTCTAACTAACTTGATATGATCTTACATGACTGGTTCTTATCTATGACTTTGATTTGTGCTTAAAAGTTGACCAACCATGTTTTTTCATCATTGAATTTAATCTGTTTGGTCAAATTATGATGTTGATTGATTACTGATTACTCATGCTATAAAAAGGTTTTTTAAGAAATTGTTGAAATTTTTGAAACTTTATGAAATTGGTGAAACTTCAAGAAATTGTTTTGAAATAATGATGATGGTTTAATGACTGTTGATCCTACGGTTTCTAAATCTGACACTATTATATTTGTTGATGGTTAACACGACTTCAATTCAAAGTCAAGAAAATTTCGTTTAAAAATTGTTGAAAATAATTCTGAGATAGTTTGTTGAAATTTCACAATCTGGTCTATGACATCCAACGAGTGAAATTTAAAGACAGATGCAGATCACACTGGTAATATAGTTGATAGAAAAATTACTAGTGGAACGTGATTATATTTTGAGACATTCATTTGCTGCATCATTTTTCAAAGAAAATATCTGCATATTTTTCACTTGAAATAATTTGTATTTTAGCAGAAATTTTTCTTAAAAACCCCTTCTACAAAATAATTTCTGTTGACCTTGTATCAGATTAGTTATTTAAGAAAATTTGATTTTATAACTATTTTTGAAATTGATTTTAAATAACTATGGTAACTGATCTGACCCCCTTATAATTATCTAAAAAGATAGATAGTGATTGAAAATAAGATGAGTGTTGATATTAATCATATATTATGACTTGAGAAAGTATAATTAGAAAATTTCTTTAGAAATTTAAACAAGAGTTATAAAAACTTTTTGTTGATAAATATTCCATGATCATTTCTATTTCTGTCATTTTTCTATCGACTATCACTCATCAAAAGTCAATATAGTATGTCAATATGTGGTAGTTTAAACGGGAAATCATTTGTGCTTCAATTTTATTATATTTCTAACAATAAATAATAATATCCAAAATATTCACTCTCATTTAAAAGTCCTCACGGTTATGCATGGGTGAATTACTTGGATTTTTGATTATGTGTTTCCATGCTCATTTAAAAGTCCTCACGGTTATGCATGTATGGAACGCATATCAAAATTAATTGATTAAATAGACAAGTTGATTCTAATCCCATTTAAAAGTCCTTATGGTTATGCGTGGTTAGAAGATACTTGAATTCATTTTTAAAATAAAAATAAAAATTTAGAATACTACTAATCTCATTTAAAAGTCATAACGATTATGCATGGTTAGTAGATATTCAAATTTCCTGAAATAAATATACCACAAATAGACACAACTATATGGTTTTATTTGATGATATCAACCTATCATTCTAAAGTGGAATATGCGTCAATTAAAGTATTTATGATTTTTGTTTGATTTTCTTATTGAAATTAATATTTACACTCGATTGAGCTTTAATATTGTATTAATGTCTATCACTATATCTCTATTTTTCTATTACTATTATTCTTTTGCTGATAACAAAAGGGGGAGAGAAAAGTTAAGATTTTGAAAATAAAGGTCAAAGATTTTCTAATTGTATCAAAGCTCAGTTGAATTTTTTATTCTCATGCACATATGTAGGGGGAGTATTGTGTAGAAACAGAGCATTTAAATAGGGGGAGCAAATTGAATAATCAAATACATTTAAAATAGTCAAAATCTTAACTATATGTTTGTTATCATCGAAAGGGGGAGATTGTTAAATATGCATGTATATGATTTTTTGTTTGATGATAATAAACATATATACTTTCATTTAAATGTATTTGATATTGTACTATTTTTTTTTTCACAGATAAAATAAATATTTGCTGAATAAAAAAAATAACACAGAATTGGAATTCAAACGAATATTTTATTCAAACAAAAATTTATTACAATTTTGATAGTACAATTTCAAGCTCTCACTATAACTATACAATTTCAGTCACAATACAATTACATCACAATTTCATAGTTACATCAGTTCCTCTTCACATATCACTCACACTCATATTTATCTTCAACTTCATTCCAATGTGAATCCAACATCTGAGCAATCTGCAGAAATATACATTGACGCAGTAAATTGAAGATAAAATATTTTTGCAGTATAAAACAAAATATAAATTTGTTTTATTGGTGCCTCAATTATTTGGGTTGTTCGTCATCATTTGAATTCATCACACACAAACAATGTGACTTGCACAGTGTATCATTGTACATGCCACAAGGCCGTGCACACCGATATATATACACTTGATAAATTTACAGGGACAGGTGAGCACAGGTCAAACCCAAATTATTGGATTCAACTCAAGTGCAATATAAATAAAGTCAAGTCATCAGCACAAGGTCAAATCCAAGTTCTAAAAATGGATTCAACATAGGGCAGTTGTACAGGATACGACTTCAAGCATGAGAACAGGCAAGCCCAAATAAATGCACAGACTCAAGTCAAACCAGTTAAAACAACTTCAACCACAAAACCAGACATGAAGGCAAAGCTCAAACCAAACAGTGGAACAAGTCCACATATAAGTAACATGCACCAGAACCAAGTAATATACACATGAATACAACAGCCTAGACATCAAATTGTCAAGACAAGCTACAAAGCTCAAGCTATAGCATGGTTCATTTCAATATGCAATACACTGACAAGTGCACCAGTAGAAAGCAACCAAGACAATACTTACATGTACTCAAGGCAATATGCATAACCAGATTACAAGATGACTACATCATATCAGCCTATCAACATGAACAAAAGATCAGAACAATGCAAAAACTTCCAGATGAACAATGCAAACATACATCTTGAAACCAAAGTGCACAGCAGCCATCAACATGAACAAAAGATCAAAACAATGCAAAAACTTCCAGATGAACAATGAAAACTCAAACTTGAAGGTACAATTCCAATGCATACAAAGTCATGGCACACTGGAAGTACAACAAGGTAAACATGCATATGCTACAGAAAAGAGGGAACTAGCAACTATAATACAACAATATCAAAGTGAAGCCCTAAATGGAACCTGACTCAAAGCTACATGTAACCAGAACTATTTCTGTAACCAGATGAACCAGATAAACAGAGATAGCCAACTGATTAGAGGAAAGCAACCAGGCTACACAATGAACTCAAGTTCAAGTGAATACAAGTACAGCTAGCAAAACCAAAATGGACAGCAGCTACAACTAAATGCAAGCCAATATTGCAGTATCACTATATCATGGATATCTACATGCATGGTGACAAGGCAAAAATCGAATAGAAAATTCATGTCAAAGCAGAAGTCAGGGATGAACACAGCTGGACAGAGTCGAGCACAAAGTCATAATCAAGTCAAAGTCGAAGTCAACATTAAACCAAGTCAGATAAATCACCATCGATCAAAGAATATGTTGAACAAGTCAAAAACGTGGTGGTAAAGGAAAGAAATCAAGTGTATATACAAATTGAAAAAGTCAAAAATCAGAGTTAAAAAGAGGAAAGTTTCTGCCGTATCGATCAAGGAAAAGATCGAACACTTCTAAATCAAAGCCGTGGTCATCACGTAATAATTCAACACCATGTCAACCAAGGTATTATCGAATATATGAGAATGACAAAGTCAGAATCGATCTCAAGCAATAAAAGAAAATCAAGCGGCCAAGCAAAATTCATTGACAAATTCAAACACGTATATACGAACGAAAACTCAGGGGATCGAACCCTATAAAAACCCAATCATCACTGGCATTTAAATCATCGAGTTCAAGCAATCAAATCAAAGAAAGCACAGAGCAGAAATTACATACCGAAGCCATCTCAAACTCGATCGAATTCGAAGCAGTCAAAGTAATAAAAAAGGAGACCATCGATTGACAGAAAAGGAAACGCTGAATCATTCTTTCAATCGAGCATTTGTAGTCGGCATCTTCGAATATCCACGAAAGCCCTAATTTTGGAAGCAGAGAGCCGAAGCCCTAATTTTAGAAAGAAGAACGGAGCCACCATTTTTCACAAGGGAACGGGCCGGAAAAAAAAAATGGAATTGTTATTAATTGGGCCGGCATTTCTTTATAATTATTTGGGCTAGGAGAATTTAAATTAGGGTGTTGAGTTAATTTGTTTTTAATTTGTTCTTGTTTTTATTTTCTGTACTTTTCGAATCAAATCTGGGTAAATCACCACCTAGGATTTAGGTTGTGTCAGATTGTCTAGTTAGGATTAGTTCAGTAAGTAGGGTTTGCAAGTTTGCAAAACTCTATAGGCGGTAGCAGGGTTTTCGAGTCTGTTAGAGTGTTTGTAAGCGGGAGACTGTTTATTTCTAATAGAAATCTGGGAATGCAGCAGTAGGCAGGGGTTGCCGAAGCTGGGTAAATTTTGTGTGTGATTTACTTTTCAGCATATTTACTTCTCTGCAGTTTGTTTTTGTGTTTAATTCGAGAAAACTTGCTATAACCCTATTCACCCCCCCTCCCTCTAGGGTTAATCTAGATCCTACATCTTCATCTTCATCACGAGAACATCAAAGAAATTAAGATGTTCCTTCACTGAAGTACCCTCTCTCATCCGCATGGTGAAAAATGTCTTCAGAAATATTAGACGATTAGTTAGAGATTTCTTCAAGTAGAGATTTTCTAGCTTGTTCCAAATGCCCCTAGTAGTGGTCTTACTGCTAATCTCTGAGATGACATTCTCTCCCATAGCTAGCTGTAAAGTAGTAAACACCCATTTCTCCATCTCCTTCTTTTCTGCGACTAAGATGTCATCCGTCAACTCCTCAGGGGCAAACACTACTGAATGGACTTCATTCCTCATTAGAACATCCTTCATCCTCCATTGCCACTTCTCGAAGTCTTTATCCCAATTCTATTTCTCAATTGCCAACTATGATCTTGATGTGATATACATCCCTCTAGTATAGGGTCTTGTAACAATTGGAGTTACTTTGCTATAGCATCTAACACTCCTCAATCAACCTTGTAGCTCTGATACCAGAAAGTTGGGGAAAATCCCTTCAGATGATTAGTCTAAGGGAATAAAAAACCCAACGTAGCAGAAAAAAACTGGATTGTGATTGTAGTGAGACAGAACAAACAAAAGATGAACACCAGAACAGACAGCCATAGATCAATGCAATGCATAAAAATAAATAACACCGGTATTTATAGTGGTTCCACTACCGCTGGGCAGTGTACGTCCACTTAGGGAGAGGAGATTTTATTAATCACTGAAAGATTAGAGTTACAAGATTGATTCACTTTTGGAGGCTATACATAAGAAGAATTTATGACAAAAAACAAAATTCTGTAGAGTTTCAGCTCTCTAGGATGGCTCTGAAATTGGCTGAAATTAGCACTCAATTTCGGCTACCATTGTTGTCCGGAAGCTCCCTTATTTATAGAGAGAAGACATGAGGAGGGATAGCTGCTATATAGCAGCCCTGGAGTTTAGTTCGGCAAAATGCCGAGCGAAAATTTTGGACCGGCAATAAAATACCGAATGAAAATTTTCGTTCGGCAAAACACCGCTCCAATTATTTTGTTCGGCAAACTTTTCAATGCTCAAAGCTTCTTCTTCGTTCGGCAATTTTTTCCACCGCTCCAAATCTCATGCCCTAGCCGAATGAAATCATCATGTCTTCAACCTCTTATCATTGCTTCTTCTTCCTTCGCGATTCCTTCTTCCTCTTCAATACCGAATGACTTTATCACCACCAGACAAGAATCTCATCCAGTCCTCCATTCTCCTAAGGTTTTGCCTCTTTCTTCACGTTGGAATTTAGGTATCAAATTTAACAACCTCTCTTAAGAAGAATGAGATGTTTGTGATGGGAATAGGGGAAGGATTTCAAGAGAAGATGACCGCCCAACTAAAGCGTTCTTTTGTGGATTTATTAGATATGGATTTGAGGTATGAGGTTCTTGAGAAGAAGAAGCCGATAATAGCGCCCATCAACAATAACATCAATCCGAACAAGAGGAAGTTGAACCCACAATAGAAGAAGCAGTGGAAGGGAAAGTCGGAAGGTGACTAAGGGAAAGGTTCAAAGATGTTGAGTGTTATCAGTGTAAGTAAAAGGGCCATCTGGCCAAATATTGTAAGAATTTTGAAGCTTTGAAGCAGCGAGGAGGACCTTTCTCTTCCATGGTTCAGAAGATGCTTTGTTATAACTGTTAGCATCCAAGGCATATGGTGAAGGATTACCCGCTAATGAAGAAGGGACAGTAGGTCAAAATTTATGCTATCAAGGATGAAGCATCAACCTCAGCAGAAGTGAAAGGGAAGGGAGTTCTTAAAGGTACTTTAATTATTAATGGCATTTTTGTTCGATTATCGTTTGATACCGGGGCTTCCCATAGTTTTATTTCTTTAAAATCGATAGAAAAACTAAAACTTTCCTCCAAATTGTAGAAACTCTAATTTGTGTGTCTAACCCCATAAGAGGTACCACTAATCTATGCATGATCTATGAGGATGTGCAAATTTCTTACCTTAACCACCATTTTTCTTGTGATCTATTTGTATTGAATTTTAACGGGTTTGATTGGTATGATTGCTTGTCGAAGAATGAAACTATCTTAGATTATGTTAAGAGAACAGTATCTTTAAAAGCCAAATTCGGGAAATTTGTTAAAGTGCGTGGGATGATCCAAACAAACGTATGAGTAGTTTCTTTCATCACTTAGTTGTATTTCCATTCTGAATGCTAACCCTTTAATCCTGGTATTCAATTATTCAAAATCCTTTGATATTGCTTGAACACACATGAAATTGGTAAAGAAGAGCCTATGCAAAGTTTGAGGAAGAAATATAGAAGGATGCGATATCATCACCAACATGGTGGTCGGTGCCGATTTCTCCTCATTGCTCCATTCATGTTGAAATTTCTCTAAGTTGTTTCACTAGCCTATCTAGGTGTGCTTCCAAATTTCAAGTTGTTTCGTCTTTATCTCGACGTTTCGACTCTGATTTCCGCTTGGTTAAAAATAAAGTTTAACACATGGACTATAATTTAATACATTTGATTGTCTCGCCATTTGCAAAACATTGCTTTGTTAATCCTATTGTGGCTTATACGGCTACAACGCTCCATACTTCACTATCTATTTTGTAGTTCAGTATCTGTGTAATGCCTAGTATGGTTTTGAAATTTCACTCTTCTCTACTGCATTTTTCTTGCATTCTTATCTTCTCCCTCAAAATGAATCTCATATTGTCCATAATAATGTACATATACTTTATACCTTACCAGTATGTAGTGCTTAGTTTAAGCGTTGTTATATAAGAAGTTGTAGTACTACCAAACTATTGAAATCAGCATTTAAAAAAAGTTTATGTTTCTTCTTTGTTAATAACAAAATAAGTTGTATCTTAGAAAGAATGATTCTAGTAAAGAGAAGTCGATATATAATGCTTTCATAAGTAACATTTTTTCACATTCAAAACTTGAAATTTCATTCAGTAGAACAAACATAAATTATCTCTAAATACATAGCACAATGATCAAAGAAAAACTATACATCAAACTAATCCAAAGATTCAATAAAGTCAACATAAAGAAAATATATAATGTTAGAATAATTCTACTTAAGGGATAGTATATATCATATATGCTATAATATACCTCCTACACAAATGTAAGAATTAGTGGAATAAAGATTGAATAAAGTCAACTATAAAAAACTGGTAAAAAATTTCGGAACTCTACTTGAGAGGTAGTTCAAAATATGCTATAATATATTTTCTAGATACTTATATATGTGGAATAATTTTGTACTAATTTTTCTTTTACCTGGAATTGGAAGTAGGAATTAGTTAAAGAAAAGTAAAGAAATAAGAGAATTAGAAAGAACAGAATCTGAAATTAAAATACAAACCACTTTTAAAAAGAAACATTAACGTAGAATACATGAGAATTCAGTTATAACAATATATAAAATACAGCAATAACTTGTGAAAACTTTAATGGAAATAAAAATGAGAAAGTTAAACCAAGAAAGGCAACATCAATAAAGTGAGCTATATATGAAAAGGACATGATGTGGGGGGAATATTAACAAACCCAATCTTTAAGCAAAAGGAAATGTTATTAGGATAATCTGTAAATGAATTTATTTCTTACATACATGCTAGGAGAAGCTCCTCCAACAATATATCCATTGGGTATGAGCGGGGTCAAGTATTCCAAAGCCGCCATTAAGTAAAAATCAGGATATCTAAATAATAAAAATGCGAAGAAACAACTTGTAGTCTTACATTTTTTCTACAAATTAAAAACAATGATCTCGAAATATAGTGGGATAAATTACTATACCTTATTCTCAGCACTTGATTTAAGTTAAACCATTATGTCATTTTTAAAATACCATTGAGGATTATAATACAAACTGTATTTATTTTCACTTCAAACATGTAACTGGCAAAAAAGTAAAGAAAATATGAGAATTAGAAAGGAAGAAAATAGAAATTAAAATAAAATCTACTTAAATAATATGTAAAAAATTTAATTTGGGATGATTAAATTATGAGAGATATATATAAATTAGGTGAACTATAGCAATAATGTGTGGAAACTTTTAGGTAAATTAAAAAAAAATAAACCAAGAAAAGCAACTTCAAATAAATGAGTTATATATGAAAAGAACATGACATGAGGGAGAATATTAATAAATATGGTGTTATAAACAAGAGGATTTGTTAACATGATAATCTATAAATGATTTTATTCCTTACATACTTTCCAGGTGAAGCTCCTCCAATAATACATCTATATGAATATGAGTAGGGTAAAGTGTTTCAAAACTGGTGTGAAGTATGTATTTTCATATAAAAATGACTTAATAATGAAGAAAAAAAATCATAACCGGTGTGAAGTATGTATTGGGATATAAAAATGACTTAATAATGAAGAAGAAAAATCAAATAACTTGCAGCCCTACACCTTTCTCTACAAAGTCTTAAAAAATCTTGAAATATAGTGGGACAATTACTACACCTTATTCTTAGCACTTATTTAAAGTCAAATCATTATATATATATATACCATTGGGGATTATTCAAACCATTATATTCAAAAAAGTCCGGAAGGAGCAAACAAAAGTTAATTAATATAGCATAATGAAATAGATAAGATGAGCATGTACATAATTCAGAAAGAAAATGACACGAGTCAATGAAAATAAAGTCAATGACACAATGAAGATATGATTCAAACTTGGTACAAACTTTCGACGATTCAAGTAATAAAGTTAAAACCACAAAGATGCTTATGGACATGTCTTAAAAAATAAACTTTCGATGATTCAAGTAATTAAGTCATTCTTCATTCATTTATTCATCTCTATAATTTTTCAGTTTTTATATTTACAGTTTCTTCATTTTCATTATCACTTGAATTACAAGTGATGTTTACTTGATACTGATTATTGGTTTTAACCCATTCTTTATCTATATGTAAAATACATAAAATTACTGCTCTTCAACTTAGTTTTGATGCATGATAATAACCAAAACAAAGAAAATGAATTTTCATCGGCTAACTTACCAATTGGACAGTGAACAAAGAAAATAACAAAAAAGAGAAGTAACTCTTACACGATCTAACATTTTGTTGTAAAGTACCGAAACAAAATAAAACATAAAAAATAATGGAATAAGCGATGTTTTATTTGTTGAATGACTAATGAAGAAAATTGAAAAAGTACGGTTAAAACTGAAAATTCAGTGTAGTGGTATTTCTAATACGGTCTACATATTATCATTCACCATATACTAAAACAAACATTGAGAATGAGAAATATTTATTTATAATTTTATTTTCTTCAACACTTACATTGATGATCGATATTCTTGAAAAGTATTGGGTATTATACACTAAATATCAGAGCGATATTATCTATAATGATATTTCAAGTGATATTTTAGAAAAACAAAAAGCTAAGGAATATGAGATAGGTTGATGGTATATAAATGATATTATCCAATATAAACTGCTTAGCTTGGATACTAATCATATCAATTACATATATTCATATTATTATCTACCAGTTTAGTCCTTATTATACTTTAAATCTTGGCATATAAATTTGGTATAGATTGTTGTATATCCTTATGTAAATGATCTGTGTTCAACTTGTATTATTATTGTTAGACCTATATTGTATATCAATTGTTGTTTATATTTTCTACTGTCTTGTTGGGATTATTTCTTGTATTTGATTTTTGTATATTGTTCTATTCTGGGAAAATCCATGTATTATTGTATGTGTTGATCTGAACATGAATTAGGTAAGTTATACTAATGCATGGTGTTTAGTGTTAGTCCAAGGAAGTATGTGTGTTGAATCGTCAATTAAATGTCATATGCTCAGTGGTGAACTCCATTCGATAGGGTAAAGGGGTAAGGCATTATAGAGTATTAGTGTTACATGTGCGTTAAGTTATATTTACAAATGTTACAAATCTCCATGTTCCTACTTATAATGTATCATTGAAAATCATATGTACTATAACCCTGTTATTAATGGATTAAAAAAAAGATCAAAGATAAACTGATAAAAAGAATAAAATTACCTAACACATCTATAATACAAAAATTATATGAACTAATATGTTGTTGTTTGCAGGAATCAGGCAAACTCATAAACAAATTTTCTAAGATATCTGTAATGCATAATACATAAAACTACTTTCGAAAAAAAATAAGAAACCAAGTTACATAGAAATTAAGCATGTTATGGACATAATGGATTGTCTAAAATGATATATTTTTTGGAGTCCATATCGAGTCAATGATCTCAATTGAACAAATAAGCTCGGTTTATCTGTAAACTATTTAAACTATTCCTATTTACTAGTAAAATTGGATAGGAGATACAGAATCACAAAAATAATACGTAAAATGCCGCTTCAAGCTCTAGGCATGTATATATAATATTACAGATCAAACACAGATGAAAATAATTGAGCTCATTGCTCACAATATTACAATTAAGATATGTTTTACACTTTAGTTTCCTTTCCATTTTCTAAAAGGAAAAAAGCTAATGACTTTGTCATGTGTAGAACATAGTATAAAGAGTTCAATAATTAATTATATGAAGCAATTTTTCTTACTAAGAACAAAAGTAGTTAATGGAGTCATAAATTTAACATGGTTAAATACTTTGTGCAAATAACGCTAGCCCTAAATAAATTGAATAAAATCTTTATACCCAACGATACTTTGTGATAACTATGTTAGGGTTATGGATATTTAATTAGAAAACTTGTTATCTAGTTAGCTTATTGTAATTTGGTATGAGGTGTATTTTGAAGAATTCTTTTCTAAAACTTATTAAGTTAAGAAGTTGGTTAAGAAATTAAATACCTAAAGATACCCATAAATAATGAAATTATTTGACAACTTAAGTGCAATTTAGACAACTAAGAATAATCACAAAAGCTAGATAAGCAACAAATGCAATTTTAATTTAGGAAATGCATAAAAAATTGCGTAGAGAATGCATAATAAAGTAAACACAAAACAGTTAAAATTTTTGTGATGAAATATCATGAAAAAGAATATACGTAGCATTACCAAAATCCATATAGCCTGAATATGAACCAAAACATGAAATTGAGAAATATATGGTTTGAAGCTTGCATTTCTTTTTCCCAAAACCTTATCTTCAATATAGTAGAATTACCTTGTAATGACCCAGATTTTCAATCGTTTGATTTTGAATATTTAAATGGTTTTAAGTATTGGATTTGGAAATTTAAATTGATTTTGGGATATGAAGATTTTGGTTGAAATTATAGAATGAATTTAAATTTCAAATATAGCGATTTATCGTAATACGAAAATGGTGAATAATTGAAATTGGAATTGAATATAAATCGAAACGATTTCTAATGTTGATATAAATTCTATTTGAATTAGAATTGAGTTAATAAGTTTTTAAAACTGGAATTTCAAGTGATTTCTCCAAATTTTAAAATCGTCGATTTAATCGACGAGTTAAAATAGCCTTCCGGTGCATAGTCTCGGAATTCGACAAAACCAGTTTCATTGGATCTGTAATAGTGTAATATTATCAGATTTCAAATTTCGTAGCGATTGGATTTACCATTTGGTCGTGCGAGTTGAAAACGCGCAGAATTAATTTAATTTAAAATCATCGATTTAAAAGGCTATCATCGAATTGGGTCTCGAGACTTGTTTTATTGGATTCGGAATAGGGGTATAACATTAGGAACACAATGCGGCATGCCTTAATAGGAGTTTGGGATTTTAAGATTATTATAAACGGGATATTTTGAATAAAATAAAATAAAATTTTCAAATCGAGCCACCCTATACATCTGATCGAGCCACCCTATACACCTGATTGCGCCTCCCTCTTCTTTTTAAATCGCGTATATCTCTTTCTTCCTTTCTTAACAAAATCAGTTCGTTATTAAAAAAAATATAAAAGCAAATCGCAAATCACCTAAGATGCAAGGCCAAAGTCGAGGCCTGTAGGGCGAGCACACGTGAGCGCTGGTGGACACGCGATGGCGATGGGAAGCGGAGCGCACGACAGCAAGGGAGGGTACGACGTGATGGCGCGATTTGGGTTCGTGCGATTTTCATTGGCATGGTGGTGCGTGTACGCGTGCGCAAGGGGAGAAGCTAGGCTCGGCGACTTGGGTGTTTGTGGCATGGATTTGTGCACACGCGCGTATGCGTTGGTGATGGAGGCAGCTGCTTGTCATGGTGGTTGCGTAAGGACTGGAGTGGAGCTTCGGCGTTCGGAGGAGGGGACATCGGGCTGGTGACGAGGTGGAGCTAGCGTTGCAGGGTTGTGGGGTTCTGGGTGGAGCTGTTGAGGTTGTCGAGGTTGGACGTGGGGTTGTCGGGGTAGTTGGCTGGCGTGGAGATGGAAGCGTGTTAGTTCTAGGTGAAGACGATAGATCTAGATTAGAGAAGAGATGTTAATTATTCTTTAATAGGTAATTAGCTTAAATTTACGTAATTAGTTGATTAATTATAAATTAAAAAAATTGATTGAAGTCGTTAATTTATATAATTCGAAATTTGACTATACGAGGTTTAATCGAATGAAATCAGTCGTGTGGGATTCGTAGGTGCAGAATCTATGCAATAAAATTAATTTGGAATGATTGGCAATTTCGAAGAAAAAGTCAAGGAGATTAAATCTCACTCAATTTGGTTGACAGGCTAGTTTATAATAATTAAAATTAATTATTGGATGATTGGTCGAATTGATATATTATTATCAGTTGAATATTATATTATATATAGTATATATATTAGTAGTCGAGTATATTCCAACCGATTGGAGCGGATGGGACACTATGCACCCCGCAAAATTGTGGATGACCCTATATTACCCGATATCCCGCCTCGAAGCAGGATTGGTATTTTATGTTGTATAACATCTGTGGATGCAGGGAAATAGGTTGGAGGGATCCAACTACATTCCTCAAAAATATATTGATTGTTTCATATATAGTGATATATGATGTGATTGAATAATCTGTTATGGATTGTTGTATGATTTGATATATTGGATGCTATAGTAGCACTGACCCTAATTTTGGTATTATAAATACCATAAATAATTTTCTTTTTGAATTTTAAAAAGGAAATTCAAAGGCGATTTTGAAATGAAAATATTTATATAAAATTTTGGTATTTTTTAAAAAAGGAATTGATTGGATAAAATAAATAATTTGATTTTGGATATTTAATTAGCTATTTCGTAAAATGGTTTCAATTGGAAAATTTTAAATCGAGTATTTTTAACGATGGATTATTAAATGAAATTTCTTTAAAAAAGAAATGAAAGTCGAAATTGAGATTTGAATGGTTTTGGAATATAGTTTGGATTATTCAAGAATTAGATTTCCAAGTGGAATTTTTAATAAAAGCGATTTATAAATGAAGTTTGTTTAATATAAATCTATTGTTAACAGAGAAAACCTAGAAATGAGTTTATAAATTTATAAACGATGTTTATGAATAAAGTGAAATGATTATCACTTGATAAATTGGAAATATAAATTCACGGTGAGAATTTATAATGAGGTATGGAAATCGGTTTAGAAAGAAATAGTGGATTCTATTTTGGAATTTGGAAATGATTATGAAACTGGAAATGAAAATCGATTTGTGAGAAATCGAGAGAGATTTATAGATATAAAAAATGGTTATGTTGAATTTTTTTTATCGAGAGGTTAAGGTTTGTCTTAAAAATAGATTTCATTTATTAAGCTATGGAGTTTAAAAACTATTATTAATATTTAAAATATTTTCAGAAAGTGATTATTCAAGTACTTAATATTAGTTGGAGTGAATTTTAATTGATATAATAAGCTTTGTAAATCGATTATTATTATTTACAAATGAATTGGAAATTACTTATTGTTGTTATTTAAAAGGGGTTTGATATTTTAATAATTACTTAAATGGTTTGAAAATTTATTACTATTCTTTTAAAATACTTATTTTATTATATAGATTTTGGAAATTAATTGAAGATATTTGTAAATACCCTCGAGATTTGAAAATCGGGTTTTATTTAATGGATGTGATTTTATAAGAGAAAATCTTATAATGGAATTTTGGGAACTTGAGAAAATTTCAAAAAATGTTGAGATATGGGAACTTCGAAAATGAATCTGAATTCATAAAAGAAGTTATAAACTGTTAGTTGAGATTATAAATAAGTATATTCGATTTTTGGAAATTGTAAATGGAATTAATAAAATTTCGAAGATTTATGAGATAAGTGATGAAAATGTTTTGAAGTACGGATATTAGAAATGATTTGGAAAAATAGACATATAATATTTTCTAAGTATGGGAATGAAGGTTTTGGAAATGTTGTAATGACGAAATGATTTATATGGAAATATTTTTCTAAGCGATGAATTATGAATTGAATTTGGAAATATTTCTAAGTGTTGAAATAAGATATAGTTGGAAATATCCTGTTATGGGTTTAAGTATTTGAAATTGTTTTCAAATATTGAAATATTGAAAGAAATTTAAATACATATCTTTGTAAAGATATTTTGAAATGAATATTTTGAAAGATTTATAACGTGGGCCTAGTGATTGTTTATGTGTGTAATTTTATAGTTAAATAACCGACTATCAAATATGGCCAGATTCATTAATCGTATCGAAGAGACCGGGATCAGATTTAATTATCCGAAAACCACTTCAATCCAATTTATGCGTTACGAATTTGATATCGTGAAGACAATGGAGACGGTGATCTTGGAGATTCGGTTTGTTTAGACCTAGAACAACTTGTATGGATGAATGCTATCATTGCATCGTTGCTTGGGAGGCAATGTTAGCATTCCAAGTTTGAATACTATTCTTAAGGTAATACGTAGCCTCAAGCCTCATCAACCGGGAATGACTAAAACACGGGAGATGCAGCAAGGCTATGTGGGTCGCTCTCATTAGGGTATGATCATCACTCATCTAGAGTGGACATTTATCATCATCACTATCTATTATTTATTATGTTTCGGGGCCCATTAGTGATGATCATATTCGGTACTATCCAGTAAGGGGCATGCCGGTCTTGCGTTGGCGAAGATTGATAGGTTCGATCTCGGTACATTTTTCTAGAGGTGTATTGTGGCGGGCGGTACCCCGGTAGCCATGTCATTGTATGGAATCCAATATCCACTACGAGCATGTACGGTTTTAGTTATATACCAAATATGCTAAAACGTGAGTTGTAAGCATTTCAGCTATTTTATAGTATGTTTTCTATAGGCACTATTATAATATCAGATGATTTGATATAAAAAGGTTTTGGTTATCATAAGGAAAAAACCCATCGTATTTATGTGTGGTGCGGTCTTACGAGATATCTTGTTTCCAAAGGATTTTAATAACAGTAATAATTCAAATTGAGTGTGTTTTCTCACGTTGGTTTTTTAGACTAACTCGGCTGTTATTTTATTATAATACTCGGGTTAGACCGAGTATTCCAGATTCAGGTTAGGATGCTATGTAGCTCAGGAGATGAGCTGGAGTAGTCTCAGGCATATTCCACGTACTTGATTATATTTCGTTGTGTGTGTATGTTGTATATTCAGCACTTGTGAGGACAAGTTATTATAACTGTCCAGATTGATATTGTTGACTGTTGTTGTAACGACCCAACTTTCTATCACCAGAAAGTTGCATCATCTTTAAGAAAGAAAGGGATAGAAAAGAGAAAAGATAAAGAAGAAAGAAGAAACAACATCAGAATCTCAATAGCGGAACGAATAAATTATATTAATCACATAAGTATTACATAATATACAACATCAATCAGAGTTACACAGATAATACATCACATACTAGACAGTTTGATGCAGCGCAATCTGATGATAGCTTAGGTCGCGAGCGACCTAAGGAGTTGATAAGTCGCTCACGCGACCTTACGAGTTATGAAGCGAATTATGTCAGGCAAAACAAGCTACGACCTAGCAATGGTAACGAGTTAAGTTTAAGTCGCTCCAGCGACCTACTGGAACAAGCAACTGATTGTATCGGCCAATTTGCCTTAGGTCGCTCTCACATGCCGCTTTCTTTAGGTCGCGAACGACCTACCATAAGTCGCGAAGCATAGGTCGCTCCATGTTTAATTCTTTAAGCCTCTCCTGAAGCTCGAAGCCATGGATTCCTTATGTCGCTGCCATATTTGTTAGGTCATGATGTCTTTAGGTCGCAAGGCTTTGAAGATGTGCTATTTTATGTCGTTGGAAGTTAATTCGTTCCTGGAGCAAGGAGTTGTGTGTTGAGTCGCTTTATGTGTTTTAATTTTCTTAGTTCGTATGTTGTTATTGTTATGTCGCTTGTTGTGTTGTAAGACATTGTACTTAGGTCGTTATTATGTGTGATGTAACCCGTATGTGTTAGGTCGTTAACGACCTATACTAAGTCGTAGGTCGCAACCCTGTTTAGGTCGTTGAAAACTGTGTATGTGTGAGTTGTGAACCCTATAAATAGGGGTATTGTGTCATTGTAAAGGTAGTTGAATTTGAAATAAAATTTGTTTTGTGTGCTTTGTGCCACTTGAAATTGGAAGTTGAGTGTGATCTCCTTTCTCCATCTTCGGTTATTCGAGTGCGCTCGAATTAACGATTTTGAAGCCGATTCATGGAATCTTGTGCGCAAGATCAATGTAGAAGAATCGTAGATCTTTTAACACGGTATCGTGCGCGGTCAACGTGTTTGAGATAGCTAGAGTCCGGTATCTCGCGAGATCAACGGATTTGGGCATTTCGGCATCTTTAATTCACCGATTCATATTGCTTCATCGAATCGTTTATCGATTTGATTGACACGAAATCTTCATTTCGTCGTCATCGTGTTATATCCGTTGCGTCAGTTTGGTATCAGAGCTAGACTTAGCCAATCATAGCTAAGCCAAGCTTTGGAGCCAAGGAGAAGTGTTGGAGCACGACTTAGCCAATCATAGCTAAGCCGAGCGTATTGGGAGCTGCATTCAGAGTAGAGCCGAGCAAGTGTAGGTTGAAGTAGAGCCGAGTGTTGAAGAATAGAGTTGATCAAGGCCGAGCCTAGTGATTGTGTAATCATGCCTCCGAGAAGAGCTAATCGTCATCAAAATGTTGCAGAGATGTATAGAAGAGAAGATGCTGAGCAAATGGAGCAACGAATTAGTGATAAGTTCAATGAAAAGTTTGATGAGGGGATTGGTAGATTGGAAAAGCTCATGTTGGATATGAATCAAACTCGAAGAAGAACATCGCCAATTTTGAACCAAGGTGGAAACAGGGTTTCGCCGTCGGTTTTGGGTGAAAGGAGAATGTCGCCACAATCTCATCAAGGTAGAAGAGAGTCATCAGTTTCAATGGTGATAGATCATCATGGGTATAGAGATGAAGAGAGAAGAAGTCATCGGGGATTCGAAGATGAACCATACCATGATGTTGAAAGACATAGTAGAAGGGACATTCATGGTCGTAGAGAGGTAGATGGACGAAATCGATATAGAAGTACATCAGATTTTGAAGAGTATGATGATAGAGGTAGTGTTCATTATCGAGATCATGGCCAAGTACGGAATCCAGATAGAGATTTTGAAGATGATCGTCGATGGCAGTCAGGGATGAAAATGGAGATTCCAGAATTTAAAGGGGGAATGGTAGCGGAAGAATTTTTGGACTGGTTATCTAATGTTGAAGAAATTTTTGAATTTAAGGAAGTTCCCGAGCATCGTAAAGTGAAGTTGATTGCTACTCGTTTGAAAGGAAGAGTTATGGCGTGGTGGCAACAAACTAAACTTACATGGGAAAGAATGGGAAAGTCAAAGATTGAGTCATGGGAGAAGATGAAGAAATTGATGAAGGATACTTTCTTGCCTTATAATTATCAGTCTCTTATGTATCAGCGTTTACAGAATCTGAGACAAGGGACCAAGTCGGTTAATGATTATGCAGACGAGTTTTATCAACTTATTGCTAGAAATGATATCATGGAGACGGAGGAGCAGCTGACATCTAGATTTGTTGGAGGATTGAGAATGCAAATTCAGGATATGGTGAATATGTTTGACCCTAGATCCGTCGCAGAAGCACACCAGAAGGCGTTAGCTTGGTAGAATCAAGGCAGAAGAGGAGGTGGTGTGTTTACAAATTCCAACAATCAAGTGAAAGGGGCTAGTAGCAATACCAACGTTTCCAAGGCTGTTAATAAACCGGTTGTCAATGAAGTTGCTAAGACCAAGGTCAATAGTAGTATCAAATGCTTTAATTGTCAAGAGTTTGGTCACAAGAGCAATGAATGTCTGAAGCCTAAGAAGCGAGTGATGGTTGCTGAGGTTGAGGATGAGGATGAAGAAGCAGAATGTTCTAATTCACTACCGGTTGAGGAGGAAGAATTATTGTCGGGAGATGATGGATATTCATTGATGATGAGGAGAAATTGCTTGACACCAAAGCAGGAGGAGGAGACTAGTTGGTTGAGGAGTAACATCTTTCAGTCAACATGCACTATTTTGGGAAAGGTTTGAAAGTTTGTTATTGATGCAGGAAGTTGTGACAATATTATCTCTACGTAGGCTGTGAAGAAGTTGGAATTGAAGACCGAGAAGCATCCCAAACCTTACAAATTGTCTTGGTTGAGAAAAGGTGGGGAGGTGAAAGTTAGTCGAAGAGCTTGTGTGAATTTTTCCATCGGACAGAAGTATAAAGATGAAATTTGGTGTGATGTGGTGGACATGGATGTGTGTCATTTGTTGTTGGGCAGACCATGGCAATTTGATAGGGCCGTGCAACATGATGGAAGAACAAACTGCTACAGTTTCATGTTCAATGGCACTAAAATCACTTTAGTTCCTAAAAAGAAACAACAGAAGGAAAGCAAGTTGGAGGAGATTGAAGAACTGAAGACTTTGCTATCTTTGAAGGAGTTTGTTAAAGAAGTAGAAGAAGAGCCGGAAGTGTTTTTGTTGATTGGACGTGAAAGTAATGAAGTGGTTGAAATTCCTGAAGAAGTAAAACCAGTGCTAGAAGAATTTGAAGATGTATTTCCTGAAGAGTTGCCAAAGGAGTTACCACCATTGAGGGACATACAACACCAAATTGATCTTGTTCCAGGAGCTGTGTTACCACATAGACCACATTACAGAATGAGTCCAAAGGAGCACGAAGAATTGAGAAGGCAGGTGGAAGAGTTGCTTGAACAAGGGCGTGTATAGGAAAGTTTAAGTCCTTGTGCAGTTCCAGCCTTGTTAGTGCCGAAAAAGGATGGAACATGGAGGATGTGTACCGATAGTCGGGCACTGAACAAGATTACTGTGAGGTATAGATTTCCAATGCCTAGATTGGATGATTTGTTAGATCAGTTAAATGGAGCTACTATATTTTCAAAGATTGATCTGAAGAGTGGGTACCATCAAATTCGAATTCGAACAAGGGATGAATGGAAAACAGCGTTCAAGACATGGGAGGGATTAGATGAATGGCTGGTCATGCCGTTTGATTTGTCGAATGCACCAAGTACTTTTATGCGATTGATGAATCAGATCTTCAGACCTTTTATTGGGAAGTTCGTGGTGGTGTATTTTGATGATATACTGATATACAGTGGAAGCACAGAAGAACACTGCATCATCTGAGAGAAGTGTTGATGATACTACGACAGGAACAATTTTATGCTGCAACCAAGAAATGCGTGTTCATGACGCATAGTGTTTTATTTTTAGGGTATGTTGTTTCTGAAGGAGGTATACAGGTGGATCAAAGTAAAGTTAAAGCAATCAAAAATTGGCCACAACCCAAGACTATAACTGAAGTGAGAAGTTTTCATGGTTTTAGCATCATTCTACCAAAGATTTATTCCACATTTCAGTAGCGTGATGGCGCTAGTTACTGATTGTATGAAGGGAAAACAATTTTTGTGGACGGAAGAAGCATGATTAGCTTTTGAGCGGATCAAGGAGCTTTTGACGACAGCACCAATTCTAGTTTTACCGGATTTCCAGTTGCTATTTGAATTACATACTGATGCATCGAAGGTTGGAATTTGAGGTGTTAACGCTGAAAATCGAACGCTAACAACCGGTTTGTGTAGTAGTAACGTGAAAGCACCACCCATTGGTACGGGAACTGGATTTATACTGAAAATAGCAGAAAGCAGTAAAGGAACAACAGATTTATAGTGGTTCGGCCCGTAATTGAGCCTACGTCCACTTTGTAGTCTTTTATTGCTGATTTCGATTACAAGATGATACAATGCACTTCAAAATACGACACACTTTGATCACAATAACACTCTCGACTAATAGCTCAAACTTCGATGATGAAACTTGTTGAATCCGTGTTGGATGTACGAAATTCCTCTCGAAGCTTGCTGTATTGTCTTGAATGTTTGAAGTTCTTCAAGTGTTGGACGAGTTTAGAATTCTGCAGAGTAACGACGCTTCAGAGAATGATTGGCAAAAAGTCCTTTTTCCATTGGAGTTAGGGGGTATTTATAGGAGTTGATTCTGGACGGAAGTTAGGTCGTAGGTCGCGAGCTAAGCTAGGTCGTAGGTTGCGAGCGACCTAAGGTAGGTCGTGGTCCACTTCGTGGCTTAGGAAGTTGGTCTGATGGAGTTGCTCTTGGTCTTATCTGAATAAGATGGCAAGTAGTAGGTCGTGAACGACCTAAGGAAGAGGCACATAAGGAGTTGTCTGAACTTGTTTAAACTGGGCAAGTTTTAGGTCGCGAGCGACCTAAGGTAGGTCGTAAGTTGTGAGCGACCTAAGGAGTAGTTGCTGAAGCTTTTAGGTCGCTGGACTGCCTTATTAAGTTGAGTCGCTCAGAAGTTAGGTCGCGAAGTACCTCTAGCAGTTAGGTCGTGAAGTACCTTTAGCAGTTAGGTCGCGGAGTTCCTTAGCAGTTAGGTCGCGAAGTACCTTTAGCAGTTAGGTCGTGGAGTTCCTTAGCAGTTAGGTCGCGGAGTTCCTTAGGTCGCGGACTTTTAGGTCGCTAGAGAAGTTAGGTCGTGAGGTTACACAAGCTGTTAGTACTCTTAGGTCGTAGATACCTTTTAGGTCGTTAGGTATGCTAGGTCGCCAAGTTCTTAGGTCGTTAAGTATGTTAGGTTGTAAGGTTCTTAGGTCGTTAAGTATGTTAGGTCGTAAGGTTTCAGGTCGCCAAGCTTTTAGGTTGCAGGGTTTTAGGTCGCCAGAAAACAAGGAGTTAACATTTGCCCCTCGAAGTACATGCCTATGTCATAGGTCGTGTGCTTCGACTTGACTTTGCTAGGTCGTGAGCGACCTAAAAACGTGCTAACCCGCGTGCCTACTCGCCTTCCTTTCTCAGTCCCATATAAATTCATTAGGTCGCTGCTTCTTCTCCACTTACTTGCTTCAATTTCCCGCCTTGCCATTATCAGAAATTTGCGATCTCAAGGACCAGTTCAAGTTAATCATTCAACGATTCGTCCTCTCTGTCAGATTACGTAAGTATCCTCGACTTCTATCCATTCCATGATCACCATCGAACCGTGAACTCTAATTTCCGGGCAAATTTTGTACGCCATGCTTCAATTCGAGTTGCGTTGTGATCGATTTCTGATCATTATTGGTTATTGTTGTTGTGATTCATGAGCGTACAGTATGCGACTGGATCTATGATAGATCGGAGATGAGTTGGATCGGTTTTCCGAATGATTTGGTGGAATGAAAAGATGATGAATTTTATGAAGAGGATGATGGATTTTTGTTGTACTTGCGATAACGGGTTATTGGGTCTGGTAAAGGATTGCGTGGAGAGGAAGTCAGCGACCTAATGAGATCTGTACGACCTAAGAGTTAGGTCGTGTTAAGAATTGCGCGACTTAAGTCTTACGACCTAAGAAACCTGACCAACCTAAGTAAAACCGAACAACCCTTTGCGACCTAAGTGGTTTCCGGCCTACACTAGGTCGTGAGCGACCTAAGACATGAACCATATGGACTTAAGGAAATTTGCATAGCCTTGAATTCTTCGATTTGCCCTGTGCGACCTAAAGATGCCTCGACCTATGATGGGTCGCTAAACGACCTAGGACTTGAACAAATTCTGCACTGCCCTGAACAACGTTTTAATCTGCACAGAGCGACCTAAAAAATGCTTCGACCTATGATAGGTCGCTGAACGACCTTGGACTTGTGAAGTTTTGGGCAGAACTTGGCTGAGCTTTGAATTTGAACTGAGTTGTAATCTTTTGCAAATTGTTTTGACTTTAATATTAATAACCTGTTAAACACAATATTTGCAGAAAACTTGGGACGAATATACTGCCATTGACTGTCCACATCGAATGACAGATTAGTCGATAAAGAATAATCAGCTTAAATGAACCGTGTGAACGAAATGCTGCAAACTAATCAATTCAAATGAAGTATTAAAGCAAAACTGAGATATTCAACTAAAGCTGTTTCATTTGCATTAACACTGCACTTGAGTTTTAAGTTAACAAGCCCTGAAATCTTGTAATCGACCAATTGTCAACTAATTTAATTCCAGTTATGTTTACATTCTGTTTTTGTTAGTTATGCACAACACTTCACACTTTTTAGGAAACGTGCACCTTGATATTTGAACATCCAGTTGATTGTGTAGAATGGCATCTCAACAAGAAGATACAGGACCATCCGGAGAAGCTTTCCCAATTGCCAACCCATTGATCGACCCTCCAGAAAGAACTCCGACCAGCTTGAGCCACAAAATCTTCAGACAACTGTGCATTCAGTTTGGTATTGCCGAAGCAGATGCTTTATTTCCTGGAGCAAACGACACTGCTGACAGACCACCTCTTGGTTTTGTCGCAGTGAATCGTCAGATGTGCCTGAGCGGAGCCATCCCGCCTTTTAATGATTTCCTTCGACAACTTCTTCTTCGATTAACTATCTCCCCCTTTCAGCTGCACCCTAATGGCCATGCCATCTTAATGGGATTGTGTGTATTGTTCAGGAGGACGCTCAATCGTTTTCCGAGCTTCGAAGAGATTTGTTACTAGTGCACTTTTGCTAGAAACAAAGATCACCTTTCTATCACACTTGTGAGAAGTGCTCGGAACCGTAAACTGATTCTGGACTTGCCCGAAAGTGCCCATGGATTCTTAAGTCAATTCTTCTTTGTCTGCTGTCCTCCGGGATTTTATGCCGTCTGGAGAGTCGGAAGTAAGATTGCCTTTCTCCGGTCTCTTCATTTTCTGAACTTCTCGAAATTCGAATTGTCAAATGCTTAACTTCGTTCTTTACTTTTTGCAGCACTTCCTCCTCCACTTCGAGATCCTAGCCTTAAGTCGACCTTAAATACTTTGAGTGCTGTGGATGCTGAAGAGAGGAGTGCCAAATTTTGAGTTTCTGCACCAGTTCGGACTTTTGCACTCTTCCAGATCGACTCAGATTCATGAAATCTCTAGTTCTGATACAGAAACACTAGCTGCCTCGGGCTCTCGAGCAGAGACATCAAATGCCCCAGCTTCTGCAGAAGAAGTTGCATCTGAAGGACCTATTGTAGAGGATGCTTTGATAAAATGCTCTGCATCTACTGATGTTGTAGGGTCGTCAGGAAAATTGACACTTTCCCCGGTCATCGAAGAAGATGAGGCTTCTCAACATTCCGTAAAGGCAGTCAATGTGGGAATTGAAGGGAAAGGTCCTGCCGGACATATTGGCGATGATATCTTCGAAGGGTTGAGTGATTTGATGGTAACCTCCCAGGAGTTATTTAAGGATGACCCTCCAAAAGCTATTTCCCCCGTTGTCGAGGCGACTTCTTCTTTACGAGTTTCGACACCTTCTACACCAGTTGTTGCCGTTCCCACATTAAAGCGTGGTTTGTAGTTTGACGCACGTAGTTTACACGCCGCACACACTTAGGATTTTTCAGCACTTATACGCACTTATCCTCTTTTTCTGGAAATTTCTAAACTTCATTTCTTTTCAATTTTCAGATTCTCCGATGGGGCGCACTGGCTCATATTACGACAAATTTCAGCGCTATGGAGGCCGCGGAGCTTATGATTTTAGGCAATACCTCGATGCCCCGAAGGAAACAGACGAAGAAAGAGCTATTAGGAAAGCTTGAGAGAGGCGGGACTATGAGCGTTAACATGGGAGGAGGGATGAGCGGTACGACTCTTCTTACAGAGGCGATGATTCTCATAAGCGAAAGTCTTATGACGATAAGGGGAAGACTCATATTGTTGACGATCCAAGCAAGCGGTCCAAGCCTAGTGACGCGTCTGCAATTTCTGAGAAGACACCTGCTTCAATTCCTCCTAATATCCCCTCTGACTCCAACGGAAAAAGGACTTTTTGCCAATCATTCTCTGAAGCGTCGTTACTCTGCAGAATTCTAAACTCGTCCAACACTTAAAGAACTTCAAACATTCAAGACAATACAACAAGCTTCGAGAGGAATTTCGTACATCCAACACGGATTCAACAAGTTTCATCATCGAAGTTTGAGCTATTAGTCGAGAGTGTTATTGTGATCAAAGTGTGTCGTATTTTGAAGTGCATTGTATCATCTTGTAATCGAAATCAGCAATAAAAGACTACAAAGTGGACGTAGGCTCAATTACGGGCCGAACCACTATAAATCTGTTGTTCCTTTACTGCTTTCTGCTATTTTCAGTATAAATCTAGTTCCCGTACCAACGGGTGGTGCTTTCACGTTACTACTACACACACCGGGTGTTAGCGTTCGATTTTCAGCGTTAACATTTTGGTGCTTTCACTGAGAACCCAACTCAGGAAGATTGTCATCATTGCTCCAAAACAGTTTGTTGAGAAAGTCTCTTTCAAAACCAGAAGTCTGTTGGATATAATGGCTCCTGGAAGGAAACGTAAGTCTGTCAGATCTGAAGATGCTCACGAGAATACTGCCACTTCTCTTTCTCCAAGTCAGGCAGCTCCAAGCGTCGGGGTTACGCAAGAAGAGTTAGATGCTGCTGTTTCTGGATTGTATCAGCAGATTGAAACTCAGAATACTCTAATGATGGAGAAGTTAAATGCTTTGCTCGGGGCAAATCAAAGACCAGTTAATAATGAAGAAAACATTGCTGATACTCTTCGCAACTCCGAAGGAAGAAATATTCCTTAAGGGGGATCAGGTGTCGCTGAAGGGGTACCTCTCCAGGCTGAAGGATCTAGGCCATCGCCAGTTTTCCGCGAACATCTACCCGGACAAACCTCCGAGAAAATGGCCGAAGTCTACTCTGCAAAGTCACTGAATAATGAGGAATATCTTTCCGGCATGATTCGGCAAATAATGAAAGAAAGCATGTAGAGAGATGAAGATGAGAGCGAATGGGGATTCGCACCGAGTAAAACTCCATTTACTGAGAGGATTCTGAAAGCTGAGTTTCCTAGAAAATTTGTTCCCCCCACCATTCCTGCTTATAGGGAACAAGCGACCCAAATCAATTCTTGTATAAATATGACTGGCACATGACCGGCGCAAGGGCAACTGATGAGATTAAGTGTCGGTATTTCCCGGTATATTTGGAAGGAGTAGCACTTCTTTGGTTTACCAAGCTTCATGTTCGATCTGTAGATCAGTTTTCCGATCTGACCCGAAAATTCAAAGAGCAATTCAGGTTATACGCCTCAAAGGCGAAGGACATTATGTCATTGTCTAGTATTGAGCAGAATCCTGGAGAGCTTATTAAGTCATTCCTGAATCGCTTTAATATAGCTCTTGCTGAAGTTGACAATGCAGAACCACGAATGGTTTTGACTTATCTAATGCGAGCAATCGATAAGTCAAGCGAATTTGGGAAGTGGCTGAAAATGAAAGAACCGAATTCGCTCAAGAAATTCTATAAGAAAGCTGACGAATTCATACGCTTGGAGAATCTTCCGGCACCAATGAAGGTGGTGGCAACAAGGGTAGAGAATAACATTGCCACTTCAGCTAAGAAAGATTCTGGAGGTTAGAAAAGGGAAAATGATGATGGGAAGAAACAAAAAGATCTGAAGAAACCTCGCTTCTTCAAGCCCTCAGATTTCACTCCATTAACTGACACTCCTGAAAACATCTTCTTTACCACCAAGGATGCTGTGGATTATCCCAAACCTACTGAGATAAAACCGGGAAAAGGTGCTATGCGAAATGGAAAATTCTGCCGCTTTCACAACCAACCCGGTCATGATACCAACGAATGTCGTCACTTGAAAAGCTTAATTAAAGAGTTATTAAGGGAAAACAAGCTGCAACAGTATGTAAAGAAGAGCATAAATGACCCAAACTTGTCCACTCAGGGGCAGCAGCTTCCCACTCATCCATCTGGCTCGGGTAAGGGTGCTTCCGCACATGAATCTGAAAGGCCAGTTATCAACGTGATTACAGGAGGCCCACACCCAGCGGGTAGAAGATGGGGTGAAATGGAACGATATGCCCACGCTTTGAAATACACCTCGGCAGAAGAGGATGTCTTTGCTATAGAAGACGCTGCACCCCTGAAGCAGCAGAAAATTTCTAATGATGATATTATGTTCAAGGCTAGGGATTCTATGGTATTGAAGCTCCAACCATAGATCCCCTAGTCATTTCTGCTGGGATTGGGCCAGCTATTGTTAGACTAGTGCTCATTGATTGCGGTGCTTCCTGCAACATACTCTTCGGGAAAACATTTGATCAAATGAAGATTCTGATGAATGACGTTCAGGCTTCATTACAGAAGATTGTTGGGTTCACTGGGGAACCGCAACAACCAATCGGAACTGTCGACTTGTTTATTGAACTTGGAGAGGGGCAGAAATGGGTAGTTCGGAAACAAACTTTTGTAATTGTGGATGAATTTTCTGCCTATAATGCCTTCCTAGGCCGCCCAACCTTAGCAGCATTCAGAGCCATTCTTGCCCTGTGGTGCTTGACTATGAAATTCCCTACGGATAATGGTGTTGGTGTCATTAAGAGAGATCAGAATGCTGGGCGGGAATGCTACCTGATAGAACTTCGAGAGGCCAGGAAGAGAGAAATGGGAAAAGATGCGGCAACTCCCCTCCGCATCAAAAACCCAACCTTGTAGCAAATACAGGGCGGTCCCTGCACTGGCGAGCATAGTGGTGCGAGGAGAGAAATGGACCCCAGAAAACCCAGTGCAGAGGGAAATCGAGTGGTGCCGATGGAAGTAACGGTACCAATACCTGTTGATCTTAAAGACCCAAACAAAGTGCTAAATGTGGGTTCGCAACTTAGTATGGCCGTCCAAAATATGCTAATATCATTTTTGAAAGCAAATCTGGACGTATTCGCTTGGAGTCACGCTGATATGTGTGGAATATCTCCAGAGATTGCTATACATACTCTGAATATTGATCCAAAGTTCACACCTATGAAACAGAAGAGAAGGACCCAAGGTCCAGAAAGGTTAGCAGCGCTGAAGGAAGAGGTAGATCGACTCATGAAAAATCATTTCATCAGGGAGTCCACATATCCAAACTGGGTTTCAAATCCTGTGCTGGTTAAAAAGGCAAATGGAAAATGGAGAGTGTGCATTGATTTCTCAGATTTAAACAAAGCCTGTCCCAAAGACTGCTTCCCATTACCAAGGATTGATCAGCTGGTAGATGAAACAGCCGGACACGAATTGTTATCTTTTATGGATGCCTACTCTGGGTATAACCAGATTATGATGCATGAGTCGGACCAGGAGGATACGAGCTTCCTCACAGATGTTGGTCTTTACTGCTATAAAGTCATGCCCTTCGAATTGAAGAATGCAGGGGCAACATATCAAAGGCTTGTTAACGCAATGTTCAAATCGCAACTTGGGAAAACAATGGAAGTCTATGTTGATGATATGTTAGTGAAATCAAAGAAAGCAGTTGACCATATGGACCACTTAGCAGAAATGTTCAAAATCCTCCGAAGATACGGAATGAAGCTCAACCCTTTGAAATGTTCATTCGGAGTAGAGTCCGGCAAATTCTTCGGATTTATTGTAAGCGCTAGGGGCATTGAAGTCAATCCTGCTCAAATTACTGCTCTAAGAGAAGTCAAAGCCCCTAGAACAAAGAAGGAACTACAGAGCCTAAATGGGAAAGTTGCTGCCTTAAGTCGATTCATTTCCAAAGCTACTGATAAATGCATCCCCTTCTTTGACGCTTTAAAGAAAGGAAAGAAAAACTTCGAATGGACACCCGAATGCCAGAAAACTTTCGATGAGTTAATCCGTCATATGGAAGTGCCGCCAATACTTTCCAAGCCCAACAACGGCGAAGACCTTTTCATATACTTGGCAGTTTCATCTCATGCCCTAAGTGCAGCACTGGTACGAGAGGATGCAAAAGTTCAACGTCCAGTCTACTATATCAGCAAAAGACTCACTAGGGCAGAAATGAATTATTCAAAGTTAGAAAAGCTCGCCTACTGTTTACTGATTGCTTCCAGAAAGTTGAGACCGTATTTTCAAGCTCACCCTATCAAAGTTCTCACCGACCAGCCCCTAAAGCAAGTCCTATTTCGCCCTGAAACTTCGGGCCGTCTTTTAAAGTGGAATATTGAACTTAGCCAGTATGATATCACTTATCATCCCCGAAGAGCGATCAATGGGCAAGCCTTAGCGGATTTCATTGCAGAGTATACAGATAAGGGTGACAAAGAGGAAGAGATTACAGTTGACATCCTAACCAAATGGAAGTTATATGTTGATGGCTCAAGAAATGATTACTGTTCCGGAGCTGGGGTTGTGCTTGAAACCCCCGAAGGACGATCATTGTGCTACGCATTAAGACAGGAATTCCCTTCTACAAACAATGAAGCAGAATATGAAGCTCTAATTGCTGGATTAAAGATTGCAAAGGAATTGAACATCAAAGCATTGCAAATCTACAGTGATTCTCAGCTTATTGTGTGTCAAGTCAAGAAGGAATTTCAAGCTAAAGGAGGAAATCTGCCCGCTTATTTGTCAAAGGCTTCTGAACTTCTCAATGATTTCGATCATTATTCGATAAGCCACATACCTCGAGAGGAAAATATGAAAGCAGATTCCCTAGCAAAGTATTCAAGCTCCGGAGAAGCTCAGTTGTTGGGATTAGTTCCTGTGGAGGTTTTGTCAGCTCCTAGCACCGATGAAATGGATATCGATTGGATCATGGTTGTATCTCAAGAACAAGAGTCATGGATGACCCCAATCAAAGAATATCTGCTCAACGGCTCCCTACCAGAAAATTCTAGAGAACGCCTAAAGCTGTTAAGAAAAGCATCAAGATATGTAATTCAAGACGACCGGTTATATAGGTGGGGATTCTCAACGCCATTACTCCGATGTGTAACCAAGGAAGAAGCTAGGACAATCTTAGCAGAGGTGCACGGAGGAGAATGTGGGGATCATTCGAGCGGTCAAACACTTGCCAAGAAAGTTCTTCGGTATGGGTATTTCTGGCCTGATATTAACCAAGATGCTGCTATCTACTCCAGAAAATGTGACAAATGCCAGAGATTTGCAAAAATCCCAAGAGCACCTTCAACTGAACTAACACAGATGGTCAGCCCATGGCCGTTCGCCATTTGGGGGATAGATCTAATCGGACCTTTACCAATTGCCAAGTCGAGAATCAAATATGCTATTGTTGCTGTTGATTACTTCACTAAATGGGCTGAAGCTGAACCTTTGGCCACTATCACTTCTAAAAAGATGATAAATTTTGTAACGAAAAATATCATTTGCAGATATGGAGTGCCATAGAAGATAATCACAAACAACGGTACTCAATTTGAAAGCGAAGAGTTCCAGGACTTCTGCAAGAAATTCGAAATCCGAAAAAGTTTCTCAGCAGTGGCTCATCCGCAGGAAAACGGGAAAGTGGAAGCAGTGAACAAAATTATCAAGTCAACCATCAAAAAGCAGCTTGAAAGAGAAAAAGGTGGATGGGTTGATAAGCTACCACTAGCACTATGGGCATACAGAACAACTCATAAAACTGCAACTGGGCACACTCCATTCTCATTGGCATACGGATCAGAAGCAATGATTCCGGTAGAACTAGAAGTCCCCTCTCACAAGAGAGTTCATTTCAACCAAGCCGAAAATGAAAAATTGCAACTCGAAGCACTTGACTTTCTTGATGAAAGAAGGGAAGAAGCCAGACTCAGAGTTACGGCTCATTAGCAAAGAATTGCAAGGCACTTCAACTCTAAAGTCCATCAACGAAGCTTCGAAGTCGGGGACTTAGTCTTGAAAAGGATCATGACAGCAGTCGGAGTATCTGGACCAAAATGGGAAGGGCCATATGTCATAGGCAATAAACTTCTTGATGGCACATTCAAACTCACAACTGTCGAAGGAGATCCAATTCCAAGAGCATGGAACAGCAATCATTTGCGCCCATATTTTACTTAAAAAGCTTTGCTTGAAATTGTAAAATGATTATGGATGTATCTTGTATTGTAAACCATTGTAAAATCAGTAATGATGAATGAAAGAGCTATAAAGTGGACGTAGGCCCAGTTCTTGGCCGAACCACTATAATAAATCTTGTGTTCTTTAATATTTTAAATTGCCTGTTTTATTTCGATGTAAAAATACTCTAAATGTATTACTAAAATATCGATTTACTATTGCATGTCATTAAAACAAAGCTTACCCATCACAATGCCAAGTGAACCCCGTAAATCACTCAATAAACAAATTTCAAGCCATATAAAATTCCGAATTCAAATCCAACATAAGATGAACTTTACATCAAAAGTTGATGATTTCACCGAAGGGACGCTTTTCCAAGGAAAAGGAACTATACGCTTGTTAACTAATTACGATCGTTTGTATAAACAGACATCTAATTGAATAACTTGCGCCTGTCCTATGAAATCAATCAACAGTAAAGTACACTTCATTAGATAAAGCAAACTGCTTACAAAGTGGACGTAGGCTCAATTACGGGCCGAACCACTATAAATCTGTTGTTCCTTTACTGCTTTCTGTTATTTTCAGTATAAATCCAGTTCCCGTACCAACGGGTGGTGCTTTCACGTTACTACTACACACACCGGGTGTTAGCGTTCGATTTTCAGCGTTAACAGGAGGGGTGTTGAGTCAGAAAGGTCATCCAATTGCTTATTTCAGTGAGAAGCTTTCGGGAGCTAAGATGAGATATAATACTTATGATGTGGAGTTCTATGCTATTATGCAAGCTGTGAAGCATTGGAGACATTACTTGTTTCATAAGGAGTTTGTCTTGTATACAGACCATGAGGCGTTGAAACATTTGCAAGGACAGGACAAAGTTGCAGCTAGACATGCTTCATGGATCGCATACTTGCAACAGTTTACATTTGTTGTGAAGCATAAGTCGGGAGTTACAAACCGTGTGGCAAATGCATTGAGTAGAAGAAATCATTTGTTGACCACGATGAAAGTTGAGGTGACAGGGTTTGATGTATTGCCAGAATTGTTTGTTGATGATCCTTACTTTGCTAAGGTTATGGATGAAGTCAATAAAGGGAAGACGGATGAGTATATGTTGGTAGATGGTTTTCTATTCCAGGGAAACAGATTGTGTATACCAGAGAGCAGTCTACGGATGAAGATTGTGAAAGAATTTCATGAAGAGGGTCATGTGGGAAGAGATCGTACATTGCAGTTGATTTCGCAATCATATTTTTGGCCTTCTATGAGGAAAGAAGTCGAAAGATTTGTGGAGAGATGTCATATTTTTCAAGTTTCCAAAGGGACAGCGACGAATGCGGGATTGTATATGCCAATACCTGTGCCTACTAGACCATGGGTTGATATCAGCAAGGATTTTGTTTTGGGGTTACCAAGAACTCAGCATGGGAATGATTCCATATATGTGGTGGTAGATAGATTTTCCAAGATGGCGCATTTTATAGCTTGTAAAAAGACCGCTGATGCAGTCCGTGTTGCTCAATTGTTCTTTAAGGAAGTGTATCGACTACATGGGCTACCTGAATCCATTGTTTCTGACCGGGATACGCGATTTCTAAGTCATATTTGGTTGAGTCTGTGGAAGATGGTTGGAACGAAGCTGAATTTTAGTAGCGCCTATCATCCACAAACAGATGGGAAAACGGAAGTGGTGAATAGATCGTTGGGAAACTTGTTGAGATGTCTTGTGAAAGATAATTTGAGGAGCTGGGATATGAAATTATGTCAGGCGGAATTTGCACATAATCATGCTGTTAATCGAAGTACTGGTTTCAGTCCGTTTCAAGTTGTATATTCAGCAATTCCGAAGGGACCGTTGGATTTGATGACAGTACCATCTCAGAAAGGAGTTGTTAAACGAGCTTGTGATTTCGTGAACGAATTGCAGGAATGTCACAGAACTGTTCATGAGCGATTGCGTGCATCAAATGATAAGTATAAACAACTGGCAGATAAGAAGCGAAGAACTGTAGACTTCAAAGAAGGTGATCTTGTTTACGCAGTATTAACGAAAGATCGTTTTCCAGTTGGAACTTATAATAAATTGAAAGCTCGAATGATTGGTCTAGTAAAAGTCTTGAAGAAGATCAATGATAATGCATATCAACTGAGGTTACCGGATCATATCCATACCGCGGACGTTTTCAACGTCAAACACTTGATTCCATTTCATGGGGATAAGAGTGTCGAAGAAGAGGAAAGTATGAATTCGGTGTTGAATTTTTGTCAACCGGGGGAGGATGATGCAGCGCAATCTGATGATAGCTTAGGTCACGAGCGACCTAAGGAGTTGATAAGTCTCTCAAGCGACCTTACGAGTTATGAAGCGAGTTATGTCAGGCAAAACAAGCTACGACCTAGCAATGGTAACGAGTTAAGTTTAAGTCGCTCCAGCGACCTACTGGAACAAGCAACTGATTGTATCGGCCAGTTTGCCTAAGGTCGCTCTCACATGCCGCTTTCTTTAGGTCGCGAACGACCTACCATAAGTCGCGAAGCATAGGTCGCTCCAAGTGGAATTCTTTAAGCCGCAGATTCCTTATGTCGCTGCCATATTTGTTAGGTCGTGATGTCTTTAGGTCGCAAGGCTTTGAAGATGTGTTATTTTATGTCGCTGAAGTTCTTAAGTCGTTGGAAGTTAAGTCGTTCCTGAAGCAAGGGGTTGTGTGTTGAGTCGCTTTATGTGTTGTAATTTTCTTAGTTCGTATGTTGTTATTGTTATGTCGCTTGTTGTGTTGTAAGACGTTGTACTTAGGTCGTTATTATGTGTGATGTAACCCGTATGTGTTAGGTCGTTAACGACCTATACTAAGTCGTAGGTCGCAACCCTGTTTAGGTCGTTGAAAACTGTGTATGTGTGAGTTGTGAACCCTATAAATAGGGGTATTGTGTCATTGTAAAGGTAGTTGAATTTGAAATAAAATTTGTTTTGTGTGCTTTGTGCCACTTGAAATTGGAAGTTGAGTGTGAGCTCCTTTCTCCATCTTCGGTTATTCGAGTGCGCTCGAATCAACGATTTTGAAGCCGATTCACGGAATCTTGTGCGCAAGATCAATGTAGAAGAATCGTAGATCTTTTAACATGATATCGTGCGCGATCAACGTGTTTGAGATAGCTAGAGTCCGATATCTCGTGAGATCAACGGATTTGGGCATTTTGGCATCTTTAATTCACCAATTCATATTGCTTCATCGAATCGTTTATCGATTTGATTGACACGAAATCTTCATTTCGTCGTCATCGTGTTATATCCGCTGCATCACAGTTATAAACACTTGTCTAGTTAATACAAATCGATACAACTTAAATACAACACAGAGATACCAACACAGTATTTAACACATATTTGGGCCCAACTATATCCAATATCACATCACAGAATATCACAACATATCATCCAATTATTAGTTGTTCCCAACTATGTTGGAACGAAGAATATCACACATTTATCACAGATATATCCAATATCACATCACATAATATCACAACATATCATCCAATAGATATCATCCAATTCAAATATAAACAAGGATTAATAATCACACCATTTATAATTAATTTAAAATGAATTAAATTAATTACCTAATCTCTAATTAATTTAAAGTAAATTAAATTAATTACTTCATCATTATAAATCTTGCTTACATAACCATAAATTAATTACAAATCAATTTATTAATCATTCCCAAATTTCCATCTTAATTAATCATCTTTGATTAACTGACCTTTAATTACATTCAAGTAATTATCCTTTAATTAATTTCACAAATTAATTATCCTTACCCAAATACAGTAATTAATCTTTAATTACTCTATTAATTAATTAACTATAATTAATTACATTAATCCTTAATTAATTACATTAATTTATTTACTTAATCACTTATTATTGATTAATTAGTCTTAATTAATCAACCCTTAATTACATCATTAATTATATAATTTAATGATTCCTAATTACATTTTTAAATTAATTATTCTATTTATATTAATTACATTAAGTAATTAATCTTTACTTAAACCATAATTATTAATCACTCTTGATTAATCCCATTTAGTAATTAACTACCCTTAATTACTTCATTTTATAAATTAATTACTCCTTAATTAATTATCTTAATCAATCCCTTGATTAATTCCACAAAATAATTTAATCCAAATTACTTCCATTATTAAATCATCTTTCAATTAATTACATCCGATAATTACCATTAATTACTTTACTAAGTAATTACAGTTCATTAATTACATTAAGTAATTAATTCCTAAATTACTTCCATTAAGTAATTACACTTAAACAATTTCACAAATTATTATCTTTAATGAATTAACCTAATTATTTATTAAAATTATCACATTAATTAATTATTAAACAAATCTTAAGTTAATGACCTTCAATTAACTATTAACAATTCTTAATTTCTTTTTCTCAAGAAATTAAACTTAGATAAATCATATTGCTTACAAATTAATTTATCCTTAATAACCAATTAATTAACCACTAATTATTTAATTAATTTAAGTTTTAACTGTAACTTAATTAATCTTTAATTACTTGATTAATTAATATTTAATCATTAATTTAAATCTAATCTTATCAAATTAATGATCTTTAATTACAAATTAATTATTCCTAATTAATTAACTTAAAACTAAATTAATTAGTTTAAAACTCATAATTACTAATTGAATCATCCATATCATTAATTAATTAATTATCCATTTTTAATTATCTTAATAATTTAAGGAATCACAAATCATTAAATCCTAATTTACTTTAAGATAAACATTATTCTTATTAATGATTAAGTTATCATTAACAAACATTTAAAACAATTTACTTTCAATTTATTTTCAAATATCATTTTAAATTTAAGATTTAAAAATGAATACAAATTTAACCTTACCAAAGTTTAAACAATTTAAAAACCCTTTAAATTTCATGTTAAAGAAATACTTACCTTATAAAGAACTTTTAAAAGAATTTAAACCAAATTTCTTTTTAAATTCAAACCATTTTAAATACACTTAACATTTAAAATGGTTAAAGAATTTAATTTTACAAAACTTAATTCAAATTTAAAACTAGGATACAAAATTCAGTTTTGAATCCATATATCAAAATTTGGTTTTAAACTTAGTTTAAAACCCTGTTTTCAAATTTTAAATCAATTTTAAAATTTAAAAACAAACAGGCTTTAAAAACCTGTAACACTCAATTTACCCGAGCCCCACTTAAATATGCTTCGAGCCAAACTCCTCCTTACTTCGACCAACACACATAAATGACCCGAGACAAACTCGAGTACTTCCCCTGCTTCAAACCCAAGCTTCACAGGTACAGGAAAATACCCCGTGCACATGCACCGGCCAACCACCCACTTCCGACCATCCACGGTGACCCTCACAAGTCGACGATCATCCTCCAACCAAAACCCGATCACCATAACTTCGACAACAACTCGAAATTCAAAATCGAGCTCTAACCCAAAACTGGAACAAAGACAAAAACCTGGAACCACCCTCGTTCTTGAGTCTCCGATCATCAGAGTGGCAATGTCTCCGGCCAAGTTTTCGTCTACGTCCAAGCTACCATCACCCAAAGTTTCGTTGCACTCGATCAACTCTATGTGCCGTGGTGATCGATTTTACCTAGCCTAGTTAAACTAGGGTTCCAGACTTCAAACAACAACCACCACCTCCACACTGAAATGCACCATCATCAGATAATTTTCCCATCATCCCTGATCACTCCTCCATCAATGCCAAAGATCCCGACCACCCAGATAGCAAAAATCAACCAAAAATCACCAAATTTCATTTCCAGTTCATTTCAGAACTGCACCCTACCCCTATTTCTAAAAATCTTGATTTTAGTTTTAAAATTCATGTTTTTAAATGTTGTTTCAGATCCTAACCTTGAAACAAAAATTTATGAAGTTTAAATTTTCACTATTTCAAAGTTGATTCATCTGTTAATAATTTCCAAAGATGATACAGAGTTATTTTAACTTAAGTAAAAATTTTAAACTATAGTCTATGATGAAACAAACATATTTTGTTTAAGTCTTAAATCCAAACCAAGATTAAATCAAGAGATAATGGTTTTTAAATCAAACAGAAGCTTGAAATCAAAGAAACAGAAATGCTACAGGTAAACAAGCATGCACACATATATATTCATATATATATTCACAGCAGATTTCATAATATATTCATTTCAAATTAAATAGCATGCAACCAAATTTACGTACTTAAATTGTTAAAAGTGAAGTTACTCACTTGATAAATAACAGAGAACAGAGGAATGTGTGTGTATATATATATATATATATATATATATATATATATACCCAGCCATTTCACAGATATCAACATCTATTCTTATATGCAAACATCATTCACTTCAAACATTCATCACATGCAGTAAAAATTACAACCATATTTAAGTTTTAAGAAAAAAAATTACTCACATTTTCCAGATATAAACATGCAACCAAATCCAGATACTTAAGTTTTTAAAAAGTGTTACTCACGTTCACTAAAAAAAACCTTTTGTAGCTAATCATTTATCAAGAAAAATTTCACCTGAAAATTTGAAAACAGAGACAGAGCCCTTTTATTTTGATTTTGAAAAAGCTTGAAACTTTAAAACTTGAATTGCTGAAGCTTGTTACTGGAAACATGCAAATTGAAATCACTTTGATGCTGAGATGTTCTAGCTTTCAAAACAGAATTGAAGTTGCTTTTTTTGGTTTAAGTTGTGAGAGGGTATTTGCTTCAGATGTACTCAGTTCTGATGGACGAACTGAGATGAAGCTTGATATATAAGAAATGTGTTTACAGGGATATCATTTTGTACAAATACAGGGTGATTATAATCTTTTTAGTACAACAGAGGACAAAGATATTTTCTTTTCTTTGATTAAGTAGATTTTGTTTGATGGCTGATAGATATATTAGAGTGTGCTATAGATATGGGCATTAAATGAAGTTGTCCTCCATGTCTACATACTTATACTTTATCTTATATTTCGTATGTACCTGTATGATAGTTTTCTTCTTTTCAAGTGTACCTAGTTATTTTCATGTGCAAACATGAACATATATTTTCCTTTATACTTTGTTTTACAGCCTTGCAAACATAAGTATTCTTATAGATTATATTGTTAGAATTTTATGTAATGTATTTTACTTATTCTCTTACACAACCATATATTTTACCTACATATATTCATATCTATTTCTAACTTAACTTCTTATTTTTATTTATTGTTTATTTTTATGAATTACTCTTTAGAGAAAATAAAATAAAGCTATATGTATATATATACACAAATAAAAGCTTATACAATATCTTTAAAATCCAAACATTTTAAATATTTACTCTTTTTAATTTCAAGGCTTTTGAATTCAAAATAAATTCAAAAATCCAATTTTAAAATCAAGTTATATATATACATATATAACAACATATTAAATTTTGAAAATAACACTTCTATTTTAAAATCTATTTATATTTATATATAAAACAATACATTAATAATGTTATTTGAAAATAATAATTTGTCAAATTTAAATAATTTATAAAAGAGATTATAAATTCCTATTATTATTAAATGAATTAATATATCATACTTATTAAACAATATTTTAAAACAAACCTTTTAACTAATCTTAAACTTAAGCTAAGATATAATTAAATCAATTAACATTTATCTTAACTATTTTAAAACAATATAATTTAAATTAAAACATAATTTCCAAATTACCAAAATATATTAGAATTTGAAAACAAGATTTATTCATTTATTAAATTCAAACCAAGACTTCTATTTACAATATATATACAAATATATACACATTATAAATATAAGCAATTTATTAGCCTTTTAAAAAGATAAAATCACCAATTAAATATTTATTAAAAGAAGATTATTAAATCAATTTAAATTTCAACACAGATTATTAAATTGATATTGCCAAAAATTCCGGGATGTCACAGTTGTACTCTGATGATTGTATGAATATTAATTGTTACAGTTTCTTTTGTATAAAGATTGGTTATTATATATTATATATTGTTCCGCTGCGATCTATGAGATTCTATGTATTGTTTCAGTTTTCTTCTATCCTTTTTTTTCTTCACCCCTAATAATCTGGTATTTCCGGCACTCGATTGCTCGGCATGCTATAAAGTGAACGTATTGATGTCGATTTTCTAGGGTCAAAAATCTCCGGTTCGTTACATACCTAACCATATATCCAATAATGCAATAATAACTATATTAGATCAAAAAACAAATAAGATAAAAAAATTAACATGAGAAAAAAACTATCTTCGATATTGAAATTATACAGTAGAAAAAACATGCTTTTAAAATAACAAATAAAATTGTAAATGAAAGCAAGCATAAAGCAATCTAAATGAATTGAAAGATAGAAAATGAAGTTGAATGGGACAGGAAGAGGAGCTATTTTGACTTTATTTCTCATATTGCGTTACAGAAATAAATATGGAATTTAATTTTTGTTACCTATGTTAAGAATGTGGGAGTGAGGGAAGAAGTGGGAGAGTCACCATAAAAATCCTATTTGTATTTAACTTTTATATAACCTAACAAATTCATAACATATAAACAAATAGGAATTAATCGTATTTATGGATCCACGACAACACCGTAGAAAAATTTGAACGTATTTGTTACAGTAAATGTTCATTTATTTCAACGTGAAGTATTCACTCCTTTAAATTCTCATAGTTTTCACTTTCTAGACTAACATAGGCTGGATTTCCCTACTAATTAATGTAAGTTAATTTCCTTTTTGTTTCCGTTTCTGTTCCGTGGTTTGTTTATTTGGAAAAACTAGAAATATTTTTTGCTCTTTCATACTACTAAATGATGATTAGCAATACTTAACACATTTACTCTTTGTACAACAATAATTTTATCATTTTAATTTATTTTAAATCTTATACCGCAACATGAATTTATTATAAATTTATGCAATAGTCGTCTTTTTTACGTTTCGGGTATGTTTCTTTTTTTGTATTTGAATTTTTTCTATTATTTGTAGTTTTATATTATTAAGTAGTGTATTCAATAGAAATGGATAGTATATAAAAGAAAAATATTTCATGAATATTCTTTACGATTATTAAAATACTATCAATGATAATTATAATGACCAACAATATCAAATTTAAAGACTTGTTTCAGTTTTATCATATACATACGTATATTTTCCCTATATTTACAACTTATAATTATAGAGCGTTTGTGTGTATGTTTTATGATATAATTTTGTGATTGTATGGCTAAATGATTTATATATTATTAAGAGTAATATTGCGATAATAATAAGTTATGGTAAAAAATTAATTCTCAATCAGAATACAAACAAACAACATTTTAATCATTCAACAATCAACATTAAACATTCGATGGTCAACAACAATTGGTGTTTAGCATTCAATATTGAACATTAAGAATTTCAAAAAAATGATACCTTAGTTTCACTGATTAATGTCTTGTTTTCTTTTCGCTTGATTTTTTTTATTTGATGTCAATGCATTCGTAGTGGAATCCATGTAGATTGTCCTAATATGCTAGAGTCACCTTGTTGTAAAAGTTCATTATATTATTGGAATTTTATTTATTTAATTACGATGAAAAATAATAGTCTCACATTGGGAGATATATAAACAAGATTGTGTATTGATATTGCTTGATAGAAACTATTTTTAAATAATTATAATCATTTTTAAAATTCTGCAATATTATCAATAAAACACAATGATTAATTAATTTATCATTTTGAATCAATATTAATAATCTTTAGAAAAATGGTATTATTGTTATTTCAATAATTATAATTTTTAGAATATAATTTTCCAGATTTGAAATAAAGTTGAAGAATATAAATTTTGTAATAAATATAACATTTGACTAATATATATGTATGTATATATGTGTGCACATATGCACTCTTGCATATAATATATTTATAAGTTGTTTATATAGTAATTTTTAAATTTTAAATATTGAAGTAATATACATTTATTGATATAATTTAAGGAAATTCCTTATTGTGTGTGTAATCGGCTTTGGATGTGATTTTTGATGATAACTATTAAATGTAACAGAATAAAAAAATTGTTTTGGTTAAATCTATTAGCCGATCATTATTTTCCTTTCCCGCCCCAGTTGCAACTATAAAACTTAAAATACTTAGTTTACTCCCACATATTTCAAACAGTATACAAAAATGAAGAACGAAATAAACATTTTTGCATACTATTTGAAATATATGAAAGCATACTAAGTATTTTAACTTTTATAGTTACAACTAGGGTGGAAAAGGAAAATAATGAGCGGCTAATAGATTTGACTGAAACAAATTTTTTATTCTGTTACATTTAATAGTTATCATCAAAAATCATTTTATATTTCACATCTGATGCAGCGCGAAATCAAAATGATCAAAATACCTTATGTCGCGAAGAAGAAGAAGCGGCCGATTCCCTAGGTCGCGAACGCGAGCTTCCAGCCTCCCTAAATCGCGAAGCCCAGCTAGGTCGCGAGTCGCCTCCCTTCCTAAGTCGCGAACGACAGCGCGAACTAAAATTCTCCTCCTTAGGTCGCAAACGACCTATGCCAGCTCTAACCCTAAGTCGCAATCGAACAACTGCCATTAGGTCGTGGACGACCTTCTTTAGATCGCAAGTTTCCGGTCCTTAAGGTCGCTGAGGAATTGTACATCGCGATTTCTAATAGGTCGTTGTTGCTTAAGTCGCGATGCCAAATTCCTTAGGTCGCGAGAAGATCACTAGGTCGCAAACGGCTTCTTAAGTCGCTGATGATTTTAGATCGCTGATGCTTGTTTGTTAAGTCGCGAAGTCATTGTCTGAAGCTTATACCGGTCTGTTAGGTCGTGGATGATATGGCGAGAAGTTAAGTCGTAGACGACCTACTTAAGTCGCGAAGAGTGTTAGTCATGTGTTTTTTTCTTCTTTAAGTCGTTTGTATTTTCTTTGTTATGTCGAGCAATTGTTAAGTCGTTTGTTTTGTAAATCATTTGTGTTGTAATTTCTTAAGTCGTATGTGATGGTGTTGTAAACCCTATAAATAGGAATGTGATGTCATTGTAAAAAGGTTGTTGAATATTGAATAAAATTCTCTTTTGTTAGCTTTGTGCTTTCAATTTAAATTGGTAGTTGAGTGTAATCTCCTATCTCCTCTTTCGGTTAATCGAGTGTGCTCGATTCAACGATTGTAGAAGCCGATTCGCGGAATCAAGTGCGCTTGATCAACGCTTGAAGAATTGAAGATCTTTGAACCCGGTATCGTGCGCGATCAACGAGTTCGGGATAGCTAGAGTTCGGTATCTTCGGATCAACGAATTTGGGCATTTCAGTATCCATCAATCCACAGATTACTACATTCAACGATCTACATTGTTTTTGTAATATCCGCTGCGTCATTTTGGTATCAGAGCAAGACTTAGCTAATCATAGCTAAGACGAGCCTGTTGGAGCAAAGGGAAGTGTTTGTTCAATTTCAAGCGAGCCTATCAGTGTTAGATCCGAGAGCTAGTTAAAGTCGTGCATCATTTTGTAGATCAAGGCCGAGTTAAAGTGTTGAAGTTAATTTGAATCCAAGTTAAAGTTAGTTGGAGATTGTTTGATTCAACAATGCATTCGAGAAGAGGTAATCGTCATCAGAATATTGCCGATGTGTATAGAAGAGAAGATGCTAAGGCAATAGAGCAACGAATTAGTGATAACCTCGAACAGAAGTTCAATAAAGGTTTTGGAAAGTTGGAGAAGTTGATGATGGATTTGAATCAAAGTCAAAGAGGAAGGTCACCAGTCTTGAACCATGGAGGAAACAGAGTTTCGCCATCGGTTACGAAAGCAAGGAGGGTGTCGCCACAAACTTATCAAGGTAAAAGGGAATCATCAATTTCAATGAGACGAGATCACCATGGGGAAGAGAGAAGAAGTCAACATGGGTTTGACAATGAACCATGTTGTGATGACAAAAGATCGAGTAGAAGAGAGTTGCATGATCATAGAAACATACGTGGTCATAGAGACGAAGGGTGTAATTTGCCAAAACATGAGAATGATTCTATTTGGCTAAGGAACAATATTTTTCAGTCTACCTGTACTATCTTGGGAAAGGTTTGTAAATTCGTTATTGATGCGGGAAGTTGTGATAACCTTATCTCTGAAGAAGCCGTTATGAAGTTGGGTTTGAAGACTGAAAAACACCCTAGACCGTATAAACTAGCATGGATAAAAGAAGGGAAAGAAGTGACGGTGGGAAAACGGACATTGGTTACATTTTCTATTGGGAAAAAGTACAAAGATGATATATGGTGTGATGTTGTCGATATGGATGTATGTCATCTACTATTGGGAAGTCCATGGCAGTCTGATCGAGTTGTACAACATAATAGTCACGCCAACAGCTACAGTTTCATGGTCGAAGGAACCAAGATTACCTTAGTTCTTAAGAAGCGTGAACAAAGTGACTGCAAGCCAGAGAAGAAAGTGGAAGCAACTAATTTAATATCTTCGAAAGAATTTGTTGAAGAAGTGAAAGGTGGTGTTGAAATGGAAGATAAAGTAGACTCGTATCAACCCGCGAAGTTTGATGACCATAAAATTGATTACTCACAATCCGCGAAGTTAGATACAGATGAGGTTGATGATTTTCGACCAACAAAGTGTGATGAACATGAGGTTGAAAATTCACAACCAGCAACATTTGATAAAAGGGAGGTTGATGATTTTCAACCAACAAAGTGTGATGAACATGAAGTTGAAAATTCACAACCAGCGAGGATTGATGAGGATGAAGGAAATGTGTCAGAAGATGAAGGGGGTAATTTATCAGTGAAGAAGGAGGATTCGATTAGTCTATTATCTACAGAAGAGTTTGTTAAAGGAGTGGAGGATAGAGCGGAAGTGTTTATGTTGAATAGGAATGAAACCAGTAAAGATCTCGAGACTCCTGAGGAGGATGAGCCAGTGGTAAATGAATTCGAAGATGTACTCCCTGCAGAGTTGACCAAGGAGGTACCGCCACTGAGGGACAAACAATATCATGTTAATCAAATACCAGATGCTATTGTTCCACATAGACCACGTTATCATATGTGTCCGACGGAGCAGGAAGAGTTGAGAAAACTGGTTGATGGGTTGCTAGTTGAAGGAAGTCAGTTGTCTACTACAGATTGTAGTTGGCAAAGAAATTTTATCAGAGACTTACATGTAGGCAGACACTTGAGCTGTGATCGTACTGTGCAGCTAATCTCAAAATCTTATTTCGAATCGTCACTGAGGCAGGAAGTTGAAAGGCCAGTTCAGCAAAGTCATAATCGACAAGTTTCAAAGAAGACCACGACAAATGCGAGTTTATGTATGTCGTTGCATGTACAGGCTAAATTACGGGAGGATGTTAGCGTGGACTTTGTTTTGGGATTACCGAAAACACAATATGGCAATGATTCTATTCATATGTTGGTTAACCGGTTTTCAAAATTGGTACATTCCATTGCCTATAAGAAGACTGCAGAGGCCGTTAATGTCGTTCAGTTATATTCCAGAAAGGTCTATCGATTTCATGGATTACATGGATCTATTGTTTCGAATAGAGATACTCGTTTTCTGAACCAAATCTGGAAGAGTCTATGGAAAATGGCTGGGACTGAGTTGAAATCTAATAACGCTGAGCATACACAGACAGATAGACAAGCTGAAGTTGTGAACAGATCCCTAGGTAATCTATTGCGATGCCTCATGGATGATAATTTGAAAAGTGGGGATTCGAAGTTATGTCAAGCAGAGTGTGCACACAACCGCACAGTTAATCGTAACACTGGGTTCAGTCTAGTCCAGGCTGTTTATTCAACAATCTCTAAAAGACCGTTAGATTTATCAACAGTGTCACCGCAGAGAGGGGTGATTAAACGGATTAATGTTTTTGTGAATGAGTTGCAAGGATGCTACAAAGTTGTACAGGAACGATTTCTTAAGGCAACTGAGAAATATAAGCAATCACCAGAGATTAAGCGACGAAGCATTGAATGCAAGGAAAGAGATTTTATGTATGCAGTGTTTACCAATGATCGATTTCTTTTTGGAACCTACAACAAGCTAGAAGCTAGAAGGAATGGTCATTTAAAAGTCGTGAAGGGAATTAACGAGAATGTTTATAAATTGAGTTTACCGGATCATCTTCCTATTGCCAACATTGACAATATCAAACACTTCGTTCCATTTCACGAGGATAAGAGTGTCAAAGAAGAAGAAACTTTAAATTCGAGGACGAATTTTTCTCAACCAGGGGAGGATGATGCAGCGCGAAATCAAAATGAGCAAAATACCTTATGTCGCGAAGAAGAAGAAGCGGCTGATTCCCTAGGTCGCGAACGCGAGCTTCCAGCCTCCCTAAATCGCGAAGCCCAGCTAGGTCGCGAGTCGCCTCCCTCCCTAAGTCGCGAACGACAGCGCGAACTAAAATTCTCCTCCTTAGGTCGCAAATGACCTATGCCAGCTCTAACCCTAAGTCGCAATCGAACAACTGCCATTAGGTCGTGGACGACCTTCTTTAGATCGCAAGTTTCCAGTCCTTAAGGTCGCTAAGGAATTTTACATCGCGAATTCCAATAGGTCGTTGTTGCTTAAGTCGCGATGCCAAATTCCTTAGGTCGCGAGAAGATCACTAGGTCGCAAACGGCTTCTTAAGTCGCTGATGATTTTAGATCGCTGATGCTTGTTTGTTAAGTCGCGAAGTCATTGTCTGAAGCTTATACCGGTCTGTTAGGTCGTGGATGATATGGCGAGAAGTTAAGTCGTAGACGACCTACTTAAGTCGCGAAGAGTGTTAAGTCATGTGTTTTTTTCTTCTTTAAGTCGTTTGTATTTTCTTTGTTATGTCGAGCAATTGTTAAGTCGTTTGTTTTGTAAATCATTTGTGTTGTAATTTCTTAAGTCGTATGTGATGGTGTTGTAAACCCTATAAATAGGAATGTGATGTCATTGTAAAAAGGTTGTTGAATATTGAATAAAATTCTCTTTTGTTAGCTTTGTGCTTTCAATTTAAATTGGTAGTTGAGTGTAATCTCCTATCTCCTCTTTCGGTTAATCGAGTGCGCTCGATTCAACGATTGTAGAAGCTGATTCGCGGAATCAAGTGCGCTTGATCAACGCTTGAAGAATTGAAGATCTTTGAACCCGGTATCGTGCGCGATCAACGAGTTCGGGATAGCTAGAGTTCGGTATCTTCGGATCAACGAATTCGGGCATTTCAGTATCCATCAATCCACAGATTGCTACATTCAACGATCTACATTGTTTTTGTAATATCCGCTGCGTCAACATCCAAAGGCGATTACGCACACTATAATGAATTTCCGTAAATTATATCAATAAATGTATATTACTTCAATATTTAAACTTTAAAATTTGCTATATTACTTTTTATAAATATTTCATATCCAAAAGTGCATATGTGCGCGCACACACATACATACTATATATTATTCAAATGTTATGTTTATTATATAATTTATATTCTTCAACTTTATTTCAAATCAAGAAAATAATATTCTAAAAATTATAATTATTGAAATAACAACAATACCATTTTTCTGAAGTTTATTAATAGTGATTAAAAATGTATAAATTAATTAATCATTGTGTTTTATCTTTAATATTGCAGAATTTTAAAAATAATTAAAAATATTTTAAAATAATTTCTATCAAGCAATATCAATACACAATCTTATTTATATATCTCCAAATGCAAGACTATTATTTTTCATCATAATTAAATACAAATTTTTTTCAATAATATAATGAACTTTTACCACAAGGTGACTCTAGCATATTAGGACAATCTACATGGAGTCCACTACAAATGCATTGACATCAAATTAAAAAAACAAGTTGAAAGAAAACAAGACATTAACTAGTGAAACTAAGGTATTATTTGTTTGAAATTCTTAATGTTGAATGCTAAACACCAATTGTTGTTGAACATTGAATGTTTAATTGATTGCTGAATGATTAAAATGTTATTTGTTTATATTCCGACTGATATTTAATTTTTTACCATAACTTATTATTATCACAGTAACGCTCTATAATTATAAGTTGTAAATATATGAAAAATATACGTATGTATATGATAAAATTGAAACGAGTCTTTAAATTTTATATTATTGGTCATTATAATTATAATTATCATTCATAGTATTTTAATAATCATGAAGAATATTTATTAAAAAAATTTCTTTTATATTCTATCCATTTCTACTGAATATACTGCTTAATAATAAAAACTACAAATAATATAAAAAATTCAAATACAAAAAAAGAAACATACCCGAAACGTAAAAAAGACGACTATTGCGTAAATTATAATAAAATCATGTTGCGGTATAAGATTTAAAATAAATTAAAATGATAAAATTATTGTCGTACAAAGAGTAAATGTGTCAAGTATTGCTAATCAGCATTCAGTAGTATGAAAGAGCAAAAAATATTTCCAGTTTTTCCAAACAAAGAAACCACAAGAATAGAAACAGAAATAAAAGGGAAATTAACTTACATTAATTAGAAGGGAAATCGAGCCTATGTTAGTCTAGAAAGTGAATAGTATGAGATTTTAAAGGAGTGAATACTTCACGTTGAAATAAATGAACATTTACTGCAATAAATATGTTCAAATTTATCTACGATGTTGTCGTGGATCCATAAATACGATTAATTCCTATTTATTTATAGGTTATGTATTTACTAGGTTATATAAAAGATAAATACAAATAGGATGTTTATGGTTACTCTCCCACTTCTTCCATCATTCCCACATCCTCAACTCATTCCCACATCTTCAAAGCATCAAAAATATTATCCCAATAATTTTTAACAATTTATTTTATGAAAAATTCATCTACAAATAATTAATTTTGTCATTTCCTTTATTCATCTGCTAAAGTTGTTAAGGGAGAAAAATTACTTTAAGATGTAATGAGTTCCTACCATGACTTCTTTGTAATACATACTTTTCTTACAATATGGAAACATTTTCGAAATCTACATAATACTTTATATTACATGTTCCTTCATTGAGTAAGAACTAATAATGCATCCAACTCATCATTGATAAAAAAAGAAATAGTCAAAATGAATTATTAAAATAAATTATTTGATTAGTTGGATTGACTATGTTTTTAAGTTGGGTATCAACTGAAAGAAATTTACTGTATTTAACGCTCTAATTAATATGAATTTAAAATAAGTAATCTACCAATTAATTACCTTTGATTAATATCTGTTATCACCTTTGTGTTAGTTTACTTGTACAAGTTTTAAATAATTGCATCTCTAGTTTATGGTTATCTAAATCTAAAATGTTATAAATATAACATCAAACAAACTTCAGAGAAAACACATATAATTATCAAGTATTCTGTAATATTTGAGAATTCGATGGTAACCGTGCATTCATAGGAAGATGCACACTATTTATGAACATTTCGTGGCTAGTTAAACACCGCTAAAGATAAATATATTAATCCAAAGTTCATTCATATGGGGTATATTCGATATTACAAAAACAAATTTAGCTTGAAAACAACTAAAAATAAAGTAGAATAGAAAAACGAAAATACATCCAATGATGTAAATGGAGGGAAAATGTATCCTTATTTGCCCAAAAACATTAGTATGGGAAAATTAACAAATACCTTTATATATGGGTTCCCTTAATAAGATTAAAGGAAAATAGTGCATTCAATGTGCCTTTAATATTATATATACCACATAGGACATTTCAATTAATTACTAACATAAAAACACTTTTATATGCCCATGTTATATGAACCTAATTAATGAACTAATTATATATATATATATATACATAAAAAACAAATTAACCGTATGATATATAATGATAGAAAATAGAAAATATATTTATTGTACAACTCACAAATATTAAGCAAATGTCAATAAGATAACAAAACCAAATTTCACTATTAGTGGTGTTTTATTATCTTAAAGGAGTAAATAATAGTTATATCCAATCAAGAAATACACAAATCAAACTCATGTAACAAAATCTTTTAATGCACTAAATTTTCCTCATACTACAAAAGGAAATTGGGCAAAAAATTCTGGCTAATCGGGATGTAGAGACATGAGTAGTTTGTACTTTCTTTTGCAGTAAGGACTGTCAAGAGCTCATTGATATCCTTCATTTGATAGCTTCTATTGACATCATAAAAGACATTACATGCATGTTATTAAAGAATATAGAGTTTCATAATACATAAATCTCTAATTACTGGTACTACCAATTTTAGAATAACTTTTCACCCCAAGAATTGGAAGAACATAGAAAAAATATGTGACATAACAAGGCAAAACAAGTTAAAAAAAAGAAAGTAAAATAATGAAACAATATGGGAATGCACTTAAAGTATCACACCTAAATACTAGTATTATTATTTCTCCTCATTCTCCATACACACACAACATAATTGGTTAAGTTTCTTAGAACAATCGATACATTTATTCTTATACAAGAAGGTAGATGCAGCTAATTATACAAAAAATTAGTTAAGATAGTGAGATTTGTGGTAATTCAAAAATCTATAGTCAAATATATCTATGTCCAAGCATGTTTAAATAAGTTCAATACTAAAATTATATTTGATTTTGTTATAAGTGAATTTTCACATGTGACAATTTGATTGTATTTGACTTCAAAATGACGTAGCGGTGGATGCAATGCTCATAGACGATAATGTGCAAGAAGTTACGAAGAAATAGTAAAAAAAATTATAAGTGCATCAACTGGTACAATACATGGCATGGATAGTTGCAAATCCATAAAGTCAAAATTGAAATCTTGATACAATATACCTTTGGAACATGGAAGTTAAGCAGAAGTAATGATGAATCGATGGAAAAATAAAGCAAAACAGAAGAAAAATGAAATGTCCATTGATTTGTACTGATCCATGAATCGATCTATATCGATCGGTGACTAGAGTAAAATATTTTCCTAATATGATTGTGGATCTGGAAAACGAATATCAACTTTGTGTCAGAAATTCTTTACTGTTCGATCTTTCATGATTAATGATGAACAATTCAAGTAATAGCCCAAGGATTACCAATACCGAATATTTCACAAACAAAACTTAATATGATTTTTTGTTTAAGATGACGAACCTTGATTAACAGCGGAAGATGTAATGGTTGTCATCTTCTTCTTCTGACTTCTAATAATTACTCTTCTTCTCAGAATTCGGTTTCTCTCTCTAACCCTATTTCTTTATGTGTTTCTTGATGGAGAAGAATACGTTTATATACTGGGAGAGAGAGGACACAATCCTTTATATAACATTTAACTCTAAATCTAGTACGTCCATCATATACCAATTCAACGCTTAAGATTAACCACAGACCTATCTAATTATAGAATGGTCTATTTATGACGTAATTAATCGGGTCACATTAAGATTAGAAACTGCATAACGTTAAAGGTAAATGAAAAGTTCTATTTATGACCTAATTAATAGGGTCACATTAAGTTTAGAAACTGCATAAAGTTAAAGGTAAATGAAACGTTCTATTTATGACCTAATTAATAGGGTCACATTAAGATTAGAAACTGCATAACGTTAAAAGTAAATGAAACGATTGCAGTTTCTAATAGCAGATTTCTAACACTTTGGAGCCTTGACTCATCCCCCGTATGCCTAAAAATACAAAGCTATAGAAAGCAAGAAAGGAATCAAAAAAATTTTTTTTACTAAAGGGTGGTTTGTTCATTTTCTAATCTCAAACAAAGCTTAGATTTTGATTCTTTGATGGTAATACTATATGAATATTAGAGAAAAACATAATAAATTCATATTAAAGTGGATGTTGGCAAACGTCGTTACACTATGAATCTTTGGATTACTTTTTCTTGCTTTCCTTGCATATATTTTTCTTATTCTATAAATTTAGATCTGATATTTTGAAGTTCAAACACATAATAACGTAGATTAAAAGCTGAATCCACGTTCAAATTATGATCAATGGTTACATACCGAATGTCGATCCTTCATAGCTTACTTAGGGTTTGGAGTCCAATATTTAGGCCAACAAAATTCAGCATATCCATTTTTATAGTTACGAATATTTGTGGGTAGATTTCCTATTATTCGAAAATATAAGCACTCAGTTGTTGACTATCATAAAACAATCTATCCATTTATTTTGATATAGTAAGGCAAATATAGCCAGTAGTACTAGTAAATAAGTCAAGCCAGTGAGATTCAAGGTAATTAAAAACTCAATAGTTATGTGTGTGTGTCCAAGTATGTTTATATAAATCGAAAACTAAAATGATATCTATCCTATTGTGCAAAAAATTTAATTAATTTGCACTAACTCCAAAACTGCAGCGGGATACTAAGACGCGAAAGTGACCAAAAGAAGGATCTAGTTTGTCGATTAATTATCAACCGCCAATTCAATGAAAAATAATCACCAAACAAAGAAAAAACAAAAGAGTAGAGAACACAAAAATTTAACGTGGTTCGACTAGATTGCCTACGTCCACAGACCCAACAGCTATTCTTTATTTTACTAAAGAAAAAGAGTACAAAAGAGAGAGGTTACAAAATTATAGGTAGTAAAGTGGAGAGGCTAACCTCTAATTACAAATTGAATAATCAATTTCTCCAAAGACTTGTTTGCGTTTAAAACCTCTAATTTAATTTGACTACAGAAATTAGGGCTTACCGAAAATGAGGATAATGGTGTATGTTCTCTCATACACTTACATGAAGATGAACTTATTTAAATAGAAATGATAATGAAGGATTACTTGGAGATTAATTAAACTAATTGTCCAATTATATTGAAACCTTTCTAAATATCCATGATTTGATTTCTACGCAAATAGATAATGATGATCTTCATTTCCATAATTTAGCTCAATTGATTAAATCTCCATCTATAAACTTTTATATCTCCATATAACAAATCTTTTGACTAATTAATCGGTTAGCTAATGAATTAGCTTCCTTTCTTCAAGAGTAATCACACATAACTTTCTTTTTTTTCTTTCCACCTATAACATAATTGATTCATAAGATCAAGTAGCTAAACTCTTTTCTTCTATGGCAAATATTCGAATCACCTAAATTTAACATTCTACCTTGATTCAAATATAACAATCTCTGTTCATCACCACATATTAACAAATTGTTTGGTCTACGCTACATGACGTCAAACTCAAGATGAACAAGTTTGGGCATTGTTGCCCAAACAGAACTTCAAAAATTTTCCCAAGCATAAGAAAGATAGTATACACACCAGCAAAAAAATGCATATGAGAAAATACCAAAATTCTTCAACAAATCTGATGTTGGAGACGAACATGTAGATACTAAGCTTCGAGAGACCAATGGAGATTTAACAGCGCGTTTTACCTTCTCCATCCCAAATTGAGTGAGGACATACTCAACATTATCTACTCCAATCTCCTCCATAAGAATTTTGCTAGACATTACTAAGTCAACACCAGCAGACTCACCAACAAGCTCCGCAACATTCAAAGAATAAGATGAAGAATCATCGCTACAAATATGCTTACAAATAGGACCAACTGAACCAAAAGGCCTTTTCAGCAAGTGAGCTCCACCTAGAGTCTGAACCTTTGTAATCTTCTCATCAACCATGGTATCATCAGAAATACCAATATCTCTCCGAATATGGAAACAATCTGATAACTCCAAATGTGTTTGGCAATTTTCTGTCCTCCCAACGTCATCACTTAATAGAAACTCCACCTTCAACAAAGACCTCTCACCAGATATCGCATGCCTACTAGTCATAATTCTCCCAGTTGCCTTACACCATAATCTTTACCTCATCTCTCCTTCTCTATAGACTAATAAAATGTGCTTGCTTTTCCTAGGATTCAACTTATCATGTCTATCATCTTCTAAATAAGCTGAACAACCAAACGTTTTAAGGAATTAATAAACAACAGGCTCTCTTTTCTATATCTCTTCTAGGATCTTCATATCTACGGCAATAGAAGGTGTATGATTGATAAGAAATACTGCCATAGATATCGATTCTTTCCAAAATCCCTCTTCTAGACCAGCAGTCGTTCTCAAGCTTATAAATCTCTCCTACAATATCCGACACATGCTCTCCGCCACTCCATAACAGCGTGATCCAACAGAAATAGAAAAATCTCTATCTACATGCTCGGATGCCCAATAGTTAATGAATTCTTGTGACATAAATTCACTACTATTTCCAATTTTGAGAACCTTCAAACGCTTCATCGACTGCTTCTCTACCAAAGTCTTCCACTTACAAAACTGGGCAAATATTTCGTCTTTGGTCTTTATGAAATAGACTCAGGCCATACGTGAGAAATCATCCACAAATAAGACGAAGTAACTGGCTCCATCAAAAGATGCAATTGGATGGGTCCCCGCACATAAGAATGAACATACTCTAGAAACTAGGGGTGAACATGGTCGGTTAACCGAACAAATCTGTTAAAAAATTGATTAACCATTGGATACAACGGTTCGGTTAATCGAAAGTCTGTTAATCTGAGTGGTCTATATCAACCGAACCGAACCAAACCGATTATTCAATTCGTTAACCGGTTTGGTTGAATGGTTAACCGACTAAACTCGAACGGTTAACCGACTGCTTAGTTAACTACACTCACAATAGAAAATAGAAAATATAAAAGTTGCACTCGATTTTACAAGATTCGGCAGTCTCGGTTTAATACTAGATTACATTGCATTTACTCAGTGCTCAATATACAACTACATGATATACTGAATAACGCAACAGAATTTCAAACCAAACCAAACTACAGGAACAACGCAACAGTATTTTAATACTAGTTGCACTCAGTCTATACTTACATTGCATTTACTCAGTTTAACACTGAATAATGTAACATACAACTACATGATATACTTCCTAGCAACAGCAGTATTTGACAATTTATAATGACAAGCCAAACAAACCTTAAGTACATCATTACAAACTTAAAGTCTTTCGGTTCATAATACACCTTCATTTCATAGTCAGTTCATAACTAAACAAGCAACTGCTATATATTGCAAATACAAAATAACAAGAAAAAAAAAAAAAACAACCCCTGGCCTGAATTCACCAAGCATACAGCAGTTTATACATTATAAACACATACATTATAAACACATACATTACAAATACAGAACTTTAGTTCATCTTCACTTCACACTTCATGCAGCAGCCACTAAGCAACACACCCGTATGTATTTGCATTATACAGGAACACAAATAAACTATTTATATAGGCACAATTTATATAAATTGTGTGCATAAACATTATTCACTTACTACTATAAACTTGGGAACACTATGTATGCGTGTGTGTATATAAGCATTATAACGAACTATTATATAAAGCATAACTTTGTATATATGCTTGTATATAGGCATAATATGTGGAAAACTTTGTACCAAAATCATGCTCTTTAACTTCGTATAAATTGTGTATATAAACTGGTGAAGGAAGATCAGTTTTTTGTGATTGTACATCTATATCACATGAGTATATAAGCATAAGTAGCTGTGTATATAAGCATCAATAAACTACACATATAAATAACCACATCTCAAAACTAATTACCAACTAAGATCACTTTGGTTGGTGAAGGTAAGTCAATAGTTTATAGTGTGTGATTTCAAATCATGTCACTACAAATTTGTGTAAAAAAAAGTAAGCAAAAAAGCAATTAAAAAAAATGACATCGTTTCAAATCACAAAAGTGTAATTTTCTTATTTTAATTTGCACTAGCACAATTTGAATCGCGATAATACAGACTGCTAAATAAGACATAATGTGTCCTAGATTAATAAAAAAAAATTTAACACAAAGTATTGCCATTTTTTCAAATTATAAGCAACAGTACACAACCTGAGAAAAAAGAAGTTATAAAACATTTGCTGTAGATAATTGTGTTATACAGGAGTAGTATCAAGCAGTACTTGTCAACATAAGTAACCACAGATACATATAAAGTGCAAATCTCAAGTATATAGCATAGTGCTTACATCCTAGTAAAAATAGTACTCCAAATAGATGCTAAAAAAAAAGTGGTCCAGTAATAAAGAGAATTGCCTGTGTGTTGTCAATATGACATCACACTTTCACTCCAAAACAAATTTTATTTAGTTCAACAATATTCGTGTATAAATAATATAAGCCAATACAAGATCTAAAAGGGACTATTACCACTGGTACAGTGATTTGAGTTATATTACCACTGATACAAAGATTGGAGTTTAGAAAATACACGACATCACAAATAATCAAGGGTCAAGATTTATGCAGTTACCAAATGAAAAGTATAAAATGTTTATATGCAACTATTTCTGCAAAAACTTCTGGAAAATTTATGGTTTACTTCTGCCATGGGAGAAAACAATCTCTCTCTCAATTCCAAATCCAATCCTTCCCTCTCTCAACCCATTCCTCAAGATAGGCCACCTGAATCTCACATCAGAAAGCCGAATATCATCATAGACAAAGAGGGCTTCCAATTGGTTCAGCCTAGATCGCAAAGAAGATTACAGCCAAGAAATAATCAGATTCGATCTCAATCAAATGTTGTTCAAAGAAAGAAAGATGATCCAAAGACCAATTCCTTCCAAGACAGGACCAATCTGATTCAAAGCAGTAAACCACCAACAAAGTTCTCTTTGAATAGAGAACTAGAGCAGAAAACTTGGGCTGATATTGTATCTGAGCAATCAAAGGAACCAAGGGAAGAAGAATGCAGTCTTGAAACCATTGCTCCCATTAGAATCAATAACAAGACATATGGTGTTGTTAAGGAGGCAGTGTGTAAAAGAGCCACAGAATGCTGGAACAACTCTATTTTGGTTTATGTGGTTAGTAGTAAACCATATTTCTTGTTTTTTAAGGAGTATATTAAAAGAGTTTGGAAACCAAAAGGTGATTTCGAAATCTTCTCAAGGGAAAATGGGTTCTTCCTAATCAAGTTTAATGATTCACAAGACTGCAATTCTATTATCCAGAATGGTCCTCACTTCTACAACGGCAAACTCATCATCATGAGAAGGTGGACTGAATCTTTAAAGTTGGACAGAGATCTTCTGTCAACTATGCCGATATGGGTTCGGTTACCCAGCGTAAATCTCAAACTATGGGACAGAGAGGCATTTAGCATCATGGCAAGTTTAATCGGAAAACCCATTAAAATGGATGCAGCAACTACCATGAAGTCGAGATTGAATTATGCTCGACTTCTTGTAGAAGTTTCTGCAACTGATGAACTTCCAAGTGAAATTTGTCTAAATCTTTACAACGGTGAAATCATTACACAAAGAGTTGAATACGAATGGGTTCCACCAAAGTGTAGTATCTGTAAGTGTTTCGGTCACAATATAGATCAGTGCAACCCGAAACAGGTGTGGATCCCCAAAAAGAATGACAAAGATACAACAATTATTCAAGAAAATATTTCTGAAGTTGCTCAAGAAACGAGAATCAAAGAAGGCAAAAAAATCCAGTCTAATGCCCAGGAGGGCAAAGATCGAATCTATCAAGAAGATATCATCTCCGATCAAGAAAATAATAATAGCGAGCTCCCTGACAAAAATAATCAGATCATGGCTATGGAAGTTCATCAGTTAAAAGAAAGTGTTGAAATCTCAAAGGGTATAACTCAGACAAGTATAGAAGAGGGTATAAAAATGCAGTTCTTTAACTCTGAAACTCCCCATATTTCAGAGCCATGTTTAAATACAGAACAGAATATTACAAAAATAGTCAATAATATTCAACTGCCTTCATATCCGAATCATGAAACTATAGTTGAGAAGGGACCTTCTTCTACACTTGCTGCAGATATTGAGAGAACGAATAATAGCTCAGTATTGCCTTGCAAGGGTGATCCACCTCCAGAGCAGGCTGCAATGACTGACTGCAATGAGTCAGGTATGCCTTGCACTGCTTCTTTCGATATTTCCTTAATCAAAATTCCAGAATCTGCACAAATGGAGGAAGACGAATCAGAGAAGGGGGATATCATAGAAGAATTTGATTTATCAGAATTACATATTGCTAGAACTAAAGCATCTGGTAAGATAAAGGGAAATAGAGAGAAAAAAGCCTTTAAGCAAAAATATATATCAATAAATCCAGAATGGGATCAAATGTCTTCCAATTTAAAAGCTAAAGGGACTGTGAATAAAAGGAGAGGTAAAAGTACTAGTGTCAGGTACGATTTAAAACCCATTTTTTTATTATTATATATATGTCAATTTTTGCTTGGAATGTTAGGGGGATGAATTCCCCTGCTAAACAATCTGATATCCTGTCTATGATTAATGTTTATAAACCTTCTATAGTTGCTTTAATTGAAAATAAAATGAATGATGAGAACTTTGATTGATTTTGTTTTAAATTGTCCAGAAATTGGAAAGCAATTCACAATAACGATTGTAGCTGTAAAGGTCGAATCATTGTTATGTGGGATTCTAATATTTGGACTAATAATAATATTAAAAAGGATAGCCAATTTATTGATTGTAGTTTTGAAAATATTGGGGGTTTTTATTTGCAAGTTACTTGTGTTTATGGTAGCAATTTTGAATTAGAAAGGAATGCTCTTTGGCTAAAACTTAAATCTTTAAATTCTATATATGATTTCCCCTGGATTCTTTTAGGAGATTTCAATACTGTTTTTCATGCTAATGAGAAATTTGGGGGGATTAAAATTCCTCATAATAAATTGGACAGAGTCAATAAATTCTTATTAGAATCTGGCCTAATTGAACCTGTTATCAGTGGTAATAAATATACTTGGAAGTCTGGTCTTGCTAAAAATATTCACTGTAAGTTAGATAGAATTCTGTATAATAAAGACTTTGCTAAAAGTTTTCCTAATAGTGTTTGTTCTACTTTGGAGCAGAATTTAAGTGATCATACCCCTCTTTTGGTTAATCTTTTTATGAATAATGAGTTTAATAATAAAGCTCCTCCTTTTCGATTTAAAAATAGCTGGGTGATGGAAGAAGACTATAAATCCTTAATGGAAAACTGTCTTAACTTTTCTTGTAGTGGTTCTAAACAATTTCAATTTTATAGCTTTCTTAAATTCACAAAGAATAATCTCAAAGAATGGAATAAGAGCAATGTTTTAAATAACAACAAGATTGATAGTTTGAAAAAAGAGGGTAAATTGTTACAAATGAGTGCTGATAACAACCCTGATGATATTAGTGAAATAAATAAATTTTTTCAAAATCAACAGGAATTGTCAAATGAAATGTACAAAGAGTCAATTAATGCAAGACAAAAGGCAAAGGTTGATTGGCTCACATTAGGTGATGACTGTTCCAAGTTTTTTTATGCCAAAATGAGTAATAGAAATCACATTAATAACATTGGCTGCATTATAAATAAAGAGGGTAATTTAGCTAAAGCTCATGATAAAGCCTCCTCAGATGCTATTAATTTCTATAAGGATCTGTTTTTCTCTACTGATTATGAAAAGGTTTTTCCATATATAACCTGTAAAAATATTTTAAACCAAAATGCTTCTGAAATCCTATTGGCTCCAGTGAGTCTTGATGAAACTAAATTTATTGTTTTTAATTCTGGAGATAACAAAAGCCCTGGCCCTGATGGTTTTAATGCAAAATTTTATAAAAATAATTGGGAATATATTAGACAACAAGTTTTGGATGTTGTTAATGAGTTTTTTGATAATGGTAAAATTCTAAAAAGTTTAAATCATACTTTCATTACCCTTATTCCAAAAAATAAAAATCCCACTGATATAGGTGATTACAGGCCAATTTCCTGTTGCAACTTTATTTATAAAATTATTGCTAGTGTTCTTAGTAACAGAATTAAAGTGTTTTTGCCTTTTCTGGTTTCAGAAAATCAGAGTGCATTTGTCCCTGGTAGACTTATTTATGAAAACTCTCTCTTAGCTCATGAGATGGTTAGGAAATTTAACACTAAACAGGGTGACAATGTTTGTATAAAAATTGACTTACAGAAAGCTTATGATAAGGTAAACCGACATTTTATTCATCATATTATGAATTGTATGGGTTTTCCTAAAAAGTTTTGTGATTTGGTGTTTGAATGTATAAATACTCCTACTTTTTCAATTCTGATTCAAGGTAAGGCAGAAGGGTTCATTAAATCTAATAGGGGGTTAAGACAAGGTGACCCCCTATCACCGTATCTTTTTGCTATTGTTATGGAATACTTTTCTATTCTTATGGATATAGAAAGTATTAAAGGTAATGTGCAGCCTATTAACAGAATCCAGCCTTGTGTTAATCATTTGATCTATGCTGATGATCTTATGGTGTTTGTTAAAGCTAATAAAGAGAATGCAATCTCTATTAAATCAATTTTTGATAACTTAAAAAATTATGCTGGCCTTCAACTCAATGTGAATAAATGTAAAGCTTATTTTAGTAAAACTTGTAAGACTAAAAGAGATTTTTTAAATGTTTTAAATATTGAAGAGGGGTTTCTCCCTATCAAATATCTAGGTCTGCCTCTGTCTATAAATATGATTAAGGATTCAGATTGTTCTATCCTTATTGAAAAAATTCAGGATAGAATGGAGACTTGGTCTTGTAAGTTACTGTCTATTGCTGGAAGGCTTGAACTTATTAAGACAGTGATATATGCTATTATTCTTTACTGGTTACAAACCTTTCAAATCCCAGTTGCATCTATTAAAAAGTTGGAAAATAGATGCGCTGATTTTTTATGGAAAGGTAAATATCATAAAATAAGCTGGGATAATGTATGCAGACCTAAAAGTGAAGGGGGTTTTGGCATTAGAAATATTAAGGATCTCTGTACTACTTGCCATTTAAAATTATTTTGGAGATTCCTAAATTCTGATTCTTTATGGGCTAGATGGATGAGATCAAAATATTTGAAACATAATAATTTCTGGACTACTATTCATAAGAGTAATCATTCAAACACTTGGAAACATATTTTAAATTGTAGAGATATTGGAAAACTGATGCTTGAAAGAAAATTTAAAAATGGTCAGGATACAAGTTTATGGTTTGATCCTTGGTTTAAAAATGAGGCTTTTATTAATAAAGTTGGTTGGAATAGCCTTGTGATTTGTGGTGGGTCTAATAACAAAGTTTCAGATATCATTATTAATAATAAATGGCAACCACAAATCCATCCTATTACTAATCCTCATAAAGAAGAAATATGCAAAATACAATTTGATGATTTTGCAGAGAATGACTACTGGGAATGGAAAGCTAACAGAAGAGGGAAGTTTTCCTTTAAAGCTTCTTGGAATTTTATTAGAAGCAAATACCCAACTGAAGAGTGGTATCATTGCATTTGGAATAGAGTGAACTGTCCCAAGATGGCATTCTGTACATATTTTGCAGTTAGGAACAGATTGCCAACTTGGGATAGATTAAACAAATGGGGCAATAATATTAATTCACTCTGCTCCCTGTGCAATATATGTAATGAAAGTTCTAATCATATATTTTTTGAATGCAGCTACTCCTTTTATATTTGGAATCATATCAAAGCTACTCTGAACATTGTAGATAACAAGCATATGGATCTTATGAATATTATAAAGCTTATCAACGACAAATTCAGATCTAATGCTAAAGAGACAGATTTTGCTCACATTCTTCTAACTACAGCAGTGTTCAACTTGTGGAAAGAGAGAAATTTTCGTGTGCACAACAAAGGCAGTAGGAAAAAAGAGCAAATTTGGATAACTATTCTTTTTGAAAGCAAGATAATTTTGCAGAAATCAAAGAAAGTATTCAAAAATCAAACCGATTATACTTCCCTTGCTGATGATTGGTGCTCTGAAGCTGGTAATAAGCATTTAGAAGCGTATCTGAAGCGTTCTAGAAGCTTTCAGACTCCAGAGTCTTGTTTTTGCAACCATCATGATTCCGTGGCTCAAACAGTAATTAGGAACTTGGATATTGCTAAAGACAGTGATTCTTTCTTCAATCAAGCTCCAGATGCAAATAATCCGAACTATACTGAAGATTTTGTTATCAACAGAGATGGTGAGAAGAGAATGTCAGATCTAGGTCGCTGTGACGCTAGATCTAACACCTCTACTCTAGTGACCAACAGATTCAACAGATCCAGTTTCTCGAGCTTCTCGAGCTACTCTAACAACATAAATAGGAGTAGAGGCATGAGAGGAGATATGAACGATGATTTATCTTACTGGGAGCGTGGAGAATCTAGCAATGTAAAGAATGGAGAGGAGATAGTTTAGATCATAAATCGCCTTCGCCATTCTTTGTTTATCTTTATTTGCTGCGTTGTAATATCGGCTGCTAGGTTAGGGTTTGCTCTTTTGAGAGTGTTGGTGTGTTCGGGTATTTCTTTTGTTACCCGGTTTGCTTTGTAACTATTGGGCTGGGCCTTTTTTACTTCTCTTCAAAAAAAAAAAAACTATTTCTGCACCAATTTTGACTTCTACCAAGCATCAAGCCCTGAGTCAACTAAAATTTGGAATCTATGAACTTGTAAATATTATGAAAATAGCCATAATGTGTGTAGAAATAATCTCACCTTATGTTATTTTAGGATAACATTCATAAAGGAATAAGGAGGTAATTTGAGTATAAACCAAAGTTCTATAATTAATGACAATGAATAACACAGTATTATAAATTTTCACAATAATAATACCACTCAGCACAACATCAAGCAACAAACCAACTTAGGTATTGGGATCAAAGCTTTCAAATTCAAAACATGAATTACACCAAGTATCAAAAAACTAATTGAAGCAAAGCAGAACTAAAGTATTGAATGAATTAAAAATAGCTTAACTCGATGGGCACCAAGAAGTGTTAAATCAATATTTGTTTATTTCACTAATTATCACATGTCAACAGTAATTAAACAAACTAGAGCCAATAATTAGTGATTTTAATAAGAAGTTTTGTTGTACACACTCAATTAGTGATACTATTTTTTCTTCATTTTCTAGTTAAACACTATTTTACATTCATACCCTTATCAAAAAATTAGTCCTTTACCCAATTGGTTGTTTTCATTGTCCATATAAACTATCTAATAAAAATGTTTTGTCAAAAGCACTATAAATTATAAAATATACATGCATTCATATTTTTCAAATATTTAGGTGAATTCTAGCTATATTTTCAATAATTTCAATTCTTTGCATTTACGGTTGAAAAAATGTTAATTTTGCAACAATATAATAAGAAGCATGCATACCTATAATAAATGACTTGGTATTAGAGTAATAAATTTGTATTTGTGACTTTAATTTATCTAATATATATAATATCAATAAAGTCCAGTTGGAACAAGGGTATATTTGTCATTATATCTCAAATTAGTTGTAATTCATACAAGACAATCAAAGTTTGCAATTATTCTTTTATCAACCTCTAATTAGATGCGAACGTCTGAATAGATTAATTAAAATGTAAAATTAAGCTTTATTTTCTTTTTACAATCATCTAATCTATTCTAGGCCTATTATGGTAACGAAAAATTTACCAGAGTTACTGGTAAATATAGTGGTAAAAGAACGTCAAAATCAGTGTTAATGATAAATTTATCAATCATACTACTTTCGGGTTTTTACTACTTAACGTAATCCTAATCACAAACACTTTTGAAGGTATATCAGTTTTTAAGAAAATGTTTGTATTATTATTGTTGATGAAATTATTATTTAGATTTATTAGCTTCAATGTTTAGGATTTAACATAGTTAGGGTTCGTTCGGCTTTGCCCTGTTCCGAAAATGACCCGCTTCCACTTGTGACGTGTGCGTTTAGGGTTTTAATAATTTTAATTAGTTTAAATTTATATTTTTTATAAAGTTCTAAAATTAATAATTTGTGCAAATGAGGTCTGTTTGAGATGCGGTTTTTTTGCGTGCGATAGTATCAAAGTGCTATACATTATGTTGAGCTAGGAGCTTCTTCTTTTTTTGGTTAGGGTTGGTTTAGGGGTAGGTTTTAGATTATAGCACTAATGATTTGGAGTCTCAGACGTAGTGTTTGGTCTTCGATGATATTACTATTATTATCATTATTACTATTAGTATTATTATTGTTATCATCATGGTTTTTTTAAAATTATAATTATATATATATGTATTTATTTTATTTTTATCTTTATTTTATTTTACTTAGTTATTATTATTATTATTATTATTATTTTTATTTGTTTACTTATATGACTTTACTTTATTATAATCATGGTTTATTATTATTATTATTGTTATTGTTGTTATTATGACTTTTAAATTGAATTTGTGATTTAGTTTTGGGATCCATCTCTAGCCGATCCCAACTTGTTTGAGAATAATAACTTAGTTGCTGTTGTTGTTGCCGCATTTGTCGCCTTAATCAAGTTATCACTTCTTATTATGAAAAAAAACTTATTTGTTTAGTTAACACTTGATCCTTTTACTTTCTGTTAGTTCATTTTTTTATATCTACTTTGTTAATTTATTGAATATTTTCTCGCAAATGGAGAAAAGTACATTTGTTATGATCAAATATTGGTTATAAAGCATGAAACAAATGGGTAATTTATTCAAATCTTATCTTTTAGTCCATTTATTTTATTTTCCTATTTTTGATACCATATAGATTAATTAAAAGAGTAATTTACTATACTACTTTTGTAACAAACCGGATTTTCGACTCTCGAAAATCGACATCTATATCTATATGTTCACTATATAACATGCCGAATATTCAAGTGCCGGAAATACCGATTGGTAGGGGTGAAGAAGAAAGAGGTAGAAGAAAATAAAACAACAACACATAATCTCACAAACGCAACAGAACAAAGTATAATATATAATAACATATTTTTGTATGAAAGAACCTGTAACTGTTTTATACTTACAATCATCAGAGTAAAACAATCAATACATTAATCTGGACACTTATAATAACTTGTCCTGATATACATAACTCACACAGCGGAAACAACCAAGTACGTGATATACGTCTGAACTCCTCCAGCTCGTCTCTTGAGCTCCATAGCATCCTATCATGAATCTGTAATACTCGGTCTGACCCGAGCATTATAATAAAATAACACCCGAGTCGGTCTGGAAAACCAACGTGAGAAAACACACTCAATTTGAATTATTAAAGTTATCAAAACACTTTGAAAATCAAAGGTATCTCGTAAGACCGCGTCACACATAAACACGACGGGTTTTTCCCTTACGATAACCAAAATAATTTTTATCAAAATCATCTGATATTATAATAGTTTCTATAGAAAGTAAATAGAAAATAGCTGAAATGCTTGTATCTCACGTTTCAGCATAGTTGGGCACAATCAAAACCGTACGACGCATATTGGAGAAGGATTCCATACAATGACCGGGCTACTAAGGTAACGCCTATCATAGTACACCTCTAGAAAAATGTACCGAGGACCTTGCCGGGATCCCCTACAACACAAGCCCGGCCCTATCCCTAACCTGGATAGAACCGAATATGTTATCACCCCGGGTGTTCCCACCCTTAAATCGAGCGCTCACTTTTCCATGCACAACCATATCCATAATTTTAATATATCCGAGGGCATCTAGAAAGGTGATAACATACCCTAATTGGGTGCGAGCCACTTAGTCTTGTTGCACTCCCATATTTTAGTCATTCCCAGTTGATGAGGCTTGAGGCTACGTTTACCTTTCAAGAACAATTCCACTTAGAATGCTCATCGTCCATCAATGACGATGTTCTGATAACATTCATCCATACAAGTTGTCTTGGGTCTGGACAAACTGAATCACCGTCTTCACTATCTTCACGATATCCATTCGTAACGTTCGGATCAAAGTGGTCTTCGGATAATTATATCTGATCCCGGTCTCTTCGAAACGATCAACGAAATTGGCCAATATTTAATAGTCTGTTATTTAACTATCAAATAACATCCATAAGCAGTAACTAGGCCCATATTATAATTTTCTTCCAAAATATTCATTTTAAAATACCTTTACAAAGGTATATTTTCAAATTCCTTTCCATATTTCAATATTTGAAAACAATTTCAAATACTTAAATCCATAACAGGATATTCCCAAAACCATTTCAACACTTAGAAATATTTCCAAATTTCCATTTTAGTACTTAGGAAAACATTACAAGTCTTATTTTCCAAAATCATTTCAAATATCAATGCTTCGGGGAATATTTTGTAACTTATCTTATAAGTCTCCGGAACCATTAATAAATTCCGTTTAACAATTTCCAAAGCCCAGTATACTTATTTATAACCTCATTCGACAATTTATAACTTTGTTTATGAATTCAGATTTCATTTTGGAAGTTCCCATATTCAACATTTTGAAATTCCATTTCCTCCAAATCTCTTATAAAGTTCCTCTCCTCAAAATCATATTCATTTATAAGCCCCATTTACGAATCTCGAGAGAATTTATAAATAAAATTTTCAATCACTTCAAAGCTCTCTCTATATATAATAAGTATTTAAAAGAATAATAATCTACTTTTTAAAACAAGTTTAAGTAGTCATTTTAAAATATCGAAACCCTTTTTATAAACATCAATAAAATCAATTTCAAAGATGATTTTTAAAATTAGAATTTATTAAAATAAATACTAAGTATTTGAGAAATTCACTTTTCGATGTACTTTAATTCTCCTAGTTCAAATTTCATAGTTTGATATATAACATTTTCCTTTTAAAAACGAACTTAATTTCTTAAAATTAAAGATTTTTTTTAATTCACATAATCAATTCAATTTATAAATCCATGCGATTTACAACCCATCGATTTCATTCCAGCATCCTATCCATTTCCACCTTTTCAAAAATAGTGTCCACTATTTTTTTTTCAACCCTATTTCCATATTCTAATATAAATTCACCCTATGAATTTTATATTCCCAAATTTCATCTGTTATCGATTTCCTTTATTTATAAACATCATTTATAAATTTATAACTTCTTTGAGTTTCACTTTTTATAAACTAATCTCACTTATAAATTCCATTTTTTAAGTCCACTTCTTTATAAATTCCATTTATTTTTCAAATCTATTTTAATATCGATTTCAATGCCTTTCCATATTTTTCAGGCTATCATTTTAAAAATCCATTGTTTAAAATCTTCTATATGAACGATTTTAAAATCTCTATTGAAATATATTTTTTCCTGAATTGTTAAGTATGATCAAATCAATTATTGCTTATCCAAAACATTTTCTTTTAAATACTCCGAATTCCGATATAAATGTTTTCATATTAAAAATCTTCTTTAATTTCTTAAAAAAAATCAAAATAATATTTATGGAATTTAAAATAACAAAATTAAGGCCAGCGCTACTATAGCATCCAATGATTCACATCACAATAATAATCTATGACAGATTATTCTAACACATCATATATTATTATATATGAAAAAAATTAATATAATTTTGAGGAATCCAGTTGGATCCCTCCAACCTGTTTTCCCTGCATCCACAGATGTTAGACAACAATAAAAATACCAATCTCACTTCGAGGGGAATATCGTAGTAATATAGGGTCATCCGCTATTTTGCGCGGCGCATAGGGTCTCATCAGCTCTAACGACGGGAAATATATCCAACTACTAATATATACTACTATATATATAATATAACATCCAATAGATAATAATTTATAAATTCAACCAATCATCCAATAATTAATTTTAACACTTTAAAATTTATAGCAGTAATCCAAATGAGTGAGATTTTACTCACCTTGATTTTTAATTTGCCGAACATCCAGATTTTAAATTGTCTAAATCCCAGCTGACTCCGAAAAATCCCAAACCAATTCCAGAATATAGCCTACGTCCCTACAAATTCAACACTGCCGGCTTCATACGATTTCGACCTCCAATAACAAGGTTATTGAATTTTTCATTTATCGATTTACAACTATAATTAATTTAAGTAATTGCTAAATTTATAAAATAAATTACCATATTAACTTTTAAATTTCAAAATCTTAATTACCTCACTGCCTCAGTCACCCGACCTCCCATTTCATCACTATCATCACATAATAGCTATTCCAAACCCTTCTTGCCATCACCTACTTTCATCTGCACACATACCAACAAAGCAAGAACGACATCTTGAATCGAAGAACCAAGAATTCACAGCCAACTTCACTTGCAATCGCGAGCTCGGTTTCGACATACCCAGGCGGAAACACACTCGATTCTTTTTTTTCTTCCACGCTCGAGAAATCATCGCGCCTCCACGAGGATCTACTACCGACCGCTACACACCCTCTAAGCTCGCCGCATCGCGACCCAAAGCGACCTTCGGTGAGACTCACCCATCGACAACAGAATCCCCTCCTTCAATTGCCTGTAACTGCCTTGAAGCCTAAACTAAGATCGCGTCTTCGAGCTAGCATCTCTGGCGAGCCACTTCTCCAACCAACGTGCAACCACTGCCGATCATCGCGACTCAATCGAGAGAAATTTCCTTTCTCTTCTTTTTTTTAATATTTTTCGAACGAATTCCATTTGATTTCATTTCTTTTTTTTTATTATCTCGTTCTGCTATCGTTCGAAGGAAGGAGGAGAACGCGATTTATAAACTTGGGCAAAGCGTATCGAGTACGAGTAACAATTTATAATATTATTTAATTACAAAATAGCTCGTTTAGCAACTTAAAATCCCGATCTCCTATCAAAGCGTGCCACCTGGCGTCCCAAATGTTATACCCCTATTCAGAACGCAATGGAACAAGTTTTGGAACCAAATTCGATCGTATGTGGAAGATAGCTTTTTTTGAATCTAATTATTTTATTAAATTTCCAAAATTAATGTCAACGTGTTTTTATCCTGTATGATCAAATGTTAACTCCAAACGCTACGAAAATTGAAATTCGATAATAATACACTATTACAGAGCCAATGAAATTAGTTTCGTCGAATTCCGAGAATGTGCCCCAGATTGCTATTTTAACGCGTCGATTAAATCGACGATTTCCAAAATTTACGAACTTACTTGAAATTTCAGTTTTAAAACCTAACTAACTAAATTCTAATTCAAATAGAATTTACATTAACATCGGAAATCATTTTCGATTTATATTCAACCCAATTTTCAATTATTCACTATTTCCGTATTTCCATAAATCGATATATTTAAGTTTTAAATTCATTTTATAATCCCAACCAAAAATCTTCATATCCAAAATCGATTTATATTCCAAATCAATATTTAAAACCGTTTAAATATTCAAAATCAAACGTCAAAAAATTCGGGTCGTTACATCCATCCCCTTTTAAAAGAATTTCGTCCCTGAAATTGCTAAGATAGGAAAATGCTCCAAACCCATTAACTTAACAAAAACCCACTTAGTTAAACTTGATATTCCACTCTTCTAAATCTTTTAGCTCCAACCATAACAATTAGTTTCCATTACTAACTCAAAACCCTTTATTTCAATTCCAATTCAAAAATCAACTTTTTAGTTAACAAAACTTTTCAAAAATTTTCAAAATTTTTTTAACACACTAAATTTTCGAAATTTTTTGGCAGAGTCTGTGACGCCCCACCTCAAAACCCACATTAACAAAGATAATTACTTAGTAATTCTGTCTGCTAATGTGGAGAAAAGGGTTGGTTAAGGGCGACCATCATAGTCTTGCATTAGATAAGAGCTAAGTATGTCGATATTTGTACTTTTTTTCCATCACAAGTATTCGACATACTTAATTCCTATCTAATACACTACTATGGTGGCTACTGGATCAATTCAGAAACAAAACATAATAACTATATCAATTACAAGTCATAGAACAGCAACACAGAAATGATACATATGAATACATACATCAAATGTAATACAACATGCCACTAGTGGTAAATAACCACAATAAATACATACATTCCCCACAAAAGAATATATACATCACAAGTTCCCAATAGAAAGACTACTACACAAAAACTATGCCATATCCCAAGTAGATGGTGAAGTCCAAAAGGTAAAGCAAGCTAAGAGTCCAACTACCTAACATGCAACTCGGTCTGACCCGAGTAATAAATGCACGGATCAGGCTAGCTAGAACTTGATATTAGTAAAAGATGAGAGGAATATAAGTGCATAAGGGAATTCTTCCTTTAGATATAAAGGAATGATATACATATGGCTCATTACAATGCTATGGTATAGATTCACAAAGGGTTGTTGCACAATTAGGTTTAATTCAACATAAGAAATCCATACTCAAGGCATTCAATATAAATGTAAGTAACCATACAAAAGCAATAAGAGAAACTCATCAAAATTCAAAAATCAAATATCATGGAACCCTTAAAAGGAGTTCAAAACACATAAAAATGAAATCACCTTATATAGCATATCATGTAGCACTAGGCTATCGATGTGACAAAAATATCTCAAAATGGTGAAATCGTATAAAACTCATAAAACTCAGAAAACCCGGATTGGCCAGATCGCTGATTGCAATGCCAAAGTAATGTTGCACGTGCTAAACTCTTGTCCAGTGCTATTTATATTTAGGTACCTAACTCGTGGACCCGAAGGTCATACTCGTGGTGACCGAAGTCACATAATTCATGGTGACCGAAATCACATAACTCGTGGTGACCGAAGTCACATAACTCATGGTGACCGAAGTCACATAACTCAGATGACCCGAAGGTCTATAGCACTGGCATACTCATGGATGTGTCACAAACTCTCGGAAAGGAACCCGAAAAGTGTTAACGTGTGTCCCATACCACACGTTCGCACTAAACGATTTACTAACCGCTAGTTAACTCCACATCATAAAAATAAAATCTCAAACCTTGGAAATCTCAGAATACTCATATATCTTGCCTCGTATCATCGGCAAGTGCAAATAAATCCCATAGTGGTTTCTCATAACCCATAATTTCCAAAAAGGGAAATCTCATCTCAAGACTCGCCTCGTCTCATCGGCGAGTAAAACAACATATATAAGCGGTTCTCATCGATTATTACCCCTATAATAGGAGATCTCGAACCTCTCAATTCGCCAAATATTGGCTAACTCGGATAATTCCTATAATTGGAATTATAAATCTCAATTATCAACTCAAAACAATATACTCAAGAGGTTTCGATCGTACAAGTCCGGAATTAACCGAAAAAGTAAACTCACGTGTCCCACACCACATGTTTTAGAAATCATTTAATTCTCTTTCTCATACATCCGGAAAGTGCAAAAACATGTATTATTATATAGAAAATAATTTATTATAGAAAACAAGCTTTCAAAACTATTTTCGAAATCGTTTGGAAAATAACTTTTGAAATTCTCTTATTATAGAAAATGTATAATTTTAATAGCTTTAAATTAATTATAAGTATTTTAAAATATTTATTTTGAAAGCTAAAAAATCTTCTGAAAATGGTTTAGAAAGCATGTGCAAAGAAAAATCAACAGAAATCCAATGAAATTATTCATAAAATCATCATACAAAAATCTCGTAAAAAAACTCACCAATCTGAAATATGGATAAGTGGTAATATTGGCTCTTCCATCTTAGGATCAAGCCGATCAAAAACAACATCAAAAAAAATTGTATGTAAAACTATTTAGAAATTCTCAGCTGGAGCAAAACATGCTCCGATTCAAAGTTCCAAGCAAATTTTCAACTAGTTACAAAGGTTTAAAAGCCTTAAAAATTTTCAAGCATAGATTTCAACAACTCTACTTTAAATGAAAAAAGAACGGATACAATCGGACAAGAAATGAGAGAGATATGTTCTTTCAAAGTTGGACTTGCAGCCAGATTTCACTGTCAACAGCAGGAGCAAAACATGCTCCAATTCAAAGTTTGACAGCACGTTTCTATAGGCTACATAGGTTGGAATGACTTGAAATTTAACATGAATAAAGCCCAAAAACAATAATTTAAACAGCAAAAAGAATCACACAATTTAGATAAAGTTTGAGAAAGTTATGATGTCTCAAAGTTGAACCTAGACAGTGTTTTCACTGTAAAAATCTAGGCAAAAACATGCTCCGAATCAAAGTTCGGCAGCATATTTCTATAAGCTATATAGGTCTAAATAAACTAAAATTTGGTCTGATTAATCTACAAAATATGATCTACAAAACAAAAAAATCCGGTAGCATTTCGTTGCAGGAATAGAGAGATATGACTGCACAAAGTTGCAACTCAAGACAGTTTACACAAAATCAAAATAGTTCAAAACCGAATTTTTTAGCAAATTTTTGATTTCAACTTGCGATTTTTTGCATTGCATGAGCTAGCTTTTGTGAGATTGATACCCACCTTGATGATTTAGGAGCGATTTAGATTGCAAGCAACGAACTTTGGTGAAGATAGAAGCCCTAAGAACCTGTGGAAACTTGAAAACAGATGTGCAAAACAAACAAAAGCAAATTAAAGACAATTCATATCTTAATTCAAATATTTTTGATGAAATAGCTGTAGTATTGGTAGACATTACCATTTATTTCCTTATTCTAGTGATTCTCTTCTTTTATTTCAACAGATTTGGTGAGATTCGGTTTTAATTTGAAGAAGCCGTGAATTTTTTTCTTGTTTTCAATTTACTGTATGTTTTCTGTTTTGAGAAAAAAAGAGATGAAGAGTACGTATAGCTCTTTCTCTCCAACAAGAAGTCTCTAGATTAGGTAAATGGATCTCATTTCTTACCCAAAAAGTCCAATAGAAAAATACTTAGTGAAAAATGCAAGGTTATGTACATGTATTAACCTATTTTACATTAAATTCACATATTTTCACATTTTAAAGTCAAATAAAAAATGCATACCTGCATTTGTAATGCAATAAAATTGTTATTATAACAAAATAAAATTTTTTTAACAAAGAAAAGTTAATTTTTACAAATAAAACCATATTTTACACAATATTTAACAATTTACACAATTTAGTGTAAAAATACAATTTTAAAAGCACAACTTGCACAAAATTTATTTCTTTGTCAAATAAATTACTATAAACCATTTTAACTTTATTAAAACATCAAAATATTATTTTCAAACAATATTTCATCTTTTATTTTAATAAAATACATATTTTCTTCATATTTCTCCTTTTAAATTCAATAAAAGGTTAATATTGGCAATAATTACCAATATTAATACATTGATTCAACTAAAATCCAATAAGTAATTATTTTCACTCTAAATTTTCAAAATAAAGTTTTTAAAACTCTATTTTCATCAATTTATATTTATTTCAACAATTAAATGTGGAAACACGTCCCTTGATTAATTTATTAACTCTAATTTAACAAAATCCCATTATTTTCAATTTATTAATAAAATCTCCAAATAATAAATTCTAAACCCAATATTTAAATTCAAACACATTTTTTATTTGAAATAAATAATTTTTAACCAAATTATCTTCTTCATTTCATTTTATTTTCAATATTATATTATAACTATTGTTATAATTTAATATCATAGGTAATAACCAATACCAAGATTGTTACAAACTCCCCCCCCCCCCCTATAAAAATTGCGTCCTCACAATTTCTAGAGGAAATCTATATTCAACACACTTTATTTCATCAAACAAAGGGAATTTAGATAGATTAAAATGGAAAATTCTTACCTTCGTCGTTGGAAGAAAAGAATCCAAGATACGATCGCTCGATGAATTCTCTGGTTTCCCAAGTGCAGCCATTGGGATTATCGAACCATTGAATCTTCACGAGTGGAACACTCTTGTTCGGAAGACGTCTAGTCTCCGAAGCAAGAACTCTCATAGGGTGCTGCACATAAGATAGATCAGGAGAGACTTCCAACCTCTCTAAAGCACGAGAATCGAACACAAAATCTGAATCTCGTAGACACTTCCTCAACTGAGAGACGTGGAATACGTCGTGAACTTTAGAAAACTGATCGGGAAGTGCTACACGATAAGCAACAGGACCGACACACTCTGTAATAGGAAATGGCCCAATATAGCGTGGTGCCAATTTCCCGGTATGGCTAAAGCGTACCATTCCTTTCAAAGGAGAAGCTTGAATATAAACAAGGTCGCCCACTGAGAATTCAAGAGGCCTCCTATTGTTGTCCGTGTAGGATTTCTGTCGGCTTTGATCCTCTTTCATTCTCTCTCTGATAAGCTGGATCTTCTCAGATGATTCTCGAATAGACTCGGGGCCAAGAATGAGCTTTTCCCCCAACTCGAGCTAACAAGATGGAGAACGACACGGCCTTCCATATAAGGCTTCGAAAGGAGCCATGCCGATAGAAGATTGGTAGCTATTATTATAAGCAAACTCAACTAGCAGAAGATGATCCTCCCAGCAACCACCAAAATCCAAGATACATGCACGAAGCAAGTCTTCCAAGATATGATTCACTCATTCGGTCTGTCCAATAGACTATGGGTGATAAGCTGTGCTAAGGTTAAGCTTTGTTCCCAAAGCTTACTGAAGGCTGCACCAGAAATGACTCATGAATAACGAATCACCGTCACATACAATAGATGTAGGAACACCGTGCAATCGCACTATCTCCTTAATATATAGCTTTGATAAATGAGATGCCTTCCTATTAGATTTAATAGGAATGAAATGTGCGGTCTTTGTGAGACGGTCCACAACAACCCAAATACTGCTATGGCCTGACCTCGAACAAGGTAAGCAGTCGATGAAATCCATAGAAACTTGGTCCCATTTCCACAATGGAACCTCTAAAGGCTGAAGAAGACCAGAAGGGCGCCGATGTTCGGCTTTGATAAGTTGACAAGTCATGCAATTACTCACATAACTTGCCACATCGCTCTTCATGCCTTCCCAATAATAAAGGCGATGCATATCGGCATACATCTTGTTGCTGCCAAGGTGAATATATACTTAGAACAGTGACACTCAGCTAGAATGTCCCGCCTAAGTTCTGGAATAGAAGGCACGACTAGACGGTTCTTCTTCCGAAGACACCCATAAATATCGATGTTGAAATCACTCATCTCCATATCATCGTGGGATTCAGACTTACACTTCTGAATAAGAGCAGATATATCAGAATCTTACCGCTGTGCGTCGGCAATCCGATTAAGAAGAGTAGGACGAGCTTCCATGCTATACAATAGAATAGGTGAATCTGAAGTGGAAGCATGATCACGAATATCACACATGGAAAGAGTCTCAAGAACTTTCCACTCTTCAATCATCATGGAAACAATAGCTGAATGCTTGCGAATCAAAGCATCAACCACTCGATTCCCCTTGCTAGGGGTATACTGAATGTCGAAATCATATGAAGCTAGAAACTCGAGCAAAAGCTGCTGTCGCATGTTGAGCTCCTTCTGGGTGAACAATTATTTGAGAGACTTGTGATCGGTTGTGACGCCCCACCTCTATGCTCATAATAACAAAGAGTATTAAAAGAAATACTGTCTATTATTACGAAGAATAAGGCTGGATAGGAGCGACCATCCGTAATTGGCCTTACACTAATATTGGTTATCTCGATAGGAGTGGTATATACTTTTTATTTTTCATCTTATTTATTTACTCCCATCGACACACCCAATTATCAGTATAAAACAAACTACGATGGTTCATAATAGTTTAGGACATTAGATATAACGATAACAAACAAAAGTCTCATATATATACAACTGATGTCAGTTACAACATAGTTGATACAATACATATGATACAACTACAACTGTCGACTCTAGAAGTTATATATACAAGTACATTATCAACTAATATACATGAATACATATCGTTCTATATACTGACACGACTACTACACAATGACACTGACAACTTCAGAAGATGTGAAAAGTCTTCAAATCCTGAACAGCAACTCAAAGAAGAAAATCTACAACCTGAAATAACTCGGGTCTGACCCGAGTATTACATTCAAAAGAAAATAATACCCAGGTCAGTCTAATTCAAACCAGTTTATTAGTGCATATAGGCAGTAATAATTTAAATAAACGACAGTCATAATAATTCCCGTCTATCCGATTCTTTAAACAAAGAAACCGGATAACGGTCAATATAACACTTAACAGTGTTTAGCAAAAATCAGCAGATTTAAATCATCAACAGAGATAAATAAACAATTTATCAAATCGACTAAATCAATTTAAAACTGTCAAATCTGATAGGGCTGCAGTACACGCACGCGTGTACTGCCTCGCCACTATCATACGAAATGCATAAAAGATCAACGGAAATTCACGAAACGCGCATAAGGTCAAACCCAGAGAAAGTCGGGTTCAACTCAAATGCACAAGGCAGTGGAGTGCACAAATGAAAACAAAGCACAGTGGTGTACAAATGAAACACAGTGCTGTGACTACATAAATGATCCTCCAAGTTTAACATCATTATCAAGTGTAATGAAGACTATAATGTACTCAAGTGATAACGTGAAACAGGCTCAAGTAATGAAGCAGATGTGATAAACAAACAGGCTGTTCAAAGTAATACTACAAGTGCAACAGGATAGTGTGCACTACAATGAAACAGTGGTCAGTATCATCAAGAAACAACAAGACCAGACTTACAAGGAATATCAACAATGAATGATCAGTGAACATCAATGCATCCAGAAAATCAGATGGCCAGAGACGAAGCTCACTGGGGCCAGAAGATAAGCAGTCAGGTGTTAAAAATCATGTTCAAGAAATCAAATGCCAAAAATGCAGTTTTAACAAGAAGGAGACGAAAATACGAAATATGTACACTAGTGATGGTACATAACAACTGCACAAGGCAAATGAACTGAAGCATGGCAGGTCACAAGTGAAACAGCAGCAAAGTTCACGTGATAAAACAATTGTCTAGACAATTAAGCAAATACATCCTGAAGTTCAAATTGACCAAACCAGTGCACTACTGAACCATCAAAGATAGGCACAGGCGAAGACCCAAGACTCGAGTATGGGGATGCAAAGCTTCCACAAATCAAACAAACAGTAGTGAATGCAGACAACATATATGAAGACCACATTACTTGAAACAGTGACATTCCAGAAAATCAGCCTCGACATGGTTCATGAATACAACTCACTAATCAGATGAAAAGTGGAAGTGAGACCCAAAAACTCATTCAGTACAAATTTGAACTAATTAGACAGGGATATGAATGCAAACTGAACAACAAATTGTTCCAGTATCAAAGGGATCAATACTGAAACCCCAAATGTAACAGAGAGATGTGCACTAATGCAAATTCAGATCATACCACAACTCAACAGCACGTAATACATAGACACAAAAGTCAGAGGAACAGGTTCAAGTGACAAATAGACATAGCAATGAAGACTGCAAATTCAAATGATAGCAGCCTACACAAACATCACAGGTGAAGTGCAACAGGGATCAAAGAAGAAAGAGACGCAACCGGCAATATGAACAAGTGACCGGGTAAGCAATTTCCACAATGACACTGCAATCATGCATCTGGAAACCAGAGTGCACAACCACAATTGTCATCAATGATGCTTCAAGTAAAGGTCGAAGTCATGGCATAAAAGTCAACCCAGAATAAGTTCACAGAGTTTACAAATTAAAAGAAGAAGCCATAGTCAGGTGATCATCACAGTAAACAAGTCAGAAAGCAAACTATCATCACAGCAAACCAACTTAACAAATCAAAGGGACCGAAGTCAACCAGGGTCCAAAATTCCAAAGCCGAGAGTATCACTTAATCAATAGCTAAAATCACAATTTTAAACGAAACAGAAATCAACAACAACAAATAAGGTCGAACGAAATAAGCATAGGAGGAATTCTCATAACAACATTGCTTATCAACATCGAACGAAAACCAATGGCCAAGATAGACAATATCGAATAAAAATCGAATTGCAGAAGCACCTTAACGAGCATGAATTAGATGTGAGAATTTCTCACCTTTTCAACGCGACTCGGAGGAACTCGAACGAAGTTAACCCTAGCAGCCCCTCTTCGATTTCTTCCATGCCCTAAGTCTGCCGAGAGAACGAACAAGTAGGAGCGAAGGAATTGAGCCGCCATTTTCTTTTCGTTCGATTTTCTTTGTTAGGTTGTGAATGAACGAAGACGACGAATTCGTGCCTCCATTTTTTTTCTTTTGAACGGTTTGCTTAATTTAGGGCTTGCTAAAGAAAATCAAAAGAGGAATGAACGGTAAAGGGTTTTTGAAATCAAAGCGAAATGGGGGACGGTTATAACTCGAGATACATAGAACAATACCCATGGACCATCATTCAAAGCCCAAATTTTTTATCTTAACCAAAAGTTTAAAAGAATTTAAACTGGATTCAAAACTCAAATTAACAACTAACAACTAATTAAATCGTCATTTGACGAAAATTAATTGTTATAAAATTCCGGTTTGTTACAGACTCCCCTCCTTATAAAAATTGCGTCCCCGCAATTTTCCTAATCAAGATTGTCTATAACAATTTTCTTCTAACCTAAACTAGTTATGCAAGAAAAATAAGAATTGAGAACACAATTATCAAAGGAATTGCGTCCACGCAATCATAGGGAATAAATGGATAAAAGGTAACAGCCAAAAGAGCATGGCAATGTCGAATGTACAAGCAAAGCAAGTGTCAGCGGGGAAGTATTAGATAAGAAATCAAAAGGTTCGACTGCTTCAAATCAAACGGATCAACATCGTGGGAATCAGGGATCAAAATCAGACGACTAACAAAAGCAAGAACAATCGAGTTCCAGCAACTAAAAGAGAAGGAAAAACAGAGCAGAAATCCCATTCAGAGCATGAATTGAATGTGAGTAAATCAAATTACTCACCTGAATCGCCAGAGAAAAAGACGAAGCTCAAATCTCAAAAGTCGCAATTATTTACTTATCTCAAACGATAATCAGAAGACAAAACAAATATCTGATTATCTCATACTATAGTCAGAAAACAAATATTCAATTATCAAAAACGATAATCAAATTTCTCAGATCAACAAATATTCGATCATCACAAACGATAATCAATTTTTTTTTTCAACAAATATTTAATTATCTAAAGCGATAATTAAATTCGAAATCAGCAAATATTTAATTATCTAAAGCGATAATTAAATCTCAAAGCAACAAATATTTAATTATCTAAAGCGATAATTAAATCTCAAAGCAACAAATATTTAATTATCTAAAGCGATAATTAAATCTCAAATCAGCAAATATTTTAATTATCAAAAGCGATAATTAAATCTCATATCAACAAATATTTAATTATCTAAAGTGATAATTAAATTCGAAATTAGCAAATATTTAATTATCTAAAGCGATAATTAAATCTCAAATCAGCAAATATTTAATTATCAAAAGCGATAATTAAATCTCAAAGCAACAAATATTTAATTATCTAAAGCGATAATTAAATTTGAAATTAGCAAATATTTAATTATCTAAAGCGATAATTAAATCTCAAAGCAACAAATATTTAATTATCTAAAGCGATAATTAAATCTCAAACCAGCAAATATTTAATTATCAAAAGCGATAATTAAATCTCATATCAACAAATATTTAATTATCTAAAGCGATAATTAAATTCGAAATTAGCAAATATTTAATAATCTAAAGCGATAATTAAATCTCAAATCAGCAAATATTTAATTATCAAAAGCGATAATTAAAAACAACAAATATCTGATTATCAAAAACGATAATCAGAACTCATATCAACAAATATCTAATTATCACAAGCGATAATTAGAAACAACAAATATCTGATTATCAAAAACGATAATCAGAACTCATATCAACAAATATCTAATTATCACAAGCGATAATTAGAAACAACAAATATCTGATTATCAAAAACGATAATCAGAACTCATATCAACAAATATCTAATTATCACAAGCGATAATTAGAAACAACAAATATCTGATTATCAAAAACGATAATCAGAACTCATATCAACAAATATCCAATTATCACAAGCGATAATTAGAAACAACAAATATCTGATTATCAAAAACGATAATCAGAACTCATATCAACAAATATCCAATTATCACAAGCGATAATTAGAAACAACAAATATCTGATTATCAAAAACGATAATCAGAACTCATATCAACAAATATCCAATTACCTGCAGATAATTGGAAGCAACAAATATCTAGAAATCAATTAAGAAGACTAGAAAATCAACATAAAAGCTTGGATCGATCCCATCAGATGGCGAGTTTTTAATTCGCCACACGTGCATCTCAGAGTGGCCGAAGCCTACCAAGTACTCAACATAATTTTGGCGCCCATCAGATTGACCCGAAGGTCCGCAGAGTGACCCGAAGGTCTAGTACTGGTATTTGACCCGAAGGTCCGCAGAGTGGCCCGAAAGCCCAACAAATGACCCGAAGGTCCGCAGAGTGGCTCGAAAGCCCAACAAATGACCCGAAGGTCCGCAGAGTGGCTCGAAAGCACACAAAATCATCAAATATTTCAATTAACGAGTCCGGAATTAACCGAAATAGCAAACGCACATGTCCCATACCACGTGTTTTACTAAATCGTTTTATTCTCTTCATCGTTTCCTTGAAAGTGCAAAATTGTGTATTTTGTAAAAATACATTTCACATTCTCAAACGGACAAGTCCGGAATTAAGCGAATCAGTAAAAGAAAGGGGTCATAGTCCTCGATTTTGCTGAAACGTTTAAATCGCTTCCTCATTCTTTTGAAATCGCAAACTGTAAAATTTTTGAAAACAAATTTATTTATTTTGTAAAAATAACAATTCGCATTCTCAACTGAACAAGTCCGGAGTTAAGCGAAACAGTAAAAGAAAGGAGTCATAATCCTCGATTTTGCTGAATCGTTTAAGTCGCTTTCTCATTCTTTTGAAAACGCAAACTGCTAAAATTTTATAAAACAATTTTCATTTTAAAACGATTTTCCAATCACGTGATTAAAGCAGCAAATTAGTAACAATTTCGATAAGGAAATTGTACTTCTCAAAATACCGTAAAAACGGTTACAAATCAGCATTGCGGAATAACCGCTTGAAAATCCACTTTTTTAAAATTTGACGGTTACGGAAGCCAAAGCGACAGTAGTTTTAAAAACGTCAAAATCACATCAAAACAATCTACATCAAAATGTAATGTCAGTGAATTCTCATTCATCAAAATGCCACAAAACACCGTACTTCAAAATATAGCATTGGTGTAAAATTCCGTTGTAAAAATAACGGCAACAAAATACGTTTCATAACCAAGCATCGGTTCAACGTAAAATAAATGCAATAACGTGCAATTTAAATTTTTGCACGTACTACAAAATGAACAAAGAATCATTCAAATGTATCTTCAATGAAGATAATTTAAAACAGCAAAAATCTAATCAATAGATGATTAGTACAAAAGAAAGCCAGCGGAAATTTCAACAAAAATCACATATCTGCAATTTCTTCGAATCCTCAATTCGGATTCGAAGTTCTCAAAGAAATAAAATAATTACAACTATGTAAACAACAAATGAAATTCATATCAGTTTCGTATTTTGATTTTTAAATCAAAAAGATTATCAGTGGTACTTAGCGAAAACAGTTTCACTGTTTCCGCTGCGCATTCTGATAAACAGAACACAAATCAATCAAATCATCAGAACACAATTTCACTATTATTTTTAAATAAAGTTATTTAAAAATTTCATCCAAATTTCAAAACTTTAGTTTTGACTCCAGCACAAATAAAACATCGACCAATAGTTGTAACATATGTTCCTTCCGAGTTAAGTTTTATATTATGTCCATAAACCCCAAGCTCTGATACCAACTGTGACGCCCCACCTCTATGCTCATAATAACAAAGAGTATTAAAAGAAATACTGTCTATTATTACAAAGAATAAGGCTGGATAGGAGCGACCATCCGTAATTGGCCTTACACTAATATTGGTTATCTCGATAGGAGTGGTATATACTTTTTATTTTTCATCTTATTTATTTACTCCCATCGACACACCCAATTATCAGTATAAAACAAACTACGATGGTTCATAATAGTTTAGGACATTAGATATAACGATAACACAGATAATATAAATGCGGAACACAGATAAAAACAAAAGTCTCATATATATACAACTGATGTCAGTTACAACATAGTTGATACAATACATATGATACAACTACAACTGTCGACTCTAGAAGTTATATATACAAGTACATTATCAACTAATATACATGAATACATATCGTTCTATATACTGACACGACTACTACACAATGACACTGACAACTTCAGAAGATGTGAAAAGTCTTCAAATCCTGAACAGCAACTCAAAGAAGAAAATCTACAACCTGAAATAACTCGGGTCTGACCCGAGTATTACATTCAAAAGAAAATAATACCCAGGTCAGTCTAATTCAAACCAGTTTATTAGTTCATATAGGCAGTAATAATTTAAATAGACGACAGTCACAATAATTCCCGTCTATCCGATTCTTTAAACAAAGAAACCGGATAACGGTCAATATAACACTTAACAGTGTTTAGCAAAAATCAGTAGATTTAAATCATCAATAGAGATAAATAAACAATTTATCAAATCGACTAAATCAATTTAAAACTGTCAAATCTGATAGGGCTGCAGTACACGCACGCGTGTACTGCCTCGCCACTATCATACGAAATGCATAAAAGATCAACGGAAATTCACGAAACGCGCATAAGGTCAAACCCAGAGAAAGTCGGGTTCAACTCAAATGCACAAGATAGTGGAGTGCACAAATGAAAACAAAGCACAGTGATGTACAAATGAAACACAGTGCTGTGACTACAGAAATGATCCTCCAAGTTTAACATCATTATCAAGTGTAATGAAGACTATAATGTACTCAAGTGATAACGTGAAACAGGCTCAAGTAATGAAGCAGATGTGATAAACAAACAGGCTGGTCAAAGTAATACTACAAGTGCAACAGGACAGTGTGCACTACAATGAAACAGTGGTCAGTATCATCAAGAAACAACAAGACCAGACTTACAAGGAATATCAACAATGAATGATCAGTGAACATCAATGCATCCAGAAAATCAGATGGCCAGAGACGAAGCTCACTGGGGCCAGAAGATAAGCAGTCAGGTGTTAAAAATCATGTTCAAGAAATCAAATGCCAAAAATGCAGTTTTAACAAGAAGGAGACGAAAATACGAAATATGTACACTAGTGATGGTACATAACAACTGCACAAGGCAAATGAACTGAAGCATGGCAGGTCACAAGTGAAACAGCAGCAAAGTTCACGTGATAAAACAATTGTCTAGACAATTAAGCAAATACATCCTGAAGTTCAAATTGACCAAACCAGTGCACTACTGAACCATCAAAGATAGGCACATGCGAAGACCCAAGACTCGAGTATGGGGATGCAAAGCTTCCACAAATCAAACAAACAGTAGTGAATGCAGACAACATATATGAAGACCACATTACTTGAAACAGTGACATTCCAGAAAATCAGCCTCGACATGGTTCATGAATACAACTCACTAATCAGATGAAAAGTGGAAGTGAGACCCAAAAACTCATTCAGTACAAATTTGAACTAATTAGACAGGGATATGAATGCAAACTGAACAACAAATTGTTCCAGTATCAAAGGGATCAATACTGAAACCCCAAATGTAACAGAGAGATGTGCACTAATGCAAATTTAGATCATACCACAACTCAACAGCACGTAACACATAGACACAAAAGTCAGAGGAACAGGTTCAAGTGACAAATAGACATAGCAATGAAGACTGCAAATTCAAATGATAGCAGCCTACACAAACATCACAGGTGAAGTGCAACAGGGATCAAAGAAGAAAGAGATGCAACCGGCAATATGAACAAGTGACCGGGTAAGCAATTTCCACAATGACACTGCAATCATGCATCTGGAAACCAGAGTGCACAACCACAATTGTCATCAATGATGCTTCAAGTAAAGGTCGAAGTCATGGCATAAAAGTCAACCCAGAATAAGTTCACAGAGTTTACAAATTAAAAGAAGAAGCCATAGTCAGGTGATCATCACAGTAAACAAGTCAGAAAGCAAACTATCATCACAGCAAACCAACTTAACAAATCAAAGGGACCGAAGTCAACCAGGGTCCAAAATTCCAAAGCCGAGAGTATCACTTAATCAATAGCTAAAATCACAATTTTAAACGAAACAGAAATCAACAACAACAAATAAGGTCGAACGAAATAAGCACAGGAGGAATTCTCATAACAACATTGCTTATCAACATCGAACGAAAACCAATGGCCAAGATAGACAATATCGAATAAAAATCGAATTGCAGAAGCACCTTAACGAGCATGAATTAGATGTGAGAATTTCTCACCTTTTCAACGCGACTCGGAGGAACTCGAACGAAGTTAACCCTAGCAGCCCCTCTTCGATTTCTTCCATGCCCTAAGTCTGCCGAGAGAACGAACAAGTAGGAGCGAAGGAATTGAGCCGCCATTTTCTTTTCGTTCGATTTTCTTTGTTAGGTTGTGAATGAACGAAGACGACGAATTCGTGCCTCCATTTTTTTTCTTTTGAACGGTTTGCTTAATTTAGGGCTTGCTAAAGAAAATCAAAAGAGGAATGAACGGTAAAGGGTTTTTGAAATCAAAGCGAAATGGGGGACGGTTATAACTCGAGATACATAGAACAATACCCATGGACCATCATTCAAAGCCCAAATTTTTTATCTTAACCAAAAGTTTAAAAGAATTTAAACTGGATTCAAAACTCAAATTAACAACTAACAACTAATTAAATCGTCATTTGACGAAAATTAATTGTTATAAAATTCCGGTTTGTTACATCGGTGAAGAGAGTAGAGTGCTCTCCCAACCAATAATGACACCATATCTTTAAAGCAAAGACAATGGCGACAAGCTCTAAATCATGGGTAGAGTATCGAACCTCGTTCGAACGTAATGGCCTTGAAGCGTAGGCAACTACCCTATCCTTCTGCATAAGAACATCACCGAGGCCACTATGACTGGCATTGGTATAGACAATAAGATCCTGATTCCCTTCAGGAACCATAAGAACAGGAGAATTAGTGTGAAGCCCCTTCAATCTTTGAAAGGAAGCCTCACACTTATCTGACCATATATAGCGAATGCCATTCTTCGTCAGGCTAGTCAATGGAAGAACAATATGAGAAAAGTATTTGATGAAGCGGCGGTAATAACCAGCTAACCCCAAAAGCTACGAATCTCACGAACATTCTTAGGCCTCTTCCAATTCTAGATAGCTTCGATCTTCGAAGGATCGACCGAAATGCCTTTAGAAGAAACATCGTGGCCTAAGAATTTAACTTGCTTTTCCCAGAAATGACACTTAGAAAGTTTTGCTTTGAGTTGATGTTGGAGAAGAGTACTCAAAACAATTCTAAGGTGTCGAGCATGATCATCTTCCGATTTGGAATACACAAGAATGTCATCGATGAATACAAGAACGAACTTATCAAGATATTCCCGGAATACTCGATTCATAAGGTCAACGAAGTAAGCAGGGGCATTTGTCAAACCGAACGGCATGACGAGCCACTCATATGAACCATAGCGAGTGCGTAAAGCTATAGGTGGAATGCTATCTTCCGTAACTCGGAGCTGATGAAATCCCATGGCAAGGTCAAGCTGTGAGAAGGCCTTAGCGCCACTTAACTGATCGAATAAATCATCGATCCTAGGTAATGGATAGCGGTTCTTGATGGTTAACTCATTAAGCTTGCGGTAATCAACGCATAGCCTAAGAGTCCCATTGGACTTCCTCACGAATACCACCGTGGCTCCCTACAGTGAAGAACTAGATCGAATGAAATGCTTGGCTTCAAGCTCTAGGAGTTGCTTCTTGAGTTCCTCATTCTCTTTGGTAGAGATCCTCGTGGGACGAGACTAACAGGCTGTACGCCTGGAATAAGGTCGATGCGGAACTTGATAGCCCGCTTGGGTGGTAATCCCAAAACATGCTCAAATAAGTCATGAAAGTCACGAACAACAGGAATCCGAGACACATCATCATCATCGTCTCGAGATTCTAGAGACAATAGGGAAGCTGCGGAATCACCATCGATGTCCTGAAGTATAGGAGACAACTGAGCAGGAGAGTCGAGATGTCGAAGATATAAGACTCGCTCTAAACATAAAATCCTGGCATCGTATCGAACTAGCTAGTCCATACCCAATATCATATCGAAACCAAGACAAGGAACCACGTGCAGATTCGCACGGAAAGGAAAGCCATAAATAAGAATCTCAACGTCATCACAAAGCATACTAAGGGTTGTGGATCCCCCGATAGGATTCGCAATCCTCAAAGAAGTAATCAAACAAGAAACATCCAACTGACAAGCATCAACGAGTTCCATCTATACGAATGAATGCGACGCACCCGTATCGAAGAGCGCTCTAATAGAACGACCATGGAACAGAATAGAGCCCTCTAGAATGGTAGGAGATATACCTCGAGTCTGAGAAGCACTACTAGAAGCCTTTGCCACATTCAGATTGCCAAAACGAGCATCCATCTTCTTCTTAAGGCAAGTAGAAATCATGTGTCCCTCTTGCTTGCAAAAGAGACGCTTGCGAGGATGAGGACACTCACAAGCTATATGGTCTCGAGAATCACAGTTGAAGCAGGCTAAGACCTTGGCTGAACGAGGTGTGGCATGAGGATGAGAACTGGAACTACCTTGCTTCTTCTTCTTCTTAGGAGGGAATGACTTGGATCTCTGAAAAGGGAATCTCTTCTTATTCAAGTCCTTTCGAACCCCAGCTTCATCACTGCTATCTTTTTTTTTTGACGGCTTCGAGATGAAGCACCGAATCTACAAGTTCCTCGAATGATAGCTTGAGCTGAAGCATAAGTCACTTCTTCAAATACGTCTTAAGTTCAGATACAAACTTAAGATTCTTCTTGTATGGGGTGCTGATGAACTCAAGCCCATACCTAGATAGAGACTTAAAGGATGAAACATAATCAGATATGGAGGATTTGACCTGCTTCAACTAAAGGAAGCAACGGGCAAGAAAAGCCTTCTCGGATTCTGGCACGAACTTGAGCTCAAAATGGTCTTTAAAATGCTTCCATGTGAGGGTGGACTCATCCATCTCTGCTATAAGGAGCTCGTACCAGTCTAAAGCCTGTTCTTGTAGCATACTCGATGCCAAAAGAACTCGATGATGATCAGATATCTCCATGTGAGTGAAAATGCGCTCTCAAGTACGGAGTCAAGCCCGAACCTCAAGAACTATCTTGGAGCCTTTGAACGGCTTGCCTTCGAGATGGGTGAAGTCATTGCACATACGCGCAAATGCAGATTTGCACGGAGGAGAGGAGTGAGCTAGTGCAGGAGACTGAGTGCTCCTAATAAGCTCGAGAATCTGGTCGGTCGACATATAAACTCCTTCGGGACGAGAACCGCTGGACGATCCCTCCTCCGAAGTGTGACATCTTCCTCTTCCAAACATTGCTGAAAGATAAGATAAGATAGGATTATTCACAGGGGTAGATATTAGCAATTCAAATGCAGTAATCAAGGAATATTACAGAATTAAAATTAACATTCCTAGACATATTCCTTTCTATCTACCCCTAAAGGAATTAAAAGGTAAGGATAAGGTCGGGCTTGATTATAATTGGGGATGATGTTTATCCTTGTATTATACTTGATGTATGGTAATTGTGTATACTGTTATGTGTTTATTACATTTTGTTCTGAATCCAGCTCTGATACCAAGCTTTGACGCCCCACCCCGAGACCCACATTAACAAAGAGAATTACTTAGTAATTCTATCTGCTAATGCGGAGAATAGGGCTAGTTAAGAGTGACCATCATAGTCTTGCATTAGATAAGAGCTAAGTATGTCGATATTTGTACTTTTTTCCATCACAAGTATTCGACATACTTAATTCCTATCTAATACACTACTATGGTGGCTACAGGATCGATTCATAAATAAAACATAATAACTATATCAATTACAAGTCACATAATAGCAACACAGAAACAATACATATGAATACATACATCAAATGTAATACAACATGCCACTAGTGGTATACAACCACAATATATACATACATTCCCCATAAAAGAATATATACATCACAAGTTCCCAACAGAAAGACTACTACACAAAAACTCTGACATATCCCAAGTCGATGGTGAAGTCCAAAAGTTAAAGCAAGCTCAGAGTCCAACTACCTAACCTGCAACTCGGTCTGACCCAAGTAATAAATAAATGGGTCAGGCTAGCTAGAACTTGATATTAGGAGAAGATGAGAGGAATATAAGTGCATAAGGGAATTCTTCCTTTAGATATAAAGGAATGATATACATGGCTCATTACAATGCTATGGTATAGATTCACAAAGGGTTGTTGCATAATTAGGTTTAATTCAACATAAGAAATCCATACTCAAGGCATTCAATATAAATGTAATTAACCATACAGAAGTCATAAGAGAAACTCATCAAAATTCAAAACTCAAATCTCATGGAACCCTCAAAAGGAGTTCAAAACTCATAAAAACGAAATCACCTTATATAGCATCTCATGTAGCACTACGATATCGATGTGACAAAAATATCTCAAAATGGTGAAATCGTATAAAACTCAGAAAACCCGGATTGGTCAGATCCCCGATTGCAATGTCGTAGCAATGCTGCACGTGCTAAACTCTTGTCCAGTGCTATTTATAATTTAGGTACCTAACTCGTGGACCCGAAGGTCATACTCGTGGTGACTGAAGTCACATAACTGGTGGTGACCGAAGTCACATAACTCATGGTGACCGAAGTCACATAACTCATGGTGACCGAAGTCACATAACTCAGATGACCCGAAGGTCTATAGCACTGGCATACTCGTGGATGTGTCACAAACTCTCGAAAAGGAACCCGAAAAGTGTTAACGTGCGTCCCATACCACACGTTCGCACTAAACAGTTTACTAACCGCTAGTTAACTCCACATCATAAAACTAAAATCTCAAACCTAAAAATCTCAGAATACTCATATATCTTGCCTCGTATCATCGGCAAGTGCAAATAAATCTCATAGTGGTTTCTCATAACCTATAATTCCCGAAAAGGGAAATCTCATCTCATCAGCGAGTAAAACAACATATATATGTTGTTCTCATCGATTACCCCTATAATAGGAGATCTCAAACCTCTCAATTCGCCAAATAATGGCTAACTCGGATAATTCCTATAATAGGAATTATAAATCTCAATTATCAACTCAAAACAATATACTCAAGAGGTTTCGATCGTACAAGTCCGGAATTAACCGAAAGAGCAAACTCACATGTCCCATACCACGTGTTTTACTAAATTGTTTAATTCTCTTTCTCATATGTCCGAAAAGTGCAAAAACATGTATTATTATATAGAAAATAATTTATTATAGAAAACAAGCTTTTAAAACTATTTTGAAATCGTTTGGAAAATAATTTTTGAAATTCTCTTATTATAGAAAATGTATAATTTTAATAGCTTTAAATTAATTATAAATATTGTAAAATATTTATTTCGAAAGCTAACAATAAATCTTTCGAAAACGGTTTAGAAAGCATGTGCAAAGAAAAATCAATAGTAATTCAATGAAATTATTCATAAAATCGTCATACAAAAATCTCCTGAAAAAAAACTCACTAATCCAAAATATGGATAAGTGGTAATATTGGCTCTTCCATCTTAGGATCAAGCCGATCAAAAGCAACATCAAAAAAATCCATGTAAAACAATTTAGAAATTCTCGGCTGAAGCAAAACATGCTCCGATTCAAAGTTCCAAGCAAATTTTCAACTAGTTACAAAGTTTCAAAAGCCTTAAAAATTTGCATGCGTAGAGTTTAACAACTCTACTTTAAATAAAAAAAGAATGGATACAATCGGACAAGAAATGAAAGAGATATGATCTCTCGAAGTTGGACTTGCTGCTAGATTTCACTGTCAACAGCTGGAGCTAAACATGCTCCAATTCAAAGTTTGACAGCATGTTTCTATAAGCTACGTTGGTCAGAATGACCTAAAATTTAACAGGCATAAAGCACAACAACTATACTTTAAACTTCCAAAAGAATCATGCAATTTAGACAAGGTATGAGAAAGTTATGATATCTCAAAGTTGAACCCAGACAGTGTTTTCACTGTAAAAATCTGGGGAAAACATGCTCCGAATCAATGTTCGGCAACATATTTCTATAAGCTATATAGGTCGAAATGACCTAAAATTTGGTATTCTTAATCTAAAAAACATGGTCTGGAAAACAAAAATAATCCGGCAGTATTTCGCTACCGGAATAGAGAGATATTACTGCACAAAGTTGCAACTCAAGACAGTTTACACAGAAAATCAAAATAGTTCAAAAACGAATTTTTTAGCAAATTTTTGATTTCAACTTGTAATTTTTGGCATTGCATGAGCTAGCTTTTGTGAGAGTGATACTCACCTTGATGATTTAGCAGCGATTTAGATTGCAAGTAGCGAACCTTGGTGAAAATAGAAGCCCTAAGAACCTGTAGAAACTTGAAAACAAACATGCAACAAACAAAAGCAAATTAAAGACAATTTATATCTTAATTCAGAGATTTTTGATGAAATAGTTGTAGTATTGGTAGAGATTACCTTTTATTTCCTTATTCTAGTGATTCTCTTCTTTTATTTGCAACAAACTTGGTGAGATTTTGTTTTAATTTGAAGAAGCCAAGATTTTTTTTCTTCTTGTTTTCAGTTTACTGTATGTTTTCTATTTTGAGAAAGAAAGAGATGAAGAGTACATACAGCTCTTTCTCTCCAACCAGAAGTCCCTAGATTAGGTAAATGGATCTCATTTCTTACCCAAAAATCCCAATAGAAAAATACTTATGAAAAATGCAAGGTTATGTACATGTATTAACCTATTTTACATTAAATTCACATATTTTCGCATTTTAAAGTCAAAAAAAATGCAAACCCCCGTTTGTAATGCAATAAAATTGTTATTAGAACAAAATAAAATTTATTTTAACAAACAAAAGTTAATTTTTACAAATAAAACCATATTTTACACAATATTTAATAATTTACTCAATTTAGTGTAAAAACATCATTTTAAAAGCATAACTTGCACAAAAACTATTTTCTTTGTCAAATAAATCACAATAAACCATTTTAACTTTATTAAAACATCAAAATATTATTTTCAAACAATATTTCATCTTTTATTTTAATAAAATACATATTTTCTTCATATTTTTCCTGTTAAATTCAACAAAAGGTTAATATTGGCAATAATTACCAATATTAATGCATTGATTGAACTAAAATCCAATAAGTAATTATTTTCACTCCATATTCTCAAAATAAAGTTTTTAAAACTCATTTTTCTTCTATTTATATTTATTTCAACAATTAAATGTTGAAACACATCACTTGATTAATTTATTAACTCTAATTTAACAAAATCCCATTATTTTCAATTTATTAACCGAATCTCCAAATAATAAATTCTAAACCCATTATTTAACTTCAAACACATTGTTTGTTTGAAATAAACAATTTTTAACCAAATTATCTTCTTCATTTCATTTTATTTTCAATATTCATTATAATTTAATATCATAGGTAATCACCAATACCAAGGTTGTTACATAGTCTCCTTTGTACGGAGGGCCTTTTGCAACATGACAAGAGAGATAAAAATATATACATCGGCCCACACGGTCAGAAAACACAATATATATATATATTAATATTTATACTTTTTGTGGTATTTAATCCGAAAACGTACCTTATTTTGGCGTTTTTAAGCGAGCGACTTATTTTATATGAAATTACGCAACCCAACTCTAGCCCAACAGCCTCCGAGTACCTGTACATACTCAATTAAACCGTGTAAGTACCAAAATATGAAACTCACTAACATTTCATTCATTTAACTAATTAAACACATAAATTTCATAAACCATATGCCAACCATAGATTTATAAGCAATTTAAGGTTCCGATACGAATTTAATTACTTTCAATCGATCCATATATCATTTCATTCAATTCGAAATGATTTACAACCAAATTTATTGCATTCAATTCATATTTATATACCAAATAAACCCATATCCATTCCAAATTGATTTAAAAATCAATTTATTCACTTTCAATTAACTCATATAATTTTATTTACTTCCGTTTTCGTCAACGCCAATTTTGTTTATGCAAATTCGGCGATATTTATTTAATAAAATAACCATTTCAGTTTATAACTATTTTAAATTGATTCCAAATCAATTTATATTTAATTCTATCTCATTTCAAATTAATTATCAATTAATTCATTTGCATTCCATTCGTATCCATATTCATTATATTCAAATCCATTTTATTTTACTCAGAATCATTCCATGCTACTTCATTAATAACCATTTCATAAATTTATTTGAACCAAGCTTTCATCCAATAATATAAACTTGAGTTAATTCATTCTATTCCCAATTAATTCAATCACATACTTAAGCTCATTTCTATTTCAATCAAATTCCATTTCAATTTTAGATTGATTCTTCTTCAATCAAATTCTATTCCATTCACTAATTATTTTGATTAGTTCATTCACTTAGTCCACTTCAAATTTTAATTCCATACTCAAATTCATTTAAAATAATATTCGAGGCCATATTCAATTTATTTACACTCACATTGAATTTATTTATAATTCAAACCATTTTTATTTCAATCCAATTCCATTTTATTCGACAATATTTCAAAATATATTTAATTCGCTTATAATTAAGTCGAATTTTATTTATAACTCAAGCTCCACATTTCAATTTATTTAATTCCATTCAACTCAAGTTCCATATTTCATTTCAATTTCGATTTACTAACTAATCCATTTAATTTGTCAGTTCCATTTTCCATTGCTCAATTAGATTTTTTTATTCCAAAAAAAATCACTCCATTTAATTTTCTTGAGTTCAACTCCATTTTATAATTCAAGTTTGGATTTCATTTCTTCACTAGAACATCACTCCATTTTTATTTTTGTTTTTCTATTTCACTTTTCAACCATTTATACTTTATGGTTATATAATTAGTTCACAACTCAAAATTTATATTTACTTCAGTTTGATATTATTTCTAATCCAATCCAATTCCATTTAATTTAAATTTCAATTCCCTTTAACCAACATTTCAAAACCATATTTGAGTTATTCATACTAAAATTAAATTTCACGCCAAACAAATTTATTTTTAATTCATTCAATTTAATCAAGTAAGAATTTAGGTGGAATTTCAGAATTTAACACCTTGTTTTTATTTCAATTTATTTTAAAATATTGTATATATATATAAATATATAATTCTGTTTTAACAAACCATTTTCTTCAAATTTCAAAAATCAACTTGATTTTTATCCAAAACAATTCCCTCGGAATTTCTAAAACAGCATTTGTTTTTTTTCCACAAAAATCTCCATACCAAATTACTACGATATCAAATTCGTCAGTTAGAAACTCGAAAAGAATACTGATGATGCTGCAGTCATCATCGGGATTATTTTCCAACGACTGAAGTGAGTTCAGTGCTATTCCTTCCAAATCCATTTAAAACCATTTTTCTATTCAAAAATATCCCAAAATAATAATACTATTATTTACTTTCAAACAGTTTGGAAAATATTTCCAAAAATCCCTGGGATTTAATTCTTTTCAATTTCCGGTTTGAATAAATTTTCAGTTTTAACTCATTTGTATAATTCATCCTTATACAATTTTATTTTGGTTTCTGTAAACCATTTCACTTTTATAACTTTGTTTTGATTATATAATAATAACCAAACACGCCAATATACTATAATAATTTCTGAAAATTACTTCTTTTATGTCAAAATATAATTTGGGTAAAATTATTTCATTTACCCCATTTCAAAACAATACTGTGTTTAATTGCTATATTCAAGTATTTAGAAACCCCTATCGATACAGTTGGACGGACTGTGCCGACCATAATTCATAAGTCACTCAATAAATCAACTAACACATTATACAAAACAATTTTTATACACTAACAAATACGAGCTCGTATCTATTAATACACGCAAACTCATTCTAGGGTACTACTGACCCTATTTCTAATGAGTAATTCCCACCATAGCTAAGGTTCTTGCTTAACCATCAATTCTGATACAAAATGTAACAAACTGGATTTTTGACTCTCGAAAATCGACATCTATATGTTCATTATATAACCTGCCGAATATTCAAGTGTCGGAAATACTGATTGTTAAGGGTGAAGAAGAAAGAGGTAGAAGAGAATAGAACAATAACACAGAATCACACAAACATAGCGGAACAAAATATAATATATAATAACAGATTTTTGTACGAAAGAACCTGTAACTGTTTTTAACTTACAATCATCAAAGTAAAACAATCAATACATTAATCTGGACACTTATAATAACTTGTCCTGATATACATAACTCACACAGCGGAAATAACCAAGTACGTGATATACGTCTGAACTCCACCACCTCGTCACCTGAGCTCTATTGCATCCTATCCTGAATCTGTAATACTCGGTCTGACCCGAGCATTATAATAAAATAATACCCGAGTTAGTCTGGAAAACCAGCGTGAGAAAACACACTCAATTTGATTTATTAAAGTTATCAAAACCCTTTGAAAAACAAAGGTACCTCGTAAGATTGCTTCACACATAAACACGATGGGTTTTTCCCTTACGATAACAATTTTTTTTATCAAAATCATCTGATATTATAATAGTGTCTATAGAAAGTAAATAGAAAATAGCTGAAATGCTTGCATCTCACGTTTCAGCATTGTTGGGCACAATCAAAACTGTACGACGCTTATTGGAGAATTGATTCCATACAATGACTGGGCTACTGCGGTACCGCCTATCACAATACACCTCTAGAAAAATGTACCCAGGACCACGCCGGGATCCCCTATAACACAAGACCAGCCCTATCACTAACCTGGATAGAACCGAATATGTTATCACCACGGGTATTTCCACCCTTAAATCGAGCGCTCACTTTTCCATGCACAACCATATTCATAATTTTAATATATCCGAGAGCATCTAGAAAGGTGATAACATACCCTAATTGGGTGCGACCCACTTAGCCTTGCCGCACTCCCCTGGTTTAGTCATTCTCGGTTAATGGGGCTTGAGGCTACGTTTACCTTTCAAGAATAATTCCACTCAGAATGCTCATCGTCCCCCAATAACGATGTTCCGATAACATTTGTCCATATAAATTGTCCTGGGTCTGGACAAACCGAATCACCATCTTCACTATCTTCACGATATCCATTAGTAACGTTCAAATCGGATCGAAGTGGTTTTTAGATAATTAAATTTGATCCCGGTCTCTTCGAAACGATCAACGAAATTGGCCAATATTTGGCAGTCGGTTATTTAACTATCAAATAACATCCATAAGCAATCACTATGCCCATATTATAATTTTTTTCAAAATATTCATTTTAAAATACCTTTACAAAGGTAAATTTTCAAATTCCTTTCCATATTCCAATATTTGAAAACAATTTCAAATACTTAAATCCTTAACAGGATATTCCCAAAACCATTTCAACACTTAGAAATATTTCCAAATTTCCATTTTAATACTTAGTAAAACGTTACAAGTCTTATTTTCCAAAATCATTTCAAATATCAATTCTTCAAGGAATATTTCGTAACTTATCTCATAAGTCTCCCGAACCATTAATAAATTCCGTTTAACAATTTCCAAAACCGAGTATACTTATTTATAACCCCATTCAACAATTTATAACTTCTTTTATGAATTCAGATTTCATTTTCGAAGTTCCCATATTCAACATTTTGAAGTTCCATTTCCTCCAAATCCCTTATAAAATTCCTCTCCACAAAATCATATTCATTTATAAGCCGCATTTACGAATCTCGAGGGAATTTGTAAATAAAATTTTCAGTCACTTCAAAACTCTATATATATAAAATAAGTATTTAAAAGAATAATAATTTATTTTTTAAAACAATTTTAAATAGTCATTTTAAAATATCGAAACCCTTTTTTTAAACATCAGTAAAATCAATTTTAAAGCTGATTTTTAAAATTAGAATTTATTAAAATAAATATTAAGTATTTGAGAAATTCACTTTTCGATGTACTTTAATTCTCCTAGTTCAAAATTTCATAGTTTCATATATAACATTTTCCTTCTAAAAACAAACTTAATTTCTTAAAATTAAAGATTTTTTTTTAATTCACATAATCAATTCAATTTATAAATCCACGTGATTTACAACCCATCGATTTCATTCCAGCATCCTATCCATTTCCACGTTTTCAAAAATAGTGTCCACTATTTTTTTTCAACCCTATTTCCATATTCTAATATAAATTCACCCTATGAATTTTATATTCCCAAATTTCATCTGTTATCGATTTCCTTTATTTATAAACATCATTTATAAATTTATAACTTCTTTGAGTTTCACTTTTTATAAACTAATCTCACTTATAAATTCCATTTTATAAGTCCACTTCTTTATAAATTCCATTTATTTTTCAAATCTATTTTTAATATCGATTTCAACGCCTTTCCATATTTTTCAGGCTATCATTTTAAAAATCCATTGTTTAAAATCTTCTATATGAATTATTTTAAAATCTCTATTGAAATTTTTTTTCCTAATTGTTAAGTACGATCAAATCAATTATTGCTTATCCAAAACATTTTCTTTTAAATACTCCGAATTCCGATATAAATTTTTCATATTAAAAATCTCCTTTAATTTCTTAAAAAAATCAAAATAATATTTATGGTATTTAAAATACCAAAATTAAGGCCAGTGCTACTATAGCATCCAATGATTCACATCACAACAATAATCTATGACAGATTATTCTAACACATCATATATTATTATATATGAAAAACAATCAATATAATTTTAAGGAATCCGGATGGATCCATCCAACCTGTTTTCCCTACATCCACAAATGTTAGACAACAATAAAAATTCCAATCCCACTTCGAGGGGGATATCGCGGTAATATAGGGTCATCCGCTATTATGCGGGGCGCATAGGGTCTCATCCGCTCCAACGTCGGGAAATATATCCAACTACTAATATATACTACTACTACATAATATAACATCCAACATATAATAATTTATAAATTCAACCAATCATCCAATAATTAATTTTAACACTTTAAAATTTGTAGCAGCAATCCAAATGAGTGAGATTTTACTCACCTTGATTTTTAATTTGCCGAACATCTAGATTTTAAATTGTCTAAATCCCAACTGACTCCGAAAAATCCCAAACCAATTCCAGAATATAGCCTACGTCCCTACAAATTCAATACTGCTGGGTTCATACGAGTTCGACCTCGAATAACAAGGTTATTGAATTTTTCAGTTATCGATTTACAACTATAATTAACTTAATTAATTACTAAACTTATAAAATAAATTACCATATTAACTTTTAAATTTCAAAATCTTAATTACCTCACTGCCTCAGTCACCCGACCTCCCATTTTATCACTATCATAACTTAATAGCTGTTCCAAACCCTTCTTTCCATCACCTACTTTCATCTGCACACATACCAACAAAGCAAGAACGACAGCTTGAATCGAAGAACCAAGAATTCACAGTCAACTTCACTTGCAACCGCGAGCTCGATTTTCACATACCCAGGCGGAAACACACTCGATTATTTTTTTCTTTTTCTTCCATGCTCGAAAAATCATCGTGCCTCCACGATGATCCACTGTCGACCGCTATACACCCTATGAGCTCGCCGCATCGCGACCCAAAGCGGCCCTCGCTGAGACTCACACTTCGACAACGGAACCCCCTCCTTCGATTGCTTATAACTGCCTTGAAGCCTAAACCAAGATCTCATCTTCGAGCTAGCACCTCTGTCGAGCCACTTCTCCAACCAACGTGCGGCCACTGCCGATCATCGCGACTCAATCGAGAGAAATTTCATTTCTCTTATGTTTTTTCAAATATTTTTCGAATGAATTCGATTTGATATCGTTTATTTTTTTTATTATCTCGTGCTGCTATCGTTCGAAGAAAGGAGGAGAACGCGATTTATAAACTGGGGCAAAGCATCTCGAGTATGAGTATAGGGTTGCGTCTCGAGTACGAGTAACAATTTATAATATTATTTAATTACAAAATAGCCCGCTTAGCAACTTAAAATCCGATCTCCTATCGAGGCATTCCGCCTGACGTTCCTAATGTTATACCCCTATTCGGAACGCAATGGAATATGTTTCGGGACCTAATTCGATCGTGTGTGGAAGATAACTTTTTTTGAATCCAATTATTTTATTAAATTTCCAAAATTAATGTCAACTCGTTTTTATCCTGTATGATCAAATGTTAACTCCAAACGCTACAAAATTTGAAATCCGATAATAATACACTATTACGAATCCAATGGAACTAGTTTCATCGAATTCTGAGACTGTGCCCCGGATCGCTATTTTAACGCGTCGATTAATTCGACGATTTCCAAAATTTACGAAATTACTTGAAATTTCAGTTTTAAAACCTTACTAACTAAAATCTAATTCAAATAGAATTTACATCAACATTGGAAATCGTTTTCGATTTATATTCAACCCAATTTTCAATTATTCACTATTTCCATAATATAAATCGATATATTTAAGTTTTAAATTCATTTTATAATCCCAACCAAAAATCTTCATATCCAAAATCGATTTATATTCCAAATTAGTATTTAAAACCATTTAAATATTTAAAATCAAACGTTGAAAAATCTGGTCGTCACATTCCTCCCCCCTTAACAGAATTTCATCCCTGAAATTACTAAGGCAGGAAAATGCTCCAAACCCATTAACTTAACAAAAACCCCCTTAGTTAAAACTTGATATTCCACTCTTCTAAATCTTTTAGAGCCAAACATAACAATTAGTTTCCATTACTAACTCAAAACCCTCTATTTCAATTCCAATTCAAAATTCAACTTTTTAGTTAACAAAATATTTCAAAAAATTCCTAACACCTTAAAATTTCAAAATTTTTTGGCAGAGTCTCCTTTGTACGTAGGGCTATTTGCAATATGACAAGAGAGATAAAAATAAATACATCGACCCACATGGTCGTAAAACACAATATATATCAATATTTATATATTTTTCTGGTATTTAATCCGAAAACGTACCTTATTTTGGCGTTTTAAGCGAGCGGCTTATTTTATATGCAATTACGCAACCCAACTCTAGCCCAATATCCTCCGGGTACCTGTACCTACTCAATTAAACCATGTAAGTACCAAAATATGAAACTCACTAACATTTCATTCATTTAACTAATTAAACGCATAAATTTCGTAAACCACATGCCAAACATAGATTTATAAGCAATTTAAGGTTCCGATACGAATTTAATTACTTTCAATCGATCCATATATCATTTCATTCAATTCAAAATGATTTAAAACCAAATTTATTGCATTCAATTCATATTTATACAAAACAAACTCATATCCATTCCAAATTGATTTAAAAATCAATTTATTCACTTTCTCTTAATTCATAGAATTTTATTTACTTCCATTTTCGTCAACACCAATTTTTTTAATGCAAATTCGACGATATTTATTTAATAAAATAACCATTTTAGTTTATATCTATTTTAAATTGATTCCAAATCAATTTATATTTAATTCTATCTCATTTCAAATTGATTCTCAATTAATTCATTTACATTTCAAATTGCTTTTAGTAAATTTTTCACAGGGGACTATTATGTTTTTAGCTCTATTGTGCTCTTTTAAGAGTGTTTTATATGGAATTTTTATTGTATTTTTTATGCAACGCTAACTAGGTACCACTAAATGAGGCTTTTAACGATGATTTGAATGATGAGCGAAAAGAAGCAAATAGGTTAGATCATGGCTATAAAGAGATTTGTTGTATGTGCGTAGTTGGGTAAGAAATGGATCATGGTTAAAATAGCACTATGCCTTCTATGAAGGCTTCCTATAAACTAAATTATCCACAAATAAAAATAAAATATATGTTATCCCACCTTTTGGTCAAGGCCGGGATATCAACAAATTGGCTGGAAAAGATGGATATTAGGGTTGGAGATCGATTGGAAACAAGGCCATGATCGATGTCGTCAAAATTTGGCCGAGCTCCAATCAAGGCGGGATCGATTGGGACTGATGATCGAGGCTAGAAAAGGCTGCGTTTCAAATTTCAGGTCAAACGGAGTTTATTTGCTCAAGATAATTGATGGATACTTCCACAAGGATGTTTTCGTTCGAATCGATACGAGTTCACATTGATCGACATGTATGTAAACATGTCGTTCGTATCGATCGGCATGGATACGAACACGTCATTCGTATCCATTATGGAGAATAATTTGGTAGGGATACAAACACGCTGTTCGTATCGATCAAAAAGAAGGGGACGATGTGTCTCGACTCGGTGAATATGGACTTGGATTGAAAAGATGGGCGCACGATGGTTTGTTCAACTCGATTATTTCGTATCGATCAGGATGGAGCATAGCAGTGTACTTCGAATCGATACTGTTCGTATCGATTAGCATGGATTTGAATCAATAGTGTTCATATCGGTCAGGATGGAGATGGCGGCATACTTCGAATCGAAGGTTTCGTATCAATTCAAATGGATACGAAGGCAGAACTCGTATCGGTCTTGTTCGTATCGATCCATAGAAATAGCCTGATCGATACGAACAAGGAAGCAGTTGATGGATACGAATCGATGGACACAGATGGGACCGATGCAAACAGATGGATGCGAATAAGTGGTTACAAAGCCAAAGAGCACGAAGCATGGATGCGAACTGGAAATGTGCGCGGTTTGAAGGAAGAAGCGTTCAACTCGGCATGAAAATGGGATCGAGCCTTGGTAATAGCGCCACATCACTGATGCATACGTGCTTAGTATCGACACAAATAAGCATCGATACGAATTGATCGATATGTACCGGACGACGTTGAGGAAGTTATATTTCGTATCGATCGTATCTTGCAACCCACAAGTCCAAATGCTATGAAATTTTCACAAGAGCTTACGTACAAGCCAAAGAAGGTTCAAGCCAAGTTTCGACTCCATTGGACAAAATCTTGATCGATACGAATTACATTCGTATCGATCACGGATCGAGCCGAAACTTCATGGGATCGATCGCGTGGGCCCACTCACGTGCCAGAAGAAGTCTCCCGAGATCTGAGCGAGATATTTGCCTCCTACGCCTATAGATAGAGCCCCTGGGCCTATGGAGAAGGATCTTTTGGCTATCCAACGTCCAGACTCTGCCGGAAACACCTTTGCATTACTAATCTACTGTTGTACTCGAATTTCTTCATTGTAAATCGTTGTAATCAGCTGTAACTAGCAAGGAAAGTCAATAAAAGATTAACTTTTGGAGTGGACGTAGGCCGGAGATAGCCGAACCACTATAAATCTTGTGTCTCTGTCTATTTCTTTCCATTTGAAGTTTATTATTCTTCATTTTTTTATCCTCTACATTACTTAGATCTGTGATTGGTGATCATTTATTGTTGATCTGTGTTCATACACTGGTGCTTTCACGACATTTGGGGTTTATGACCATTTTTGGCGCAAACACTTTGGTGCTTTAACTGAGAACAACTAGCACCCACTACACAAGATTAGGAGTTCGGATTTGAAGGCTTAAGGGTTCAGATCTAAAGAGCTATGACAAGGCAATCAAGTAGAAGACAAAGAGCCGAGAGAAGTCCGCATGAAGGGAGCCAGGAGGCATCATGAGGGGCTAATCAGACTTCGGCTTTCATCACCAGAGACGAGATGGAGATGATAATGGGAGCTATGGATGAAGAGTTTCTGAAAAGGCAGGAGGAGATGATGCAGAACCTCCTCGGACAGTTTGGGCAAACAGGAACAGCTGGAGCTTCAGGAGTTCAGATCCATGGAGTTGGAGCAGAAGGACCAAACATGCAATCAAATGGAGCAGCTCAACAAGGCACAACCCCTAAACAGCACACAATTGCTAACCTGGATGGATCCAGGCTCGGGGGCACACCACCCAGCAACGATGGACCAGTTCATGGAGGAATTCCAGTTGACACCACACAACAAGATGCTGGCGGGAATGAAAGAGCGCGTGATGAGGAATACGTACCGGAGTTCTCTCAAGGACTCGGGGGGCAACCCTCGATGGACAACGCTGGATTGGCTGAGATTATCAGGCGAACTATGCGCGGAGGCTTGGCAAACAGAGATCTGGAAGGAGTAAACAGGAGTTCGTTTACTCGTGACATCAGAATAGCTCGGAATCCACCAGAATTCAAGCTACTTACGCTAGAGGTATACAATGGCAAGACTGATCCTACTGATCACTTGATGAGATATACAAGACATATGGAAGTGTTGGGGGCATCGGAGGAAGTGATGGCCCGATGTTTCCCTCTATACTTGACGGATATAGTTGCTATGTGGTTCAGACAGCTGGAAGAAGGATCTGTTAGGACATGGACAGAATTGGTGGACAGGTTTCTAAAGCAGTTTCGGGTTCATATTAAAAGACCGAAGAACGTGATGATGCTAACGCCAGTAAAGCAAAGGACAGACAAATCGCTCAGAGCTTTCTTAACTCGGTTCAATGCGGCGGTTGCTTCGGTGGATCGGCCGGATCCATCGATGGTTTTAATGGTAGCAGTATCAAGAGTCAGGGAGAATTCAGATTTCAAAGTATCTCTAATACGGGATCCACCAATGGATCTCGGGGAATTCTTTCACGAAGCTGAGAGATTCCTTCGACAGGAAGATGCATGTTCGAATATGAAATTAAAGGAGGTGAACGCGGCTGAGGATGGAGGGCCATCCAGCAGAAGCTCAGATAAAGATAAAGATAAAGATAAAGGAAAAAGGAAGCTGGATGACGAATCAGGAAAAGCTATGAAGCGGTGGAGGGAGCCAAAGTTTTCCACTTACACAGGATTATACGAGACGTTGGAACAGATATTCCTGGAGACTCGGAATCACCTTCCCTACCGAAGGCCAACGAGGAGAGAACCCTCGGAACATGAAAGGGCATCATGGAGGCACTGTCTTTTTCACGATTTGGATGCACATGATACCAACAACTACAGGCATCTAAAGGACATAATTGAGGAGCATGTAAGGAATGGATAGTTGCGACAATATGTCGGGGCTCGGAATGCGGCGGTGGAGTAGGAGCAACCACCGTCTACCTCAAACAACGATGGCGCGAGGCCCAGGAATGACGGTCGATTGGTTATCAATTGACAGGGATAATATGAAATAAGTAGAAAACTACAGGCAAACGGCCAAGTCATTTACTCATGTACGGCGACGGAGATGGCCCCTAGGTATGCTCTGAATGATGATGAACCACGACGTTATGGTTTGTGAAATTTGCTTTTTCTTTTGGTTTGGACATTTGTCTTTTCTGGCTTGGTTTTGGAGTTTGGTTTGAACTCCTGATGTTGTTTGTTTTCTGGTTTGGACTTTCGTTTGGATGATTGTTTTCCGTTTTGGATATTGATTTGGATTTCTGATATGGATTTTTGGTTTTCCGATTTGATTTGGATTTTGGATTGGATTTTGATTGAATCTTTATCTGGTTTTTGGTAAATGGTCGTCGAGTATGGACTATGCTCGGCAAGGGTCCAGAGAGACCAGGATTCAGCCTAGGACTTAGGCCCCACAATATCTATCGATTACTATTTTAGGTCGTCGAGTATGGACTATGCTCGGCAAGGGTTCGGAGTGACCAGGATTCGGCTTAGGACTTAAGCCATGGCATTACTCAACGTTCAGGGACACTGGACCACGGTCGTCAGATGTGGATTGCGCTTGGACAGAACCCAGTGAGGTTACGGATATGAATATTGGCTATGAATGGCAAATGACTTGGATATCGACCCGGAGAGGTCGTGGATTCGGTTATTGGTTATTGGGTAAGGATGGATTAAGACTTCGGATGTCGAATTTGGAACTATTCAAAACACACCTTCTTACCACAGGGCATATTTTAGGGGGCAAATGTTATCCCTCCTTTTTGTCAAGGCCAAGATATCAACAAATTTGCTGGAAAAGATGGATATCAGGGTTGGAGATCGATTGGAAACAGGGCTATGATCGATGTCGTCAAAATTTGGCCGAGATCCAATCGAGGCGGGATCGATTGGGACTGATGATCGAGGCTAGGAAAGGTTGCGTTTCAAATTTCAGGTCAAACGGAGTTCATTTGCTCAAGATAATTAATGGATACTTGCACAAGGATGTTTTCGTTCGAATCGATACGAGTTCGCATCGATCAACATGTATGCGAACATGTCGTTCATATCGATCGGCATGGATACGAACACGTCGTTCGTATCCATCATGGAGAATAATTCGGCAGGGATACAAACATGTTGTTCGTATCGATCAAAAAGAAGGGGACGATGTGTCTCCACTCGGTGAATATGGACTTGGATTGAAAAGATGGGCGCACGATGGTTTGTTCAACTCGATTATTTCGTATTGATCAGGATGGAGCATAGCAATATACTTCGAATCGATAATGTTCGTATCGATCAGCATGGATTCGAGTCGATAGTGTTCGTATCGGTCAGGATGGAGATGGCAACATACTTCGAATCGAAGATTGCGTACCAATTCAAATGGATACGAAGGCAGAACTCGTATCGGTCTTGTTCGTATCGATCAATAGCAATAGCCTGATGGATACAAACAAGGAAGCAGTTGATGGATACGAATCGATGGACACAGATGGGACCGATGCAAACAGATGGATGCGAATAAGTGGTTACAAAGCCGAAGAGCATGAAGCCTGGATGCAAACTGGAAATGTGCGCGGTTTGAAGGAAGAAGCGTTCAACTCGGCATGAAAATGGGATCGAGCCTTGGTAATAGCGCCATGTCACCGATGCACACGTGCTTAGTATCGACACGAATAAGAATCGATACGAATTGATCAATACGAACCGGATGACGTTGAGGAAGTTATATTTCGTATCGATCGTATCTTGCAACCCACAAGTCCAAATGCTATGACATTTTCATAGGAGCATACGTACAAGCCAAAAAAGGTTCATGCCAAGTTTCGACTCCATTGGACAAAATCTTGATCGATACGAATTACATTCATATCGATCACGGATCGAGCCAAAACTTCATTGGATCGATCGCGTGGGCCCACTCACGTGCTAGAAGAAGTCTCCTAAGATTTGAGCGAGATATTTGCCTCCTACGCCTATAAATAGAGCCCCAGGGCCTACGGAAGAAGGATCTTTTGGCTATCCAACGTCCAGACTCTTCCGGAATCACCTTTGCATTACAAAGCTACTGTTGTACTCGAATTTCTTCGCTGTAAATCGCTGTAACCAATAAGGAAAGTCAATAAAAGATTAACCTTTGGAGTGGACGTAGGCCGGAGATAGACGAACCACTATAAATATTGTATCTCTATCTATTTCTTTCCATTTGAAGTTTATTATTCTTCATTTTTTTATCCTCAACATTACTTAGATCTGTGATTGGTGATCATTTATTGTTGATCTGTGTTCATACACTGGTGCTTTCACGACATTTGGGGTTTGTGACCATTTTTGGCGCAAAAAATATATCACATAATATTTCTTTAGTTTTTCTATTTTCAATCATAATTTGGTAAATACTTTATATATTTGTAGAAGATGTTGCAAATTAAAGTGGTAAAAGGTAGTTATGGTTCACTTAAGAATTATTTTATGTGTAATTTGATCTATTCTATTATATATATAGGAGAATATTTGCCCATTCATATTCTTTCTACTAATTCACTCTGAACTTTTATAATCAACTCTAATCGACTTGGAGTAATTTATGCATTTACATGCCACTTTTGTTCATTATTTCCAAACAGCATATCTCATTCCTCTCATCATAATTTTATGCTAGATTCCAAAGCTGATTTATCTTTTTCAACCCTATAATTACCCTTAAACGCCATGCCTTGTCAAATTCAATAATTGTCTCTTCAACTACCATTTTCACTACTAGAACGACTTCAGTTTGCGACAGATCTGGGCAACGGCTAAAAACGCGGCCGTTGTTAGCCGTCACCTACTTGAAATATAACCCACGAACTAGAGAAACATTTTAGCACTTTATTTCCCTCCACCCCCTTGCCTTCTTCTTCCCAAATTCGATTCCTGCCGCCCCAAGCCGCCACCAGCCACCACTAGCCGACGCCGACGACCCCTTCCCGTTGCACACTCCTTCCTCCTTCTATTTCTCCCGATTTTTTGAGGTGTATTGTGTTAAACCCTATTTATGAAAATTTTAGTAATTTTGGTTTGAATAAGTTAGATTTATTGGTATTAGATAATGGTATAGTTTATAAGTTGATATGGAGATAAAATTAAAACTCTAATTTAGAAAATTAGTTGATTATTGATTTGAAATTGATGATTATTGTGTATTAGTTGATGATAATATGTGTTAGTTGATTTGGGGATGTTAGTAAGTTGTTTGATTGTTTAATTTGTAATTAAAAATTAGGGTTGATTTAAAATTCGAAAATTAGTATTATCGATTAATATGCTTATTGATAAGTTTACGCGAATGTTTGTTATAGTGGAAAACGATGTTTGTTATAGTGGAAAACGATGTTTGTTATAGTTTACGTGAAAATTAGTGTATAATTATTGATTAATATGCTCCTAAGTAGGTATGGGTAAACATAAGTAATATTCTTTAATTAGTGCGTGTTAATTATAACTGTTGGTGCTTAGTATAAAATTAATTTATTTTATGGGACAGTTTGGCATAGGTCCCTAATAAGTTTCAAAATACACAAAAACCCCAGTAAAAAAAGTTTGTAAATTAGGTCCCTACAATTAAGTTACTGAATAATGACATACACTTATGCAATTATTCAGTGAATAATTACAGACATTTATGCAATTATATAAAAAAAATTATAGAAATTTCCACAATTATTCACTGAAAAATTGCGGAAATTTCCGCAATTATTCACCAAGAATTTGTGGAAAATTCCGCAATGATTTACCAAAAAAATTGGGGAAATTTCCGCAATTATTCACCGAAAAAATTGCATAAATTTATGCAACTTTTGGATATAATTGCATAAATGTCTGTAATTATTCAGTGAATAATTGCATAACTATATGCAATTACTGATTAACTTAATTCTAGGAACCTAATTTACATACTTTTTTTTACTGGGGTTTTTGTGTATTTTGAAACTTATTAGGGACCTAAGCCTAATATTCACTTATTTTAATTTGTTATTATTAGTGCTAACTTCTAACTTAAGCTTACAAAATCTATAAATTAAAATTTTATTAATTAAAAGAGGTTGAAAATACGTTATTAAGCGTATAATTTAGTGAACAAAACGTTAAGAAATATTATACTTAAATCGATTTTGTAAAAAGTTTAAGAAATGAAGATAACAACAACGAATATTGTACTAAAATTGATTTTGTAAAGAGTTAAGTAACGAATATAACAACAACAAATATTCTACTAAAATCGATTTTGTAAAAAAAATCAAGAAATAAATATGAAAACAACAAATACTGTACTCAAATTGATTTTCCAAAAAGTTAAGAAATGAATATGACAAGAACAAATACTGTACTCAAATCGATTTTCTTTAAACATAAGAAACGAACATAACAACAAGAAATATGCTACTGAAATCGATTTTCCAATAAGTTAACAAATGAATATAACAACAACAAATAATGTACTCAAATCGATTTTCTAAAAAGCTATGAAATTTATATACAAGAAGAAATATTGTAAAATCGATTATCTAAAAAAATTGAAATGAATAATATTAATTTGAAAATAAGCATTAAGTATTATTATAACAAATACAACCACCACAAATTAAAGCCTTTAGTCCCAAAAGGTTTTAATTTATTTTAGAAAATACAACAACAAAAATACTCCTCTTGGATGCAAAGTTATGCGTAGAAGAGAAGTGAAGTTAAGTGCTATCGAAATTAGACATAAATGTGGTGTATGAAGCCTTTAGTCCTAAAAGGTTTTACTTTGTTTTAGAAAATAAAACAACAATAATATATCACTTGGGTGAGAAGTTGTGCATAGAATAGAAGTGAAGTGAAGTGCTGTCGAAATTACTAACCTATTTTTTTAAATTAGGAACAATGTTCGATTATTTTGTCGACCGTACATAGATGTATGAAGTCAGAACTTGAATGAAAGGTTCGATGAAAGAACATTTCTACAATGGTGTACAAGAATTTATTAGATTCGCAATATCTAATAATCAAAATAACGAAGAACTTCGTTGCCCTTGTAGTAAGTGTCAACATTTGAAGCATTGGAAACTAGATACAGTTAAAGTACATTTGTTTAAATTGGATTTGTATCAAATTATTATTTATGGGATCGTCATGGAGAACTTGTTGCACCTATAGCGGATCCTGTTGCATCAGAGGTCGATGTTGTTATGACGAATTCAATAGAAGGTATGGTGGAAGATGCAGTACGATCAATGTTCCCCACTGTTCAAGTTGACGATGAAGGTGTCAATGTCGAAGATGAATCGAATGTGAGAGCAAATTTTTTTATGATTTATGGGATGCCGCTAAGAGACCGTTGTGGGATGGTTGTAAAAGTGGAACCGAATTATCAGTAACTGCTGAATACATCACCATGAAATCAAAATTCAACTTTACAGAAGCTGGATTTACAGTAGTTGTACAAGTTGCAAAATGGCATACGCCACCCAATAATCTGATGTGCGATAGTCATTATAAAGTGAAAACACTTATGTCGGCTTTCGGTCTGCCTTACCAAAAGATAGATACATGTATAAAAGGTTGCATGTTGTATTGGAAAGAAGACATTAATCTTAGGAACTGCAAAATATGTAACGAGGAAAGTTATAAAACAAGAAAAAAGAAAGGAAAGGAAATTTCATACAAGAGAATGCATTATTTACCCATTACCCCTAGACTTCAAAGGTTATATGCGTCTTCAGCCACGGCATGTCATATGCGATGACACAGCGTGAGAAGACAGGCTGAGGAAACTTTGACACATCTATTCGATGTAGAAGCATGGAAACATTTCGATAAGACCTATCCCACATTTGCTGCAGAGAGCCGTAACGTCAGACTTGGTTTATGTACGGATGGGTTTTTGCCAATTGCTCAGTTTGGCAGCAAATATTCATCTTGGCCTATTATCGTTACTCCTAATTTACCTTCATGGATGTGTATGAAAACTCCATACATGTTTCTCACTATTGTCGTCCTTGGCCCTAATGATCCGACACATGGAATCGATGTTTATCTACAACCATTAATCGAAGAGCTAAAAACATTGTGAATTGAAGGTGTTCAAACATACAACATTTCACAAAAAAGGAATTTTCGTATGTTCACTTCTTTGTTATTGACTATTAGTGATTTTCTTGCATATGGGATGCTTTCAGGTTGGAGTACGGCCAGTCGTCTAGCCTGTCCTTATTGAATGGAAGAAACAAGATCATTTTCTGTACGGTATGGAAGGAAAATTTCTTGGTTTGGTTGTCATTAGTGTTTTCTCCATCCCAATCATACTTTTAGAAGAGATAAAAAACTTTAAATCTAACAGAGAAGAGAGTTTGCAGCCACCAAAGATTTGGTCAAGCGAAGAAATATATGAAATTGTAAAGGACTACCCGAAGATACATGAAACTGGAATACAGGCTAAAATTCCAGGTAAATCGGACATTCATAATTGGTGCAAACAAAGTATATTTTAGGAGTTACCTTATTGAAAAGATCTCCTACTTCGACATAATATTGACGTGATGCACAATGAAAAAATTTTGTTTGATAATGTGTTTAATACAATTATGAATGTTAAAGGGAAAACTAAGGACGATCTAAATTCAAGACTCGATTTAGCACACTTTTGTAAACGTCCTGAACTTCATATGAAGCCCAACGACAATAAAAACCCAAAGCATGCTATGAGCTAGACAACAAGCAAATAATATTGTGCTAAAGTGGGTGGAAGGACTAAAATTCCTTGATGGGATGTCTTCTAATCTCTGTAGATGTGTTGACTTTAAAAACAATAAATTGAGTGGGATGAAAAGTCACGATTGTCATATCATGATGGAATATTTATTACCAATGGTTTTCAAAGAACCGTTACCCATGAAAGTGTGGGGTGTTATAATAGAATTAAGTCTGTTTACAAACAGCTTTGTTTGACAACGTTAAAAATCAACCGTATACGTAAACCTGAAGTAGAAGTCCCTATACTGCTATGCAAATTGGAGAAAATATTTCCGCATGGATGGATGTATCCATTTGAGATGTAATAGTAAATATCCATAAAATTGTTGTTAGTTTAAAATTTAGATTTACGTTAGTGCATTTAAATTGAATTAATTTTATTAATAGGTACCTGAATCATCTGAAGAAGAAAAATAAACAGAAAGCATGAGTTGAAGGTTCAATTTGCAAATCATATCTTGATGGAGCCTCATTGACTGCTTCGATTGTGAATAGACAAGACAAAGGCCGCCAATTAATATACTCTGGCGTTTCCAATATCAATGAAACCAATTCTTGCAATTGCTCAGGATACCCTCTTTTAGCTTCTAGGCCTATTTCTTTCTTCCATCCGGAAAACCAAACCAAAGAAGTAAAGCAATAAATAATATTCCCAGGTACCTATACAACATATGCAAACCAAACCAATAAGGAAAGCAATTGGCGTGGGACTTTCGGCAGTGGGACGAGCACAGGGAATAAGTTCCTCTTAAGCCAGAGTCCTCTATTGTTGCTGTAGCAATTGCAGTAGCTGGTAAGAAGAAGCTTCGTTCTTTTTCTCTTTTTACATCTGTGACCATGTGAACTTATCATTTGTAAGTGGTCTTCGTAATGATGCAGCCATTGAAGAAGATTATTCTCAGACAATGTTGTCTATTTTTAGAAAACATGGCCGACCTACTGGAAAATGTGTGGAAATATGGCCAGACGATAGAGATCAACATGTAGCACACATATATGTTCTTCTTAATTGTGCTGAAGTTGCACCATTTGTTAGGTAATTATAAATTCATATTTATTTCAATGATACTTACATTTTAATCGTAATGTAATATATAGTACATATACATTCGTAGTATTTACAAATCACAGCATCCATCTGACGATCTCAATAATGAATTTTCTAAATGGTTTTCGAACTACGTTTATGATCCAAGAAACAGCGTCGTTGATGAAGGATTACTACATCTTGCACTCGGACCAAAAAAAATTGTCAAGAATTATCCAATATTCTTTATCAATGGATATAAATTCAACACCAAGGATTATCGTGCTAAAAATCAACATATAATAGTGGCGTATTTGTCAAAGGCAGAGATGATCCAGATGAGCATATAAAGATATTTACGGCGTCTTAACACAAGTTTTAGAATTGACATATTATGTACAACTTAGAAAAAGTTTTTTTATTCAAGTGCAATTGGTTCAGCAACATTCCGGGTTCTGGAATCAACATGCACAAAGATTATACACTTATAGAAATAAAGCACACCTCACATTACTATAAGTATGATCCTTTCGTACTAGCCAAGCAAGCATTACAAGTTTATTTTGCTCCATATCCATCCTTAAAAAGAGATAAAGCAGATTGGTCTTCTGGCAAGATTTACGTTTGGTTGAATTAATATTCCAGAAGAAGCACCATATCAAACAGATCTTGAGCCAAATGATGAAATAATAGCTGATGATATTGATATGGGTTTGTTAAATAATGAATCGAATGTTTTAATAGAAGCATTTGAGAGTACATAAGAGAACGGTATAGAGTACGAGACTGAGACTGAATCAGAAGACGACGAAGACTGAAATTTTGAATTTTTGTATCAGTTGTTGTATAATGTATATTCTGAGTTTTAGTTGTTAACAATTATGATGACTATGTTGTGAGTTATGTCTTATTGTTTTTTTAAATTATGTATATATATACTTAGGAGATCTTGTCTCATTTATGATGTTTTAGTTCAAGTTTTATGTGATGATGATTAATCAAACATGTTTTGTAATAATGAACCGATATTTTTATCATTATATGAAATGATATGTTTGCAACAGATAAGCACAGGAGACACTCTAGCAGATCTCAGCCTTCTCCTTCCGCTGGTGTAGGTGCCAATGGCACAGCGTCGGATTTACGTCGGTGGCAGAGGTAGTGCCGAAAAGTGCGGGGTAAGTATCAAATTTATTATATTTTCACTATTTAAAATTTATTAAATTCGTACATCTTATTCTATACACGGGGTTTGAGGTCCAACCGAGCGACTTTATTTTGCAAGTGTCGAGGAAGGCATTCATGAGCCGGATGTCGGGATGCTTGGCTCACTGGGACGACATTCTCGATCACATTAAGAACGCCATATTCGCCAACTTGGTGGTAGGTTTAAATTTATAATTAATTTGTAAACTAATATAATGTATATAATTCAAACCAATATCAATTTCAATATGTAGGCCGCTGTTCGTGTGGACCCGTAGGATATGTATGTTTTTGTCAATCATTGGAACCAAAGAATGTGCAAAAATTATAGAGACACCATATCAAAAAGCCAAGAGCGGGGGAAAGAGGACATCATGGATGGGAGCTGACGTATGGGCCCAATTTCAGCAGCTCTGGGATACTCCGGAGTCGAAGGTAAGTTATATATATTATTTCATTTTGTTATTACATTTTGTTTAAAATTCCTTTATTAGGTGCATTAATTTAGTTGATTGTGCGTTTAAATTTATAGGAATTATCGGCGCGGAAACGTGCAAACAGGGCTAAAAATCTTACTTTGCACCGCGGCGGGTCGAAGTCCTTCCAACAGCATCGTAGGGAGTTGGTAAAGTTCGTTTCTAAACAGTTGTAAGATAATTTAGTCATACGGTAACATTATTCATTTGTATATATAACTTCAGTTTGAGAAATATAATCGTGATCCTACACTTCCTGAAGTCTTCACTCACATACATGCCGTCGAGTTCACGGATGAGGAGGGAAATATTTTGTATGAATTTACAGACGATAAATCTAAATTTATGATGGTAAATTTGTTTGATTTTTTACTGCACATATGATAAGTTATTTATTATTTATTATCACAAACTACTGTTCATCATTGCAGGAGAGATACGAAGCGGAGAAAGCTTGAGTGGTGCAGTCCACTGGCCATGAGTTGACCTCAGAGGAGGAGGATCGTATTTGGGATGCTCTCATTGACCCGCCTACTCGGAGTAGGCATTATGGTTATGGAAATTAGGAGGTAAACTACTTCATTAACTAGTATATAAATGTGATAACCCTGATTTTTGTGAGCAATTTCATTATTTAAATTAGTATATGTTTGTTAAAAAAAAATTGCATTGAGCAAGATAGGAATGGAAACTAATTGCAAATGTATGGTAAACATGTACATGTGCACAAGACAGTGCATACACATGCACACATTTTTCTATATAATGAAATAGGCAGAAATCAATATATAAATTAGAATAAATAATTTAGAAATTCATATATATGAAAATATGATTATGTCTTTATTAAGTCTGGCACAAAGAAAATAAATGATTAGGCAGAAATAAATATATGCAAGAAAAATGTTTAGTACTTAAAAATTATTTAAAGAAGGAAAATAAGGACTTAGGCAAAAATAGGCATATATATACTATATATGTGCACAAGCAAACACTTGTTGGAAGAAAACAAAAATTGCATGGAAATGGCATGAACCCTCAAGCAGGTACTTTATCCATTTCCAGCAATTCTTTTATTTGGGAAAATAGAAATCATGCATATAACATGACCGGGGTAGGATTAAAGGGATCAGGCTTATTTCTGAAAATAAAAACAAGGACCACATACCCTTTTTTCTCTTGAATCAAATGAGAGGCAAACCCTGTTTTGTATAGGGTAAAAATGACATTGGGTAATTTTGTTAAACACTAATAGCAGTCAGGGTTTTGTATAAGGAGGCTCAGTGTAGTGAGACCTTTCACATTGCTCTTCATCATTTAAAGAAAATAAAACATAAGCCAGGGAAAAAAATAGAAGAAGGCAGAAGACGAAAAGGGTTCAAAAAGCTTAGGAAAAAAAGAAGGATTAAGGTGAGTAACCTCACTGGAAACTTTGGCAATAAGTCCTGAATGTTGAGGCAGCCTAATTAAATTTATATTTCACTTTTGCAAGCTATGTTCATTTTATGATTTGATAACTTTGGCTTGTCAATGATCTGCTCAAGTGTAAAACCCCTTTACAGTGACATTATCCAGTATAAAAGAGTCATGGATTTCATGTTTGAATATGGTTATCTGTGCTGTGATTTAACTTTGAGATGAAGTAGATTTTATGGGTTTTCTTTATGCATTTATTTAATTAAAAACCCAGGATTGATGTTGTAGATATATGGTCTAAAAATGAAAGGAAATGTGGGGCTGTAACATTGTGTTGTTGCTTATGTATCACATCAACTAAAATAAAGATAAAGGTAGAGGTGCAATGTTATACATGTGCTGAGCTTCTATGTTTTATGAACTCTCCAAATCAAAGCATATACTTGTGGTTTAGCCAGATCTTAAAGATTAACAAGGGTCTGATTGAACCAGAGGTAAAAGGAAAGAACCATAAAACTATCTATGACCATATGTTTGTAACTTGATCCATTGAAACCCATAGACAAAATAATATGCTTAGAAATCACATCTTATTGCATGTATAAATGCTTGCTTATGAGAATCTGACTTACCAATCTCTGGATGAATACATGTTGGATGAATGTTTATTTCTCTGATTGAAATATGATATGCAGAAGGGATTAGCATAGGAATAAGAAAAGAAAAGTAAACACTTAGTAATTTAACTAAGGACTTTTGGATCTTAGGGCTACAAAAATATGGCTTGGCAAGGTGAACATTGCAAGCTCACACATGGTATGCTTATACCCAGGGGCCTAAGTGTGCTGGGTTAACAGTGATATGTCCCAGGCAGTGTGTGGTTTAACAAGAGAAAGTAGCTAAAGACCATAACATACTTGATAGTGAACAATAGAAATAGGTTCATGAAAGGGCTTTGGTAAAATCCCTGATGGCCAGTAATCTGATAGAAAAGACTTGATGATTGAATTGATGAATGTGTTGATTTGTTTATGATGTTTTATGGATGGATCCTATGATTGTTACCACTGAACTAAACCATTGAATTATGTATAATTTGTTGCGCACTACTGTATATGCACATATATCACAGGAACATGCACAAGAGTGGTATTGAGTTCCTTTCTCCATTTTGAAGTTTTTTGAATATGAATAAGTGTCATATAAATCATGTTTTTAGTTAGATTACTCATACCAGAATTTAGTCTGACCCTTGTGTGTTTTATGCACCATTGGGTGTCTCATGTTTATATGGGGCAATTCATGGTGATTTTGCAGGAAAGTAGGAATTTCTTTGATCAGGCTTTGGATGTTTAGCTGCTTAAGGAATTGGATGCTATATTTAAAGATTTTGCTGAAGTTAAAATAAATGCATATGCTGAATTATGTTAAGCTATTTTGTTTAAATTTGCTTAGGAAACTACTGTATTGTTAGAACCACTGTTTTGCAAGTGTTGAACCTATATGTATCAGCTGAAACTTATGTGCTTTGTATTGCAAATGTTTTGTTGAGATATTGAATTTTTAAGCTTTAAAGAACAGTTACTTTAAATGGTAGAAAAATCTGAGATTGAAAGGATTTATGGATTCAATATACAATCAAGTGTTTGACATAGGAAAATCCATGTTTAAGTGATATAAGATCTGCCAGAAGAAAAGGTTTTGAGTTGCTTTGAAAAGGAAACAGATTGACATGTGTTTTGCTTAAGAATAAGTGCAAGTGAATATGGCTAACATGACCATTTTATTGAGCCTGGGTTAAGCCAGCACTAAAAAGTTTTAAACTCAATTTACAGTAAAGTTTTACAACCCAAATATAGGGTAGACTCAGTCATTTGGATAATAAGAAAAAGAAAAAAAATTAGGAACTTAAATCTTCCACTGACACACACATGCATAGGAACATGCACACACATGCACATGCAAGAGCACAGTTCATACAGTAACAAGATTATGGGAATACATGAAAAATGCTAAGTCTTGAGACATGAAACCAACAACCATGCAAAAATCTAAGTATGCTTGGAAAATCTAGATTTTTGAAACACTATTGCTATGTAGGAGTTATTTCTTTTAATAATTCCTAAACATATTTCTACTTCTAAACTTTTATACTCTGATTCAAGTAGAAAGTACTTATATATCTTCACATATGTAAGTTTAAGATGATTTGAGAAAACCAATATTTTTATATTGGCATAAAGATCCTGGATAGAAGAAAATTAGAGTGTAATATTTTCTTGATTAAATGACCACTGTATATATATGCAAAAAAAAACTTTAGGATGAGGAGGTGGGTCATTTCATTTGGTATCAGAGCTATGTTGTTAAATAACATAGCAAAATTTTGTATGAACTTGTTTGCATTGGATGTATGGAAGTGTTGACTGCCTTGGATGCTTTGTTTTGTTAGTGCTTATACTACTAATATCTATTATAACTGAATAGGGATAGATTGAAATGAATTAATCTATGGAGTATCAGGCAAAATGGACTAACCTAAGTGTTATATCCATAGAGCTATGGTAGGACCCAAACATCAAAATGTAGGAACAAGTGAACCACCCATGGTGAATGTGCAAGAATTCATGAGAGCCATAAGGGATGGAGTAGGCAATAGACAGGAAAATCCACATGAGGAGCTTTCCAAACTACTCAAGACTTTTACCAACCTTGGAGGCAAAACTTTTGATGGCACAGAAGGAGTTATGGGAGTTCAAAATTGGCTCAAGATTTTGGAAAGAATCTTTGCAGACATGCAAGTTGAAGGCCAAGGGAAGAGGCAAATTGCATCCAGACAATTGAGAGGAGCAGCTTTGGATTGGTGGGAGGTTATCATAGCTGGAAGACCTGAAGGAGATGTGACATGGGATCAATTTAAAACAATGCTGGAAGGTAGGTTTGTCCCTGCATCAGCCAAGGAGTCTTTGTTAGAGGAATTCATCAAATTAAGGCAAGGGACTATGAATGTCACTGAGTACACTTAGAGGTTTGAATCATTGGCAAAGTATGGTGCAGTACTCATCACCACTGAGGAAGCTAAGAATGGCAGATATATTCAAGGGCTAAACCCTAGCCTTAGTAGAGCCATGCTACCATACAAGGACAGGACTTTTGATCAAGTTTTGGACTTGACTTTGAGCATTGAACAACATGAAAAGGCTAGAGAGAATTTCAGGGCATTCAAGAATAGCCAAAACAAGAAAGGATAGGGCAAATTTCACCCTTATGATAAGAAGAAAGTAGATATAGCTTCCACCAAGAAACCAGAAGAAGCCAGTGCTGCTGAAATTAAGAAGAAGATTACTTGTTATAATTGTGGCCAAGAGGGGCATATGAAGAACAGGTGCACAAATGTTAGGCCAGCATCCTTCAAATGTCACCATTGTGGGAATGAAGGTCACATAAAGAGGAATTGTCCAGATTTTAAGCAAGGAAAATTAGGGGCTTTGGAAGGAAAAGGCAAGGCAACCGAGGGATCAAATGTTGAGAAACATGGCCAAGTTGAAGGTACTTTGTTTATTCACTCAATACCTTTTGCAGTAGTGTATGATACTGGGGCTACACACTCATTGATCTCCCATGATATTGCACAACAATTAAAATTGAATTGTATGATTGTTGATAAGCCACTGTTTATTAGAAGCCCTATAGGTAGCTCATGTGTTTTGGGCATGATGTGTAGGCAACTGGGGTTAGATATAGGGGGACATGTGTTTAACTCAGACCTATATGTGTTGCAATATCCGGGCATAGGGGTTATTCTAGGAGTTGATTAGTTGAGTAAATATAAGGCTATCATAAATATGGAGACATCCACCATATCATTGAGAATTTCTGATGGACAAAGGGTAGTTGTTCTTTGTGAGGCAGACAAGAATAGAAATATAGCCAACCTTTTTGCATTGTCTAATGAAAAACCCATGCCTGCATTAGAAGAAATCCCCATAGTGAATAAATATATTGATGTGTTTGGTGAAGTTAGGAGAGTTCTGAACCACAGACCAGTTGAGTTTTCAATCAGAATAATTCCAAGAGCTAGCCCAGTGGTTAAAAGACCAACCAGAATGGGGCCTAAGGAGTTGATAGAATTGAAAAAGCAATTGGTTGAATTAGAAGAAAGAGGCTTTATTCGACCCAGTAGCTCATCATGGGGAGCACCAGTAGTCTTTGTTAAGAAACAAGATGGATCCCTTAGGTTATGTATTGACTATAGGGAATTAAATAAAGTCACAATTAAAAATAAATATCCTTTACCAAGAATTGATGATCTATTTGATCAATTGAGTGGTGCAAAAATATTTTCTAGGCTTTATTTAGCTTCAGGCTTTCATCAGATGAAAGTAGAAGAGGAAAGCATTAAGTATACAGCCTTTAACACAAGATATGGACTTTATGAATTTTTAGTAATGCCATTTGGCTTGACAAATGCTCCTTCCTATTTTGTTGATTTAATGAATAGGATTTTTAGAGAATACTTGGATAAATTTGTATTAATATTTATTGATGACATACTAATTTATTCTAAGTCAATTAGAGAGCATGAAAATCATTTGCATATGGTATTTGAGAAATTGAGACAGGAAGACTTGAAAGCAAAGTTTTCAAAATGCACTTTTTGGCAAAATGAAGTGAATTTTCTAGGCCACATTATATCAGAAAAAGGAATATCTGTGGATCCCAATAAGGTCATTGCAGTGCAAGCTTGGAAAAGGCCTACTAATGTCACTCAGGTCAGATCATTCATGGGAATGGCTGGTTACTATAGAAGGTTTATAAAAGATTTTGCAAAAATTTCAATCCCATTAACCAGATTGACTAGGAAAAATCAAGTGTTTACTTGGACTGAAGAGTGTGAGAAAGACTTTGGGAAATTAAAGGAAGCACTAGCGCAAGCTCCAATCCTCAAAGTACATGAAGGGAATGAAAACTTGGTGGTTTATACTGATGCAAGTGGACAAGGGCTTGGGGCAGTATTGATGCAACAACATCAAGTGATAGCTTATGCTTCTAGGCAATTGAAACCAAGTGAGGTAAGATATGCTACTCATGACCTTGAATTAGCTGCTATAGTGTATGCTCTTAAGCTATGGAGACACTACTTGTTAGGGGCAAGGTTTGAAGTATACACAGACCATAAGTCACTTAAATATTTATTTTCACAAAGAGAATTGAATATGAGGCAGCAAAGGTGGATTGAACTCCTAGCCTCATATGACTTTGAAATATTATATACCCCTGGTAAGGCTAATAAAGTAGAAGATGCCCTAAGTAGACAACATGCTAAAGTGGCTAGATTAATGATAGAAGAGTTTAACACTTTATCATTGCTAACTGATTTAGAGATAGAAAGTGATAATGTAGAAAACATGAGCCTATGCAGTGAGCATGCAGAAATGGGGAAGTTAAGCTTTATCACTCTGGAGTCAGAATTGAAAAACAAAGTTGTAAAGTTACAAGACCAAGACCCATTTTTATTTGAAAAGAAAACTCAGATATTAAATGGTGAAGCAGTGGAAGGTTTTCAGTTGAATGATCAAGGCCATTTGAAGAAAGGAAAAAAGAATATGTGTTCCAGCAATTGATGAGTTGAAGCAAGAAATCTTGGATACTTACCACAAAAGCAAATACACTATACACCCAGGGAGCACAAGGATGTATCACAACCTCAAAAGGGATTATTGGTGGAGTGGTATGAAGAGTGCAGTGGCAACCTATGTATCTAAATGTATGGTTTGCCAACAAGTGAAGGCTGAGTATCAAAAACCCTCAGGGATGGTTCAACCTTTGCAAATACCACAGTGGAAATGGGAGGATATATCAATGGATTTCATTGATGGTTTGCCTAGAACTAGGAGGGGAAATGATAGTATTTGGGTAGTGGTTGATAGGTTAACCAAGTCAGCCCACTTTATACCAGTAAAGTCAGAGAGAAATGCATGTACACTAGCCCAGTTGTTTATCAAGAAAGTGGTTAGACTACATGGCATACCAAAGACCATAGTAAGTGATAGAGATACCATCTTCACTTCAAAATTTTGGCAGAGTTTTCACAAGGCAATGGGGACTGATTTATGCTTAAGCACAGCATACCATCCTCAATCTGATGGTCAAACAAAAATTGTGAACAAATTGCTTGAAGACATGTTGAGACCTTGTGTATTGGATTGGGGAGGAAGTGGGGAGGATCATATCTTTTTAGCTGAATTTGCATACAACAATAGCCATCATAGTAGCATAGGCATAGCACCCTTTGAAGCTCTCTATGGGAGACCATGTTTATCACCCTCAAGTTGGCTTGAATCCGGGGAAAAAGTGGTCTTAGGGCCAGAGAGTGTGAAGGAAACTTCAGAGAAAATAGCTTTGATCAGAAAAAGAATTGCTTCTGCCCAGGATAGGCAAAAGAAATATGCAGATCAAAGAAGGAAGGCAGTACAATATGGTGTTGGGGATTATGTATTTATCAAAATATCACCCATGAAGAAGTTCTAAGGTTTGGGAAACAAGGAAATTTGATTCCTAGGTACATAGGGCCATATAAAGTTCTAGAGGGAATAGGAACTGTAGCCTATAAGCTGGAATTGCCAGAAGAAATGAGAGCAATGCATGATGTTTTTCATGTGTCTCAACTAAGAAGGTGGGTTCATGATAAGGAGGCAATCCTAGAATCCCCTAAGGATGTGCAGATTGACCCCAGGATGATTTATGAAAAGGAGCTAGTGGGCATAGTTGCTAGAGAGATCAAGAAATTGAGAAAAAAAGAAATTAAACTAGTGAAAGTGCAATGGAGTCTTGACCCAAATGATTGCACATGGGAAGTGGAGGATAAAATCAAAAATGATTATCCACAACTGTTTGATTGAATGAGAGGTAAACTTATATATATATATATATATTGATGAATGTTTTGATTGAATATGCATTGTGATTTTGTTTTAATATGCATGGAGTTTAATCAAATGATTGGCTTGAGAATGGTTTGAGATCAGAAAAGTTGATTTTCTGGATTGATGATACTTAAGTTAAGTATGAGAGAATTGTGGGACACAATTCCTAAAAGGAGGGGTATATGTGATAACCCTGATTTTTGTGAGCAATTTCATGATTTAAATTAGTATATGTTTGTTAAAAAAATTGCATTGAGAAAGATAGGAATGGAAAGTGATTGCAAATGTATGGTAAACATGTACATGTGCACAAGACAGTGCATACACATGCACACATTTTTCTATATAATGAAATAAGCAAAAATCAATATATAAATTAGAATAAATAATTTAGAAATTTATATGTATGAAAATATGATTATGTCTTTATTAAGTCTGGCACAAAGAAAATAAATGATTAGGCAGAAATAAATATATGCAAGAAAAATGTTTAGTACTTAAAAAATATTTAAAGAAGGAAAATAAGGACTTAGGCAAAAATAGGCATATATATACTATATATGTGCACAAGCAAACACTTGCTGGAAGAAAACAAAAATTGCATGGAAATGGCATGAACCCTCAAGCAGGTACTTTATCCATTTCCAGCAATTCTTTTATTTTGGAAAATTGAAATCATGTATATAACATGACCGGGGTAGGATTAAAGGGATCAGGCTTATTTCTGAAAATAAAAACTAGGACCACATACCCTTTTTTTCTCTTGAATCAAATGAGAGGCAGACCCTGTTTTGTATAGGGTAAAAATGACATTGGGTAATTTTGTTAAACCCTAGTAGCAGTCAGGTTTTGTATAAGGAGGCTCAGTGTAGTGAGACCTTTCACATTGCTCTTCATCATTTAAAGAAAATAAAACATAAGCCAGAGAAAAAAATAGAAGAAGGCAGAAGACGAAAAGGGTTCAAAAAGCTTAGGAAAAAAAGAAGGATTAAGGTGAGTAACCTCACTGGAAACTTTGGCAATAAGTCCTGAATGTTGAGGCAGCCTAATTAAATTTATATTTCACTTTTGCAAGCTATGTTCATTTTATGATTTGATAACTTTGGCTTGTCAATGATCTGCTCAAGTGTAAAACCCCTTTACAGTGACATTATCCAGTATAAAAGAGTCATGGATTTCATGTTTGAATATGGTTATCTGTGCTGTGATTTAACTTTGAGATGAAGTAGATTTTATGGGTTTTCTTTATGCATTTATTTACTTAAAAACCCAGGATTGATGTTGTAGATATATGGTCTAAAAATGAAAGGAAATGTGGGGCTGTAACATTGTGTTGTTGCTTATGTATCACATCAACTAAAATAAAGATAAAGGTAGAGGTGCAATGTTATACATGTGCTGAGCTTCTATGTTTTATGAACTCTCCAAATCAAAGCATATACTTGTGGTTTAGCCAGATCTTAAAGATTAACAAGGGTCTGATTGAACCAGAGGTAATAGGAGAGAACCATAAAACTATCTATGACCATATGTTTGTAACTTGATCCATTGAAACCCATAGACAAAATAATATGCTTAGAAATCACATCTTATTGCATGTATAAATGCTTGCTTATGAGAATCTGACTTACCAATCTCTGGATGAATACATGTTGGATGAATGTTTATTTCTCTGATTGAAATATGATATGCAGAAGGGATTAGCATAGGAATGAGAAAAGAAAAGTAAACACTTAGTAATTTAACTAAGGACTTTTGGATATTAGGGATACAAAAATATGGCTTGGCAAGGTGAACATTGCCAGCTCACACATGGTATGCTTATACCCAGGGGCCTGAGTGTGCTGGGTTAACAGTGATATGTCCCAGGCAGTGTGTGGTTTAACAAGAGAAAGTAGCTAAAGACCATAACATACTTGATAGTGAACAATAGAAATAGGTTCATGAAAGGGCTTGGGTAAAATCCCTGATGGCCAGTAATCTGATAGAAAAGACTTGATGATTGAATTGATGAATGTGTTGATTTGTTTATGATGTTTTATGGATGGATCCTATGATTGTTACCACTGAACTAAACCATTGAATTATGTATAATTTGTTGTGCACTACTGTATATGCACATATATCACAGGAACATGCACAAGAGTGGTATTGAGTTCCTTTCTCCATTTTGAAGTTTTTTGAATATGAATAAGTGTCATATAAATCATGTTTTCAGTTAGATTACTCATACCAGACTTTAGTCTGACCATTGTGTGTTTTATGGACCATTGGGTGTCTCATGTTTATATGGGGTAGTTCATGTTGATTTTGCAGGAAAGTAAGAATTTCTTTGATCAGGCTTTGGATGTTTAGCTGCTTAAGGAATTGGATGCTATATTTAAAGATTTTGCTGAAGTTAAAATAGATGCATATGCTGAATTATGTTAAGCTATTTTGTTTAAATTTGCTTAGGAAACTACTGTATTGTTAGAACCACTGTTTTGCAAGTGTTGAACCTATATGTATCAGCTGAAACTTATGTGCTTTGTATTGCAAATGTTTTCTTAGATATTGAATTTTTAAGCTTTAAAGAACAGTTAGTTTAAATGGTAGAAAAATATGAGATTGAAAGGATTTATGGATTGAATATACAATCAAGTGTTTGACATAGGAAAATCCATGTTTAAGTGATATAAGATCTGCCAGAAGAAAAGGTTCTGAGTTGCTTTGAAAAGGAAACAGATTGACATGTGTTTTGCTTAAGAATAAGTGCAAGTGAATATGGTAACATGACCATTTTATTGAGCCTGGGTTAAGCCAGCACTAAAAAGTTTTAAACTCAATTTATAGTAAAGTTTTACAACCCAAATATAGGGTAAACTCAGTCATTTGGCTAACAAGAACAAAAAAATTAGGAACTTAAATCTTCCACTGACACACACATGCACATGCAAGAGCACAATTCATACAGTAACAAGATTATGGGAATACATGCAAAATGCTAAGTCTTGAGACATGAAACCAACAACCATGCAAAAATCTAAGTATGCTTGGAAAATCTAGATTTTTGAACACTATTGCTATGTAGGAGTTATTTCTTTTAATAATTCCTAAACATATTTCTACTTCTAAACTTTTATACTCTGATTCAAGTAGAAAGTACTTATATATCTTCACATATGTAAGTTTAAGATGATTTGAGAAAACCAATATTTTTATATTGGCATAAAGATCCTGGATAGAAGAAAATTAGAGTGTAATATTTTCTTGATTAAATGACCACTGTATATATATGAAAAAAAAACTTTAGGATGAGGAGGTGGGTCATTTCAATAAATTATATTTAATCATGAAACAAACTATATTCCAATCAAATAATTTGCAGGCAATGATGACCCAGAAGGCTTATAGGAGATCGCAGGCCGAGGAGGAGATAGCTCAGCTGAAGCAGCAGATGGCAAAATTAAATGACTGGCGGAAGGGCGAAGGACTGGCGTAGCTGCTAGATGAGCGAATTGCGGCCTTTTTAGCAGAGCATAGGAGGATGCCTAGTGAGGATGGGTTGGGAGATGATGACGATGAGGATGAATAGGTACGGATTTAAACTATTAAATGGAATATCAGAAATTAATTTCAATTAATCATCAATAACAACATATGGAGGTAGATAAATAATTTATAGGTGAGAAACCCCCTTTGGGTCTCTTTACATACTTTTCCTGCAAAACAATGGTTATGGATAACATATAGATAATCATATTGGTTTATAACGATCAAATTAATATGTCATCCATTTTCCAATCGAAAATGCAACCAAACAAGAAATCAAACAATTTAACAAACATCCAAACAATCGATAAATATTTATAACATCATTGATAAGATATAATAAAATTAAATGTGAGTTAAACTCACCAAAGGTTTTGAAAACTTGGAATACTTTAGCGCTTGGAAAGCTTGGAAAACCACAAATTCTTCTCGAAAATGGGTCATTTTGCACTCGACTTTTGGACTCTTTTCTCTTGCATTTTGGTAAAGTGGTCAAAAGGAAAGTTTTAGATTATTATTTCCTCTATCAGTTGAAAAAAGAATTACTCAAAATAGTTAAATTTTGAGGAAGTTATAGCCAAAACAGTGAGGGGTATTTTCGGACATCAAAATCTAGGCTCAAAACACTCCTGCAGAAAAATGACTTTTTGTAGCATCTAATCTCGAAAAAGAAAAAGTGGTAAACAATAAAGTTGTAGCCACCGAAAATATACATGGTTTAAAAAAAAGAAAATTTTGTTTTGGAGTTTTTTGTAAGAAGTTATGGCCGAAACCATTTCGACTAAAATGGAAGAAATTTAAATGGAAAAGAATGAACCTTTAAACGAGGTTTTAAAACATTTAAAAGTTAATTTTTGAAATCTTAAAACATGAAAATTTATTTTGGAAGCCATTAAAAGGTTTCATGAAGCTTTAAGGAAGATAAGAGAAGAGAAAATGAAAAATAAAATGAGTAAGAAAAGTGAAAAATTAGCTTTATATGAAATAAAAATAACAAATTACCTTTTTACCCTCATGTACTCTACCCTTCACACATGCATGTCATGCCCCACCCTCTCCTCTACCTCACCCATTTCAACCCATACCTAGCCACCCTCCCATCAAATCAAAGTCAACATGCATAAGTACTCTAATTAATTATATGACATTCTCTTTTTATTTTTTTATTATAGTTGTCAAAGTGTCACAACATCATTTTCTTAACTTAATTAATTACACTTAACCCTAATTAATTACTAATCTATGTTTATAACATTTCATATATTTTAATATTTATATTTATTTATATATATACACAAATGTGTACACAACATTTCAGATAACTTTTATATGATGAAACTTCGAAAATTCGGAATATGGTTTCCAGTCACATTTTCTATTTTTCATCAAACTATATGTTTTTGTAAACAAATTTTAAAAACTATTTTACCATTATTATTTTTTATTAAAAGGAGTTTTATTTTCATTACAAACCATTTATTTGAATATTTAAAATTAATTAAATATTTGCAAATCAACTAGTGAAATTCCGGGACATTTTATTACAATTTGATTTTTTATTTATTTATTATATTCGAACCATTTGTTATTGTAATAAATTTGCAAAATGATTCACCATTATCATTTATTAATTAAAAGAAGTTAAATGGCATTATTAAATCTATTTAATTCATATTTGTTTCACCATTCAAATATTTAATTCTTAATTCAAATATTTAATCGATCACTATTATTGAATTCCAAGTATTAAATTTCAAAATCCAAATATCTAATTATCTAAAATTAATTAAATAGTTAAAATCAAATGACCAGAATTTTGGGTTGTTACATTCTCCCCCCATCAAATAAATTTCGTCCCCGAAATTCCTAATGAAGAAAATGTTTCCAAACCCTTAAGTTTAAAACTAATAATTAGGATGGGTCATTAAACTTATTAACTTCTCAAAACAAATTAGTTGGAATAGATTCTAAAATTTTCAAATCTTTTAAATTCGTTCACCTATAACAACTAATTCCCTTCCACTCATTCATTCCAAGTTATAACTCAAAAATCAAATTTTAGTTATCCAAAAGTTTTCAAAAAATTTTTAAAAATTTTCTAACTCTAAATATTTTCGGAATATTTTGCCAGCGTCTCCTTTGCGCAGCTCGATTAGTACAACTACAAATCGCCTCAACGGGCTCCAAACCAATCAAATAAAACAAAAGCCAAGTAGCTTCCATATCTGGGGCATAAAATCATCTACCAATTTAAATTTTCTGAATTTATTACATACCTTTTTCGCATTTTGATTTATATTTTGGCAAGCAATTTATTATCTTCTATATAAATGCAGGTGCACAAGAATCAAATGGCTCTCTTGCGTCCTTGTATGTAATGACCGGGAATTTTAGTCATTTAATTTTGAATGTTTAATATATTTTTATATGTCGAATTTGAAATATTTAATCATTTTGAATATGGAGATTTGGGTTGAATTAGTGAAATGGTTTAAAATTTCAAATATAGCGATTAAATGGATTTGGTGAATAGTAAATTTAATATTTGAAATTGGGAAAAATATGTGAATCTGGAGTTAAATGTGAATGTAAATGATTTCTAAGTTGATTTAAACTCTATCCGAATTAGAGTGATGATAGTCGGTTTTTGAATGGAATTGAAAGTCGATAAATTAAAATTTGTAATTATATATATACATGTATATATATATATATATTTACTAGTGAAATTTAATATTTGGAGTAGTGTAAATAATCCAATTTGTGATTTAATATGAATCGAAATGGTTTCTAATATGGATATAAATTCTATTTGAACTATAATTGAGTTAGTAAGTTTATAAAATTTGAATTTCAAGTAATTTCGTAGATTTTGAAAATCGCTCGATTTAATTGACACGTGAAAATAGCCTTCCGAAGCACAGTTTCGGAATTCGACGAAACTAGTTTCATTGGATCTGTAATACTGTATTATTATAAGATTTCAAATTTCATAGCATTTGGAGTTACCATTTAGTCTTACGGGATAGAAACACGTTGAATTTAATATCGAAAATTTAATATTTTAATTCGATTCGAAAAGCTATCTTCTGCATACGATCGAATTAGGCCTCGAAACATATTCCATTGTGTTCGAAATAGGGGTAAAACATTATAAATGCCAGGTGGCACGCTTTGTTTGGAGCTCGTCTGGAAAAGTATGTGAACAGTGAAAAATAATAAAATAATATAGTTGCACGTGTGTGTGTGTGTGTCTATATATATATATATATATATATATATGCATGCAACCCTCTCTAAACCCTAGTCTTTCATTTCACAACCGCCGGTTATAATTTATGGCCGAAAACTTCTACCATTTCCCCCTCGTTATCTCCCCATTCATCGACATTTAGGCCTCGCCATCAACTGGAAAGTTGTAGAGCACATCGACCTCTCCACATCCAATGGTGGAGATTGCCTGCAGTTCGACGAGATGGCCAGAAACCAAACCACATACGCTGCCGTTCGTTCACATTTTCAAGATGAGGGGGGACGCCGAGTTTGACCAGGCTCGTGGTGAAGGTGGAGCTTGCGACGAGCTTTTGCGTGGTAGTCCCTAATCGTCGTCTAGGGGTTGATGATGGCAGCGGCACGTTGATGGGGATGTGCGATATGAGTTCGACCTGTTGGTGTTATGCACACAATGAAGAAGAATGCATGAGCGGCTTGGATTTGCAAGCCTGAAATCAACGCCCTGATGAGGTTTAAATAAAATAAATAAAATAAGAAAAGAAATTCATTTATATAAATTATATTCAAATGTTTAAAAATGTGTATCTTTTTCGTACGAGGTCCAAACCAAGCGAAACAAGCGGCGATGGAATCATGGCGACGAGCACTACATCATGGTTGGTTTGGAGGCGATTGGGAATGGCTAAAATTTAAGGTTAAATCGAACGTCGTTCGATTTGATTTAGAATTTAAAGCTCAAGGTGAGTGTTTTAAACGCTCACGAAGTACTAGAATATTTTTATGCTACTTAAATTTAAAATTATGAAGTGATATAAGTTTATTGATCATTGTTTGATAAATTTAATTGTCATCTAAATTGTCACTCGAATTAACTATTAAAAATTAAAATTGACTGTTAAATTTGAAATTGGAATTTAATTGCCAGTAAAATACTTGATATTAATAACTATGAAATTGTTGTGAATTATTTTGATTGTTTGGATGATTGATTGTGATGGATGTCAATTGATTGACATTTGGATGATGGAAAGTTTATATATATATATATATATATATATATATATATATATATATATCCTGTCATCGCCTAGTAAATTATTTACAGTATATAAAACTGTAAATTGAATTATTTCGAATAAACTAAGAAATAGGTTGAAATGATATATACCTTTGACACTGTGATTTGGGTTGAAATGATATATATCCATCCCTGAAATTAAATTGAAATAATTGATCACTTGACCATAGGATAGAAAATTATATACGGACACCGAATTGGTTAAATTAAATGATTTTAAAATTTTTGATTTGAAATTATTTAAATGAGTTTGATTTATTGAAGTAAAAATCGAATTTATGGAAATCAAATTATTTTCGAAATTGAGCTCAAATTGTTGGAATCGGAATTTGTTAAATGAAATTGTTTAAAAATGAAATTTGGGATTTTGAAGTTAAAATCGAAATATTATTCGAATTTTGGAAATTGATTTGTATTAAAAAGATTTGAACTCTTACTCGAACTTTGAAATAAATCCGAGTAAAAGCAATTTATATGGATATTTTGAAATTCAGCCTCGGAATTGAATTAGTTTTAAAGATTTGAAACCTAAATTGAATATTGAAGTTAAATTTAATTTAAGTGATCTAAATCAATATTCTGGAATTGAACTCGAATTTATATAAATCGAAATGGTTTAGAATTGAGAATTGAATGAAATTAATTCAAATTGGAATAGAATTGAAATTAGTTGGAATTGAAATCGAAATTGGATTATTTTGGAATTGAAATTTTAAATTGATTTGAATTAAAACTGGAATCGAAGTTAATTCGAATTGAGATCGGAATTGAATTGATGTAAATGGAAATGGAAATTGAAAGTGATTTGAATTGGAAAATTTGGAATTGAATCAGTTTGACTTTGAAACTATTTTCAAATAAATTATCTCACTATAAACTATTTAAAATCTATCTTTTTAAATATTCAAATTTATTTGATTTTCCATGCTATTTAATATATAAACCATTTTCATACCCAAACTATTTTCTACTAAACTATTTTAACTATTTAAACTACTTTAAAACTGTTCAAACTATTTTCTAAAAATTCAAACTAGTCAGAGTGAGAATGTTTATATTTAAATCATGGATTTAAATGTGAATTGGGTTAAAATGAAGTTTTAACCTAAATTGAAGTTCGAAACAATTTTGGAAGCGAAATCGAGATATTAAGGCGATATGATTATGAATTGAAATTGTATATTTTGAGTAAGTATGATGATTTCGAAATGAAATTGATTTCGAAGCGAATACGATATTTTGATATCAAGTATGAATGGTTTTCGAAATGTAAAAGAACCAACCGGTATGTAAAACGACGTTTGGTTGTTAAAGAGACCGGGGCCTCATATTGGCATACTCTTTGTCAATATTGGAACCACTTTAATAACTGTGTACGCGGAGGACACTCCAGAACGAAGTGGTTGGATTTGGCATTGTTTCCTGGATTTGAAGAAAGAGAACGATGATGGATAGACCCCGACACTTGTGCCAATTTGAAATGACTAAAACAGGACGGCTTGATAGGGCCAAGTGGGCTAATTACCCCAAGCGGACATGCGTTCTTCGATTTTCTTGGACTCGGTCCATATTATTACTCTTGTTGTTGGTTTCGATTGGTGCACCTTGATTTTGGGATAACCTCCCTTTGACTCGATATGGGATGGATGGACCCAGTGGGCGGTCATGGCTATGATACGTTACCACCAGCTCTGCGACCCGAACTGGTAGTATCCTACCTTGGGCATTGCCTCACATGCCTTGTCATACTTTTATCCTTATACGAGACCCCTATGATTTTGGTTTAGTGTTGTCGCATCAAGGCGCGTCCCTATCCACCAAAAGTTTACTGGTGTTTTATATGCAAATTGTACGACAATGCTTAAAAATGCGTTAAAGGGGATCAATGTAAAGCCTTAATGCTATTTTGATACTTATTTTATTGATTAGACATTATATATAGCATATTCTACTACATATGTAACGACCCGCATTTTCGACCGTTCAAGTCGACAAAACATACACACATGCCGACTCAAACAATCCAAAATACAGATAGTTATTGGGGTTAAATAAGAAAAGAAAAGAAAGAATAGAAACAAACTCAGAATCTCGCAGCGGAAGGAACAAGATATAATAATAAAATAACAGTTCATGAAGCCGTTAAATAAATAAATTTGATTATTATTATACATCATAAATCAGAGTTACATACATATCGGAGAAAATACAACAATGCAGCGGAAAAATAATACAGTAGTAGAATACAAATGATGTAATACCAAACTCCATCTTCGTCCTCCAGAATAGATCTTCAACCTTATCTGAAATGCTCAGGCTGACCCGAGCGTAATGAAAAGACAAAACACTCGAGTCAGGACTAAAATATCTCATGTAAGTTAAATCGAATAAGTAAATATGAGTGCAACGGCGTCGGAGATGTTTACGGGTTTTAGACACCTCCTATCCAGTGTTTAACGTGCATGCATTAACTTAAGAGATGTTCGGGATTTCCATCTCCTAAGGATCCGTTAAACTATCTACTATGTAATAGAATACGCTATATACAATAATGTCTATCATAAAGTAAAATATCATTCCTAGCGTTAAGCCATGGGCCATTCCACCCTTAACACAGTTTTATTCCCAATAGCATATACAAGACCGTAGTTTCCCCAAAACCGGAAGTCACCAGAGGGCAATCCATATACTAAAGGTACAAACCAAAATCGTAGTGGTCGATAGGATAATCAGTATGACAAGGTACATGAGGCAATACCAACTAGGATACTAGTAGTTGCATGATCCGGACTGATGTTGGGCATAGCAGCTACTACCCCAACACCGCGAAACAACACTCCCAAAATCGAGGGGTGCACCCAAATCGAATCACAAAAGCAATAGACATGGTAACGAAGAAGTGTGTCCGCTAGAGGTGGCGAACCTCAATGGCCCGGCGCGGCTCCTGTTTTAGTCATGTCAGGGGTCATCCAAAATCGTTCTCTTTCTTCAAATCAACACGTTCACCAAAACCATCCACTTCATTCTGGATCAACACTCCGCGTGTATTAGTTATTAAAGTGGTTTTCGGTATCGAAAGAGAGTATGTCCATATCCGATCCCGGTCTCTTTAATAACTACGTATTATTACACCGGTGGCTCTTTTACATTTCAAATCGATTCATAATTGATATCAAAATATCGTATTCGCTTCAAAATCAAATCCATTTCAAATATCATCATATCTATTCAAGATGTAAGATTCCGTTTCAAAATCATTTTTCGCCTCAATATCTCATTTCGATTTCAAAATCATTTTTCGCCTCAATATCTCATTTCGATTTCAAAATCATTTTTCGCCTTAATATCTCATTTCGATTTCAAAATCATTTTTCGCCTCAAAATCTCATTTCGATTTCAAAATCATTTTTCGCCTCAAAATCTCATTTCGATTTCAAAATCATTTTTCGCCTCAAAATCTCATTTCGATTTCAAAATCATTTTTTTGCCTCAAATTCCACAAAACGATTCACATAAACTTGAATTCCAAAATTTAAAATTTAATCAAATTTCAAATCATCAATTTCAACTACATATTTGAACCACAAAATAAACAATTTCACTTCCAATATATTTCGAAACTTTAAATATTTCACATTTCAAAACAGTTCATATATTTATATAAGAATATAAGATTCGCTTTAAAACCATTTCGTATTCAAATTAGAATATACTTCAAATTAAACATCCGTATTAAGTAGTTTACTTAATCTCTGGAACAATTCCAATTCAATAGACTTAGATTAACATTCGGATTTCAAGAATTCATTTAAGTATTACATTCCAAATCGATTTCAGTTCAAATCCTGTTCAAATCAATTTTATCTTCAAATTTAATTCAATAGTTTCGATTTAGTCCAATTCACAAATTTCTTTGAATTTCAATTAAATTCCAAATTAATTAAATCTCAATTTCAAATTAATTTTCAATTCCAAACTCAAACTTGAAATATCATTTCATATAAATTCTCTTAGAAATATTCAGAGTTCGATTAAAAGTCCAATCTTTTAAAACAAATCAACTTTCGAAAATTTACGCCGTATTTCAAAATTTTTACTTAAAATCTAAACTTCAAATAATTAAACAATTTCATTTACCAAGTTTAAATTCCAACATCTCGAGCTTCAATTCAAAATAATTCAATTTCCATAAATTGGGTTTTTTCTTAAAATCAATTCATTTAAATAATTTCAAAACAACTTTTAAAATCATTTAATTTAACCAACCCGGTGTCCGTATATAATTTTCTAACCTATGGCCAAGTGGATAATTATTTCAATTTTAATTTCAAGGATGGATATATCATTTCAATCCAAATAGATGTCATAGGTATATCATTTCAACCTATTCCTTAATTTATTCGAAATGATTCAGTTTATAGTTTTATATGCAATAGACAATATACATGATGATAGCATGATATATCAAAATAAATAAACAACCAATATCGACCAATAGCATCCATCACAACCAATCAACCATAAAGCCAATAGCATTCACAACAATTTTATAATTATCAATATCGAGTAATATACTACCAATTTAAATTTAAATTTATTTTAACGGCCAATTTAAATTCTATCAATTAATTCATATATCAATATAGATGATAATTAAACCTACCAAACAACAGCCAATAAATTTCATATCACTTCAGAATATAAATTTAACTAACAAAAATTATTTTAGTCAATTGTGAGCGTATAAACACTCACCTTTGATTTATCGATGATTTAAAATCCAAATAAATGCCCAAATTTGAACAGTCTCAGAATTCGTCTAAACCAGCGTCATCAGGTCCGGAATTCCAATACGATCCTAACAAAAGAAACCGCACGTGAAACGGAGTTCGTATGTGAAAGATATAGCGAAAATTGCGTTCGAATTTTAATATTAAAAACAACAAAAGGAGAACACATTCATACCACTGCCACGTCATCACTCATCTTCACGCAACAGAACCCAAACCATACTGCGCACGCAAGATTTCTAGCTACAGGTCGCCTCCAACATCGCACGCGCGCCCAATTCAAACACACGCACGCCTACAACGTCGACCGAACGATGATCAGGATGTTCCTACGCGAGCGCCTCAGGAGAGCCACCAACGCCAGAAGTTGCGCATCACTAGTCGCCACCGTTTTCTCGAAAAACGTGAATATACGCACGACATTTAAAGCCAGATCTGGACCAATCCGTGACGAATTAGCACGAATCAACCGTATGGATTTGAAGAGCTCGTCGAGATCTACACTTTTGCTTTTGGAATTTTTCGATTTCATTGAACGGATTGAGAGATATTAAGGAAAGAAGATCGGCAATTTCTGGCCATGGAATAGGTGGCGGCCATAGTTTGAAATTAGGGTTTCTGAAATGAAATAATGATAAAACTGTCTCGGTTTACAAGCGTATTTATAAAGGTAGGTCCAAAATCATCCGAACTCCAATCGAGACGTGCCGCCAGGCGTTTATAAGGTTTTACCCATATTCCGAACGCAATGGAACTAGTCCCAAGGCCTAATTCAATCGTATGTGGAAGATAGCTTTTGAAGTCGATTATTTTAATCAAATTCGAAATTAAATTTCTACGCGTTTCAAGCTCGCACGGCCAAACGACAAGCACGATTGCTACGAAAATTGAAACCTTACAATAATTCACTGTTACGGATCCGATGAAACTGGTTTCGTCGAAATCCGAGACAGTTGTAAAAATGGCTATTTCTACTGTTTAATTTCAATATAAAATTCCCAATTTTAAATTATTAACTTTTAAATCAAATTTCAAGTGTTCACAAATTTCATTTTTAATTTCACAATAATTAACAATCTTTTACAATGCAGTTTTCCATTATAAATCCAGTATAAAAGATTACCTTAGATTCAGCGTTCAATTATATTGTAATTCAAATTCAAGTTATTTAATTCCAATTGAATTCTTTTATTTCGATTTACACTTTCATTATTGAATCAACCTGTGACGCCCCACCTCTATACCCACGCTAACCAAGAACACTACGATGTAGTGCTGTCAATTAGCGCGGAGAATAAGGCTGTGGAGGAGCGACCTTCCATGTAACTTCTTTGTGCGAGCATCGATACGTCAGATAGAATAGAATGCATATCTTTTAAGGAGGAAATCCGACATACCGATACAAACACAAAGCTATCACACGGTGGCTATATAAAATCTTCGGGAACAAACATAGAAATAATCATAACATAAATCAGTCACAGACATCCATATCACAAAGGCGGAAGAAGATATGAATAAATATATATATCACATGAAAGTGTACATCAGAGTAGTGGTCGGAAAGATCCACGATAATACAAAAGAATAGCATCACGTGCTATACAAAAGAATAAGTACACAACATAGAGTCTATATCTCAAAGGTGTACATCCAAAAACTACTAATCTAGGTAGTTAGCCAAAAGTCAGAATAATCCTGAAGAGAAGTCAAGCAGAAGCACCTGTAACATCTCGGTCTGACCCGAGTATTATTTATAAGAAAATAATAAACGGATCAGTCTAACTATAAATATCAGATGATATGGTATACAGTAAAAGGCATGACATGAACATGTAATAACCATAGCGACATACTACTATAAGTATGTAAATGATAATCAACAAAAGATTAATCAATATCACAAGAATCTTCTCAAAGATAAAATAGGGTATCATACCCTAAACTTGTATTCATAACAAGTCAATAACACATGAATTCACCAATGCACCAAAAACTGATATCATATCAATGAAAATCATGAAAATTGGTGAAGCACAAAATTCCAGAAATCATCATCAGAAATCCAGAAAACACATAAAAGGGGGGAAGGCCTAACACATGAATGGGAGCATGAAAACTCACCTACGCGTAAACACATGACGAGAAGTTATCTCATGGAAGCTATCCATTAAATTTTCACACAGGAATGGCCCGAAGACCGTAGGAAATGTGATGGCGAAACATCACATAATCGGGGTATAGTCTCCCACGTAGACAAAGAGACATCGCTCAATCGCTAGTCTAAATCACAAAAATGATCGTCATGATCATAAGGAAGTGTCAATCACACCAAGCTAGTAAATATATGAGTTTAGCTTCATGTCCCATAACCACTTGCTTAACTTAAATATTTACGAACAAGCTGTAAATCTTCACTAGGAAATTGTCACAAAAAGGGTTCAATCGAACAAGTCCAAGAGCTAACCGACGAAGTGAACGCAAGCGTTTCATACCACTCGTTTTACTAAGTCGTTTAAGTCGATTTCTCATTCAAGTGAAGTAAAGGCTTGTATATACTAGTAGATTGAAAATCGGTTTGAGAAAACGAACTTTTGATACTTAAAATAGTGTTGAAATCGCTTTGATGAAAGAGTTTTGATATTTACTATTAGTATTGAAACCTTCATATATCTTTAAAGTGACAAGTCATAAAACGATGGTAGAACAAATCAATTCACGTTCGAAGACGTGAGTAAAGTCCAAAGAAGTCAATCCCAAAACCATCAAATTAGAAATTCTGATAAACGTTTTTCAGAAGAGATTGCCTACGCAGAGTAATACGGGGTTCGACCTAGTGAAGGCAAGCGGTCCAGCGACCTAAGGAAAAATAGGTCATACGACCTAAGGAATTCGCGAACTCAAAAGACCAAGTGTAAGGTCGGCGACGACCTAACTTGAACGACTTAACTGGGGGATAAGTCGGAGACGACCTACGACTTAAGGTTTAACTCGCGAACGAATTAACTTGGCCTGGGGATTATAGGTCGGCAACGACCTAAGACATAAGGTTTAACTCGCGAACGACTTAACATCTTGCCTGGGAATTATAGGTCGGCAACGACCTAAGACTTAAGGTTTAACTCGCGAACGACTTAACTTTTTTGCCTGGGAATTATAGGTCGGCAGCGACCTAAGTTTTTGCCTGGGATTTATAGGTCGGCAGCGACCTAAGTTTTTGCCTGGGATTTATAGGTCGGCGACGACCTAAGACTTAACTCGCAGGTGACCTAAGACTTAACTCGCAGGTGACCTAAGACTTAACTCGCAGGTGACCTACGACCTATGGATGGACGACCTAACTCCGAACGAGCTAAAAATGGCCAGAACGACCTAGTAGCAGTTTTTTCACCAAAATCACTAAAATTTGGAATTTTTCGCCAATCCAATCCAAACCAAATGCAACAAACATGCTAAAGTGATGAGGAATCATTCCCAACAGTCCAATGACGATTATAGGCAAGATGTGAGATCAAAAATCTCACCTTTTCCACGAAATTGATGAAGATGAAGATTGAAAGCAAGGAGAAGCAATCCAAAGCTTGAATCCACAATCTTCTACTTGAATTTGATGTTGAATCTCGGATTTGCAATAGAATTTGAGTTGGGAGTTTTAATTTCTCTTTCCCTCCACCATTTTTGAAGAAGCTTCAAGTATTTGATGAAGTGATGAAGAGAAGAGGGGGTTGGGCTGAGTTAAGAAGGTGCAGTCCAAACCAAAGTCTCAAGCGGGAAAAGTGACGAAAATTTCACTATCTCCAAACATATCGAAGTTTACACTCAAAAAGATCGCAAACGTCATTTTGAACTCAATGGGGGTGGTCTCGAGTCCTAATTTGACCGTATGCAAAAAGTAGCTTTTCGGACTAACATCCGACTAACGATAAAATATTTAAATATAAAATCGATAGATATGCGGGTTGTTACACAACCATTTACTTATACATTATTATCAATAGTTTATAATTCATTTACTTTCATTTTCTCCAGCTATCATCTTATTTAAATTCACAGTAATATTAAATTACATTCATTTACGTTGATTTCAATATTATAACTTCAATATTAAATGTAACATTTTATTTATTTCGTTGTTTACAATCAAATTCAATTCATTATTTACATTCAATACAAGTTAACATCCATATTTAATTTACAAATAAGTTATTTCAGAATTCAGTTTTGTATTTTAACTTGTAATTCACATTTAACAACACAAAATTTTATTTCCTTCGGATTTTTATCCAAAATTTTTATTTTAATTTGTATTTTTAAAGTGTTAAAAATATGGGTCGTTACATTCTCCCCCACTTAAAACTTTTCGTCCTCGAAAAGGAACGAAGAAAGGGAAACCATCATTTAGATATAATTCATTCAAAATATTCGACTTATTTGCAAAATTTAGTTATAGGATTTTTTTTTAAAAACCTCAAAATTTTCTAACTCCCGGATTTTTGAAAAATTTCGGCAGCACCTCCTTCGCGCGGCTAGGACCAAAAAAGTTCACAGTGATAATAATTGCATGATATACATCTCATTACAAGAATGAGGCATCCCAAAACATGGGGAACACAATAATATACCACAACATAAACCGTAATCCGAGAACGTACCTTTTATTAAGCGTTTATTAGCATTTTAACTTACATTTTGCATTTAGCGTAGAAGCGAGCTCCACAACGAAGCGCAACCCCTTTGCTACCTACTAAAATGCTCAATAACCAAGTTAGAACATAAAGATAGATCGATATATTTAGCATAAACAACATACATATAACATGTTTAGCTTCAAAACTGAAATTCCAATTCCAGGACAGCAAATGAATCTCAGTTTTCGGTCAGCTAAACGATAAAATTTGGCAATGGAATCTAAACAAAAGTTGTTGCATTCGTTTCAGGCTTTCCGGAATGTCTAAAATCATCAAATTCGGACCATCCGTTCAAAAGTTACGGCTATTTTTCTAAATGGATACGCCTCAGCCTGGACAATGAATTGCGCAGGTCAGCGACGTTCACTCCCCTTTTCGACCATCTAAATGACAGCAAAACACAAAACACTTAAAGCAAAAGTTTTAAATCAAGTTCTTAGCTTTCCAGAAAGTGCAAGATCGTCAAAATCCGATAAAACAGTAATAAGTTATGGTGAAAATACTAAGGGTATATGCTACTGATTTTGCTTCCTTTTTACACAGGCCAGTGAGAAGATTCAAGTTTTTAACTAAGTAAATGAAGGAATTTCTGAAGACACTCTAAAAAAAAATCGTGCTATAGTTTCTAAGCTTGCCGAAAAGTCTAAGATCGTCGAATTTCGTCCAGCCATTTAAAAGCTATGGTTGTTTTCGTTTCAGTATATATTGGACAATTTTGGATTTTTCCAAAATTTTGCTTTTATTATTTCAAAGTACAAACCATCAAACTTCAATTTTCTAAAGAAACAATCATAAACACAAAGTCATTTATTTTCTTATTTATCCATGAAATAAGTTTACATTCGATTTGTTTCCAATTTATTCAAGTTTGTTTCATTCATAATTTAAATTCAAGTCAATTTGCTTCAATTTAATTTGAATTCAATTATATTTAATTTCACTTCGCTTCAAATTTGAATTTAATTATTTGAAATTTTTATTCCGTTTATTCAATTCCATTTACACTAATGAATTCTATTTAATCAATTACCATCCATCTAACAACCAATGCATATCAAACATTAACATCCATCTAAAATCTACACTAAATCAATTATACATTTCCAAGTCAAAATTTTAATTTCATACACTTCCAAGTTTATTGACATTTAGTTTTATTCAAATTTAATTAGTTTCTATTTACAAATTTTATATTTAATTAATTTTAAATTTAATTCATTTTACAACTTAAATTTCTTTTGTATTTACAACTATCAATAGATCTTCACATTTTATTATTCGCAATCACACTTGTATATTATTCATTTACTTATCCTTATTAGCATTTTAAACTTTTTAAGTATTTGGTAAGTTATAGCTATGCAAATAGAATGTAGTTAAACAATATACAACTTCTTTTCATTCAATTTGAGTGTTATACCTATTAAATAAATTTCCAATTTATTATTTTCCAAATTAAAGGTTACTCCTACAATTTTAATTTTAATTTTTTTTTTCACTTAAATTCAATTTCACCTTTTCAATTCATAAGTTTCTAACAATTCAAGATTTACTTTAGTTTAATAATTAAAATCATTCCTTATTAGACAACTTAAGAATTTCAACTCCGGATTCGATTTAAACCATTTTTTTTTAAATATATATATATATATATACTAATATCTTTATATCTCAAATCATACTTTTTAGAAGAATTTTAATCAGCATTGAAATATATATATATATACTTATTTTCATTACATACTTTACAAAATTTCAATTCAATTTCTATTTAATCCAAAAGAGTACAGTTTTTAGTTTATTTCAAATTTATACTCCTTTATTCTAAGGGTTTCCTACTTCAATCTATTTTTACTTAACACTTAGGTTCATCCCTTATTTTTCAATTCAGAAGTTCCTTAATGATTCAAGTATTTGTTTATTTCAATAGTTTAAAGTCATTAAATTTTAAAGAACTTAAGAATTTCAACTTCGGTTTCATTTCAAATCAAGTTTGAAATAATATATACTTATATTACTATATATCAAGTCATACTATAGAGAATACAAAATAATATTTAATTTTTAATCAAAATAGGGTTTAGAAAAAGCTATTAAGTGATCTCCCCCACTTGGACTCTCGAAAATAAACGTCGATGATACGTGCACTCATCACCGAAATCATTCTCTAGTGTCAAGAGGGGAGTATAACACTTACTTCATTTGAAAATCCTTTAAAAACAATTTCTAATCGAATATACTATCATATAATACTTATATTATACATTTCAAATTTTTGATAATAAATTTTCAAAACACCGGAATTTAAATTCTCCATCTTAATTTAAATTCATTTTTATTTTATTTTATTTACCATTTATATTCATTGACAATCATATTTACAAGTTTCATTCCTTAAAATCATCCATTAGTCAATAGTTAGAAATATTGACTAATCAACAATAAACGATGATAATCTAATATTATCATCTTCTAACAACCAATACAATCAAAATTTATAAATTTTCAAGATAATTATTTTATATATAAATTATAATCCAAAACAATATTATGTCAATCTGTCCTATTCGAGTGTTTAGAAATTCCTATCGATGCCTTGGCGTCCAAAGTACCATCCAGAATTCATAAATGCTCAACGGAACAAATTAACACAATATAAAATCATTTTTATATCAAAATTACAAATACGCTCTCTCATATACACTCAAACTCATTCATAAGGTTTAACCCTATTTCAACGAGTTATTCCCCACTAGAGCCAAGGTAATCTAAACCAAAGCTCTGATACCAACTGTAACGGCCCGCATTTTCGACCGTTCAAGTCGACAAAACATACACACATGCCGACTCAAACAATCCAAAATATAGATAGTTATTGGGGTTAAATAAGAAAAGAAAAGAAAGAACAGAAACAAACTCAGAATCTCGCAGCGGAAGGAACAAGATATAATAATAAAATAACAGTTCATGAAGCCGTTAAATAAATAAATTGGATTATTATTATACATCATAAATCAGAGTTACATACATATCAGAGAAAATACAACAATGCAGCGGAAAAATAATACAGTAATAGAATAAAAATGATGTAATACCAAACTCCATCTTCGTCCTCTAGAATAGATCTTCAACCTTATCTGAAATGCTCAGGCTGACCCGAGCGTAATGAAAAGACAAAACACTCGAGTCAGGACTAAAATATCTCATGTAAGTTAAATCGAATAAGTAAATATGAGTGCAACGGCGTCGGAGATGTTTACGGGTTTTAGACACCTCCTATCCAGTGTTTAACGTGCGTGCATTAACTTAAGAGATGTTCGGGATTTCCATCTCCTAAGGATCCGTTAAACTATCTACTATGTAATAGAATACGCTATATACAATAATGTCTATCATAAAGTAAAATATCATTCCTAGCGTTAAGCCATGGCCCATTCCACCCTTAACACAGTTTTATTCCCAATAGCATATACAAGACCGTAGTTTCCCCAAAACCGGAAGTCACCAAAGGGCAATCCATATACTAAAGGTACAAATCAAAATCGTAGTGGTCGTGAATAGGATAATCAGTATGACAAGGTACATGAGGCAATACCAACTAGGATACTAGTAGTTGCGTGATCCGGACTGATGTTGGGCATAGCAGCTACTACCCCAACACCGCGAAACAACACTCCCAAAATCGAGGGGTGCAACCAAATCGAATCACAAAAGCAATAGACATGGTAACGAAGAAGTGTGTTCGCTAGAGGTAGCGAACCTCAATGGCCCGGCGCGGCTCCTGTTTTAGTCATGTCAGGGGTCATCCAAAATCGTTCTCTTTCTTCAAATCAACATGTTCACCAAAACAATCCACTTCATTCTGGATCAACACTCCGCGTGTATTAGTTATTAAAGTGGTTTTCGGTATCGACGGAGAGTATGTCCATATCCGATCCCGGTCTCTTTAATAACTACGTATTATTACACCGGTGGCTCTTTCACATTTCAAATCGATTCATAATTGATATCAAAATATCATATTCACTTCAAAATCAAATCCATTTCAAATATCATCATATCTATTCAAGATGTAAGATTCCGTTTCAAAATCATTTTTCGTCTCAATATCTCATTTCGATTTCAAAATCCTTTTTCGCCTCAATAACTCATTTCGATTTCAAAATCATTTTTCGCCTCAATATCTCATTTCGATTTCAAAATCATTTTTCGCCCCAATATCTCATTTCGATTTCAAAATCATTTTTCGCCTCAAAATCTCATTTCGATTTCAAAATCATTTTTCGCCTCAAAATCTCATTTCGATTTCAAAATCATTTTTTCGCCTCAAATTCCACAAAACGATTCACATAAACTAGAATTCCAAAATTTAAAATTTAATCAAATTTCAAATCATCAATTTCAACTACATATTTGAACCACAAAATAAACAATTTCACTTCCAATATATTTCGAAACTTTAAATATTTCACATTTCAAAACAGTTCATATATTTATATAAGAATATAAGATTCGCTTTAAAACCATTTCGTATTCAAATTAGAATATACTTCAAATTAAACATCCGTATTAAGTAGTTTACTTAATCTCTGGAACAATTCCAATTCAATAGACTTAGATTAACATTCGGATTTCAAGAATTCATTTAAGTATTACATTCCAAATCGATTTCAGATCAAATCCTATTCAAATTAATTTTATCTTCAAATTTAATTCAATAGTTTCGATTTAGTCCAATTCACAAATTTCTTTGAATTTCAATTAAATTCCAAATTAATAAAATCTCAATTTCAAATTAATTTTCAATTCCAAACTCAAACTTGAAATATCATTTCATATAAATTCTCTTAGAAATATTCAGAGTTCGATTAAAAGTCCAATCTTTTAAAACAAATCAACTTTCGAAAATTTACGCCGTATTTCAAAATTTTTACTTAAAATCTAAACTTCAAATAATTAAACAATTTCATTTACCAAGTTTAAATTCCAACATCTCGAGCTTCAATTTAAAATAATTCAATTTCCATAAATTGGGTTTTTTCTTAAAATCAATTCATTTAAATAATTTCAAAACAACTTTTAAAATCATTTAATTTAACCAACCCGGTGTCCGTATATAATTTTCTAACCTATGGCCAAGTGGATAATTATTTCAATTTTAATTTCAAGGATGGATATATCATTTCAATCCAAATAGATGTCATAGGTATATCATTTCAACCTATTTCTTAATTTATTCGAAATGATTCAGTTTACAGTTTTATATGCAATAGACAATATACATGATGATAGCATGATATATCAAAACAAACAAACAACCAATATCGACCAATAGCATCCATCACAACCAATCAACCATAAAGCCAATAGCATTCACAACAATTTTATAATTATCAATATCGAGTAATATACTGCCAATTTAAATTTAAATTTATTTTAACGTTCAATTTAAATTCTATCAATTAATTCATATATCAATACAGATGATAATTAAACCTACCAAACAACAGCCAATAAATTTCATATCACTTTAGAATATAAATTTAACTAACAAAAATTATTTTAGTCAATTGTGAGCGTATAAACACTCACCTTTGATTTATCGATGATTTAAAATCCAAATAAATGCCCAAATTTGAACAGTCTCAGAATTCTTCCAAACCAGCGTCATTTGGTCCGGAATTCCAATACAATCCTAACAAAAGAAACCGCGCGTGAAACGGAGTTCGTATGTGAAAGATATAGCGAAAATTGCGTTCGAATTTTAATATTAAAAACAACAAAAGGAGAACACATTCATACCACTGCCACATCATCACTCATCTTCACGCAACAGAACCCAAACCATACTGCGCACGCAAGATTTCTAGCTACAGGTCGCCTCCAACATCGCACGCGTGCCCAATTCAAACACACACACGCCTACAACGTCGACCGAACGATGATCAGGATGTTCCTACGCGAGCGCCTCCAGGAGAGCCACCAACGCCAGAAGTTGCGCATCACCAGTCGCCGCCGTTTTCTCGAAAAACGTGAAAATACGCACGACATTTAAAGCCAGATCTGGACCAATCCGTGACGAATTAGCACGAATCAACCGTATGGATTTGAAGAGCTCGTCGAGATCTACACTTTTTCTTTTGGAATTTTTCGATTTCGTTGAACGGATTGAGAGATATTAAGGAAAGAAGATCGGCAATTTCTGGCCATGGAATAGGTGGCGGCCATAGTTTGAAATTAGGGTTTCTGAAATGAAATAATGATAAAACTGTCTCGGTTTACAAGCGTATTTATAAAGGTAGGTCCAAAATCATCCGAACTCCAATCTAGACGTGCCACCAGGCGTTTATAAGGTTTTACCCATATTCCGAACGCAATGGAACTAGTCCCAAGGCCTAATTCAATCGTATGTGGAAGATAGCTTTTGAAGTTGATTATTTTAATCAAATTAGAAATTAAATTTCTACGTGTTTCAAGCTCGCACGGCCAAACGACAAGTCCAATTGCTACGAAAATTGAAACCTTACAATAATTCACTGTTACGGATCCGATGAAACTGGTTTCGTCGAAATCCGAGACAGTTGTAAAAATGGCTATTTCTACTGTTTAATTTCAATATAAAATTCCCAATTTTAAATTATTAACTTTTAAATCAAATTTCAAGTGTTCACAAATTTTATTTTTAATTTCACAATAATTAACAATCTTTTACAATGCAGTTTTCCATTATAAATCCAGTATAAAAGATTACCTTAGATTCAGCGTTCAATTATATTGTAATTCAAATTCAAGTTATTTAATTCCAATTGAATTCTTTTATTTCGATTTACACTTTCATTATTGAATCAACCATTTACTTATACATTATTATCAATAGTTTATAATTCATTTACTTTCATTTTCTTCAGCTATCATCTTATTTAATTCACAGTAATATTAAATTACATTCATTTACGTTGATTTCAATATTATAACTTCAATATTAAATGTAACATTTTATTTATTTCGTTGTTTACAATCAAATTCAATTCATTATTTACATTCAATACAAGTTAACATCCATATTTAATTTACAAATAAGTTATTTCAGAATTCAGTTTTGTATTTTAACTTGTAATTCACATTTAACAACACAAAATTTTATTTCCTTCGGATTTTTATCCAAATTTTTTATTTTAATTCGTATTTTTAAAGTGTTAAAAATACGGGTCGTTACAGCATATAAATATTTTGACGAATCCTTAGGAGATGGAAAATCCCGTAGCATCTCTTGAGTTATTACATGCACGTTGTACACTGGATAGGAGATGTGAAACCTCGTAAACATCTCTGATGCCATGGCACTCATGTTATATGCGATATTGATTTGACTCGTATAAGAATATTTTAGTCCCGATTCGAGTGTTTTGTCTTTTCATTACGCTTGGGCCAGCCCTTAGTTTTCCACTTATTGAAGATTTATTCTGGAGGACGAAGACGAAGATTTGGTATATTATTAGTATTATTATTCCTGCATCATGTTGTCTTCTGCATTACTTTATTTATCCTGATGTATATATATATATACAAATCTGATAAATGTTGTATAAATTATAATCAAATGTATAATATAAATAGCTTCATGAACTGTTTATTTGATTATTATATTTATTGTTCCGCTGCGAGATTCTGTGTTTGTTTTCTTCTTCTTTTCTTATTTTTCTTAATCAACCCCATTGATTATCTATGTTCCGGATTGTTTAAGTCGGACATGTGTGGATTATTGTCAATTTAAACCTTCCGAAATGTGGGCCGTCACAATTGGTATCAGAGCTTTGGTTTAGCGATAACCTTAGCTTTGTGGGGTTTGACTCATTAGAGATAGGGGAGTAATACCCTAAAATGAGTTTGTCTGAGTGTATAAATATGAGAGAGCGTACTTGTTAGTGTTATAAAAGTTTTATATTGTGTTTACTTATCTGTTGAGTTGTTTATGAATTCTAGTTGATGCGTGGGATGCCGTGTTATCGATGTGGGTTTCTAAACTCTTAAACGAGGCAAGTCGACATAATATTGTTTTAAAATAGGGTAAATTATTAATTTTACCTAAATTATATTTTTATATATATATAGAAGAATAATTTTAATGAGTTGTTGTTAGGAGATGATAATATTTAGTTATCATCAATTATTGGTCGAATTAAATTAAAAACGAATACTTTATGAATTCTATTGTACGAAGTGTTCGATAATTAAATTGAATTGAAATCTAATTGCAATAAGAATTGTTTAAAATATTGTTTTGGCAATAAGGTAATGGAATTTGTATAAGTATATTTATAATATAGTTTATAAATAGAAAGAATTTAAAAGTCGAGTATTTTTTAATTTAAAACATGTTGCTTTCAAAATTTATTTTCAAAGCCTTAAAAAATTAATAATAATATCATTTCAAAGAGTTTTGACTAGAAATATGTTTTGAAAAGATTTTCGAAAGAAATAAAGCATTAAACTCGCTTTGGCCGCTGGGAAATAATTATGAGGATGACTACAACATCTCTAATATTCATTTTCGAGTTTCTGAGTGAGAATTGCTACCAAAAGAGGTTTATTTTCGATTAAAACATGTTTTGATTGTGCAAAAAAAATTCTAAGTAAGATTTGATGAATATATGAAAATAGTTTTGAACTTATGATTGAAAATAGTATAGATTAAAATAAGTTTATAACTTATAAATTTGATTTGGAAAGTAAAATTAAACTTTAAACTGTTGAATATTTATGGTTAAACAAACAAAAGAAAATTTTGAATTTGAGATACGAAATGAAATAATTAACTTAAGAAATGTTAAGTAAATTGAGTTAGTGAAATGAAGTAGATAAAATATAGTTTAACTCATGAAAGCTTAAATAAAATATGAAATGTAATTGAAACGAATTAGATAAAATAATAAAATGGAATTTTAAATGAATAAATTGTAAATTTATAGATTTGAGAATATTAAGCTAAAAACAAATTTATAAAAAAAATTGGTTGAATCTGAATGATAAGAAAAATATATTTAAAAGAGAGTGAAATAAAATGAGAAATGGATTAAAGGAAATAGAATTTCATTTAATAAAGATTAAATGAGTTGAGTTGGATTTGAATTGAACTAGAGGAATTAGTAAAGTGAATTATTTTCACTTGAGTTATACAATGAATTAATAAATGGATACGAACTTGAATTATAAAATAAAATGTGATTTGGGTGTGAAAGAAATGGAATAAAAATAAACGGAATGAGTTTAATAAATTGAATGTTAACTAATTTAATATTGAATAAGTTAATGGAAATGAATAAACAAAATCTGTTAAGGGAATAAATTAACAAATGAGTCAAATAAAATAGAATTTGATTCAAAATGAAAATGAACTTAAGTTGTAAAGTAAAATTGAATGTAATAACTTTAATCATTGAATGTAAGAGAAATTTGATTTCAATGAATGTAAATCAATTTAAAATAAATGAAAGTGAATGTGAGCATAATAAAATTTAAATGAATGAAAAACCAATTGAAACGAACGAATTAAATAAAATTGGAAGTAAGTGAACGTGGATGGATGAGATGTGAATAAAATGAAAGCAAATCAATTAGATATCAACGTGGAATGAATGTTAATAAGTGAAATAATTGAAATCGAATAAGTTAAATGTGAATAAATTAAATGTAACTAAATCTAAAGTATGTAAAATGGAATATAAACAAATTGAAATAAAATCAAATATAAATAGAAGATGATGACATAACAAGTGAAATAAATGTAAATCAATTGGAAACTAATGAAATTGAATATAAGTCGTTTCAATATAAATAAAACAAATATGAATAAATGAAAAATGAACCAATTGAATGTTAATAGAAATGAGGCGTATAAATTAAATATTGACATTGAATCAATATTGTGATGGTCTGAATAAATTAGATGAATATCATTTGGTTGGATGATTTCTTTGGTTGTAAATCATTGTTGTAGTTGTTTTGATCGCATATGATTGGTTTGTTGTGTATTCGTGCTCGCATTTATGGTTTGAATTCACAATACATGTTATTTGGTTCCATTAGACTCATATATGTTGCTAAATCCTTTATAAGTTACTAATATTCTAATTTGAGTTGAGATAGGTACATACGAAGACCGTTTGGCTATATTTTGGGTTGCAAAATTGCATATAAGTAAGCTTGCTTGCTTAAAACGCTTAATAAAGGTACGTTTTCAGATTAAATACAACGATGATATAAATATTGGTATATATATATATATATTGTGTTTCCAACCATGTGGGTCGATGTATATATTTTTATCACTTTTGTCATATTGAAAAAGGCTCCCCATGCAAGGGAGACTCTACTAATTTTTTTCAAAAATTTAGGGTATTATAAAAAAATTTGAAATTTTGAAAAATTTTGTTAACTAAAAAGCTAATTTTTGAATTGAATTAGAAATGAAAGCTAATTGTTTTGGTGGGAACTAAAAGATTAGAAGAGTGAAATGTCGAGTTTTAATCAAATGGGTTTTGAAAAGAAATGGGTTTGGAGCATTTTTCCTACCTTAGCAATTTCGGGGACGAAATTCTTTTAAGTGGAGAGGAATGTAACGACCCGGAATTTTGGTCATTTGATTTTGAATGTTTAATATATTTTTAAATGTTGAATTTGAAATATTGATTAGTTTTGAATATGGAGATTTTGGTTGAATTAGTGAAATGGTTTAAAATTTCAAATATAGCGATTAAATGGATTTGGTGAATAGTAAATTTAATATTTGAAATTGGGAAAAATATGTGAATCTGGAGTTAAATGTGAATGGAAATGATTTCTAAGTTGATTTAAACTCTATTCGAATTAGAGTGATGGTAGTGGGATTTTGAATGGAATTAAAAGTCGATAAATTAAAATTTGAAATTATATATATATTAATTTAATAGTGAAATTTAATATTTGGAATAGTGTAAATAATTGAATTTGTGATGGAATATGAATCGAAATGGTTTCTAATATGGATATAAATTCTATTTGAACTATAATTGAGTTGGTAAGTTTTTAAAATTGGGATTTCAAGTAATTTCGTCGATTTTGAAAATCGCTCGATTTAATTGACTAATTAAAATAGCCTTCCGGGGCATAGTCTCGGAATTCGACGAAACCAGTTTCATTGGATCCGTAATAGTGTATTATTATAGGATTTCAAATTTCGTAGCGTTTGGAGTTACCGTTTGGTCGTACGGGATAGAAATGCGTTGAATTTAATATCGAAAACTTAATATTTTAATTCGATTCGAAAACCTATCTTCTGCATATGATCGAATTAGGCCTCGAAATATATTCCATTGTGTTCGGAATAAGGGTAAAACATTATAAATGCAAGGCGGCACGCTTCATTTGGAGCTCGTTCGGAAAAGCACGTGAACGGTGAAAAATAATAAAATAATATAGTTGCACGTATATATATGCACGCAACCCTCTCCAAACCCTAGTCTTCCATTTCACAGCCGACGGTGGAGATCGTCTGTAGTTCGACGAGATGGCCAGAAATCGAACCACATAGGCTACCGTTCGTTCGCGTTTTCGAGATAAGGGGGCGTCGAGTTTGACCAGGTTCATGGTGAAGGTAGAGCTCACGACGAGCTTTTGCGTGGTAGTCTTTAATCGTCGTCTAGGGGTTGATGATGGCAGCGACACATTGATGGAGGGGTGCGATATGGGTTTGGCCTGTAGGTGTTATGCACGTAATGAAGAAGAATGCACGAACGGCCTGTATTTGCAAGCCTGAAATCAACGGCCTGATGAGGTTTAAATAAAATAAATAAAAAAGAAAGGAAATTTATTTATATAAATTATGTTCAAATGTTTAAAAACGTGTATCTTCTTCGTACGAGGTCCAAATCAAGCAAAACAAGTGGCGATTGAATCATGGCGACGAGCACTACATTGTGGAATTAGTTTGGAGACGATTGGGAATGGCTAAATTTTAGGTTAAATCAAACGTCGTTCGATTTGATTTAAAATTTAAAGCTCAAGGTGAGTGTTTTTTACGCTCACAAAGTACTAGAATATTTTTATGCTAGTTAAATTTGAAATTATGAAGTGATATAAGTTTATTAATTGTTTTTTGATAAAATTAATTGTCATCGAAATTGTCATTCGAATTAACTGTTAAAAATTAAAATTGACGGTTAAATTTGAAATGGGAATTTAATTGCCAGTAAAATACCCGATATTAATAACTATGAAATTGTTGTGAATTATTTTGACTGTTTGGATGATTGATTGTGATGGATGCTAATTGATTGACATTTGGATGATTGAAAGTTTATTTATATATGTGTACATATATATATATATATATATATATAAATGTACATATATATATATATGTACATATATGTACATTTATATATATGTACATATATATATATGTATATATATATATATATATCCTGTTATCACCTGGTAAATTATTGACAGTATATAAAACTGTAAATTGAATTATTTCGAATAAATTAAGAAACGGGTTGAAATGATATATACCTATGACACTGTGATTTGGATTGAGATGACATATATCCATCCTTGAAATTAAATTGAAATAACTGATCACTTGGCCATAAGATATAAAATTATATACAGACGGCGGATTGGTTAAATTAAATGATTTTAAAATTTTTGATTTGAAATTATTTAAATGAGTTTGATTTAATGTAGTAAAAATCAAATTTATGGAAATCGAATAATTTTCGAAATTAAGCTCAAAATGTTGGGATCAGAATTTGTTAAACAAAGTTGTTTAAAAATGAAATTTGAGATTTTGAAGTTAAAATCGAAATATGATTTGAATTAAGGAAATTGATTTGTTTTAAAAAGATCTGAACTCTTACTCAAACTTTGAAATAAATCCAAGTAAAAGCAATTTATATGGATATTTCGAAATTTGGGCTCGAAATTGAATTAGTTTCAAAGATTTGAATCTTAAATTGAATATTGAAGTTAAATTTAATTTTAGTGATCTAAATCGATATTCTGGAATCGAACTCGAATTTATATAAATCGAAATGGTTTAGAATTGAGAATTGAAATGAAATTAATTCAAATTGGAATAGAATTGAAATTAGTTGGAATTGAAATCGAAATTGGATTAATTTGGAATTGAAATTTTAAATTGATTTGAATTAAAATTGGAATCGAAGTTAATTCGAATTGAGATCGGAATTGAATTGATGTAAATGGAAATGGAAATTGAAAGTGATTTGAATTGGAAAATTTGGAATTGAATCAGTTTGACATTGAAACTATTTTCAAATAACTTATTTTACAATAAACTATTTAAAATCTATCTTTTTAAATATTCAAATTTATTTGATTTTCCAAGCTATTTACTATATAAACCATTTAAATACCCAAACTATTTTCTACCAAACTATTTTAACTATTTAAACTATTTTAAAACTATTCAAACTATTTTCTAAAAATTCAAACTGGTAAGAGTGGGAATGTTTAAATTTAAATCATGGATTTAAATGCGAATTGGGTTAAAATGAAGTTATAACCTAAATTGAAATTCGAAACAATTTTCGAAGCGAAATCGAGATATTAAGGCGATATGATTATGAATCAAAATTGTATATTTTAAGTAAATATGATGATTTTGAAATGAAATTGATTTCAAAGCGAATATTATATTTTGATATCAAGTATGAATGGTTTTTGAAATGTATAAAAAGATCCAACCGATGTGTAAAACGACGTTTGGTTGTTAAAGAGACCGGGGCCTCTTATTGGCATACTCTCTGTTAATATTGGAACCACTTTAACAACTGTGTACGCATAGGAGACTCCAGAATGAAGTGGTTGGATTTGGCGTCGTTTCCTGGATTTGAAGAAAGAGAACGATGATGGATAGACCCCGACACTTGTGCCAATTTGAAATGACTAAAACAGGACGGCTTGACAGGGCCAAGTGGGCTAATTATCCCAAGCGGATATCCGTTCTTCGAATTCTTGGACTTAGTCCGTAATATTACTCTTGTTGTTGGTTTCGATTGGTGCACCTTGATTTTGGAATAACCTCCCTTTGACTCGATTTGGGATGGATGGATGCGGTGGGCGGTCGTGGCTATGATGTGTTACCACCAGCCCTACGACCCGAACTGGTAGTATCCTACCTTCGGTATTGCCTCACGTGCCTTGTCATACTTTTATCCTTATACGAGACCCATACGATTTTGGTTTAGTGTTGACCTATCATGGCGCATCCCTATCCACCGACGGTTTGCTGGTGTTTTATATGCAAACTATACAACAATGCTTAAAAACAATTTAAGGGAGATCAATGTAAAGCCTTAACGCTATTTTGATATTATTTTATTGATTAGACATTATATATATAGCGTATTCTACTACATATAAATATTTTCAAGGATCCTTAAGAGATGGAAAATCTCGTAACGGCTCATGAGTTATTGCATGCACGTTATACACTGGATAATAAATGTGAAACCCCGTAAACATCTCTAACACCACGACACTCATGTTATATGCGATATCGATTTGACTCACATAAGAATATTTTAGTCCTGACTCGAGTGTTTCGTCTTTTCATTACGCTCGGGTCTGCCTTGAGTTTTCAGCTTATTGAAGATTTATTTTGGAGGACGAAGACGAAGGTTTGCTATATTATTACTATTATTATTCCTGCATCATGTTGTCTGCTGCATTACTTTATTTATCCCTAATGTATATATATAACTCTGATAAATGTTGTATAAATTATAATCAAATGTATAATATAAACAGCTTCATGAATTGTTTATTTGATTATGATATTTTATCGCTCCATTGCGAGATTCTGTGTTTGTTTTCTTCTTCTTTTCTTATTTTTCTTTATTAACCCCATTGATTATCTATGTTCAGGATTGTTTAAGTCGGACATATGTGAATTATTGTCGATTTAAACCTTTCGAAATGTGGGTCGTCACACTGTACTTACAAAATCTAAAAGAAAATCGGGCTGATAAAAGTAATATGATGTAACTCTACATGCGAAACTAATCTGATATAAATCTACATGCAACCAACAAATATATCTCAATCATATGCAACAAAATACAGAGAATATCCTGTAATAGATGATATGCATCCAATTATTTTCAGATAACAAATTTAGATCTAAATACCCAGATTTTTCAATCAAAAATTTATTTTCAAATTTCTCAAGCGAGAAAAATCAAAGATCAAAATCAAAAGGACAAGGAGGGGATTCCTCCAAATAAATTATGGTGAAACTCCAGAATCAAAACAACATGGAGCATCCAGTGGTATTTTGGTTCCTCCAAAAACATCAACTAGAGTGAATAAATATCATTCCTTTCCAAAAATCTTCAAAATTACCTTTTTCAAAATCAGCGGGATTTAGGTCTGAATAAAAACAATTAAAAATCCTTTGTCTATATATTTGAACTTTATAGACAATGGTATATGAAATCACACAGCCAATCAATTCAATTCAATCAAATCCAATTAATCAAATTCCGTAAAGGAATAAATTAACACTAAAGTCATTCAAAATCCTCAAGGGAAAACTTATCACTTAACATTGTTTTAAAATGTCAAATGACTAAAAAACAAATTTTAACTTGGGTTTAAAACTTTTTTAATTATCCAAAAATATTGATAATTATCTAATCCTACCGATTTGCTCATTAGCCTTTGGTCATTGCTTAGAAGATCATGTTATCCCGCCTTTTGGCAAGGCCGTGACACCAAAAAGTTGACTGGAAAACTAAAAACAGTTTGTCGTAAAAGTTTGTTATACACTGTTTCACCATGGATATCGATGAATTTTGTCTGAGCCCGGATTAGGCCACAATTGATAGAACACGGCGAGCAAAGTCATGGGAACCAGCGTTCCAAATTTCAGGTCAATCGGAGTTCGTATGAATGAGATATGATCGATATGAGTTAGGGAAGATGTGATGTTCGAATCCATCAGAGAACCACTGTTTGAACCCGTCGGCTTCTTAATGATCCATGTGCACGGTTCGAATCCATCCGTTCGTATCCATCACCACACCTTGGTTCGTATCCATTGGCTTCGTATCGACCGGAATGGCCAGGCCTTCGTATCCATGAACTTCGTATCGGTTGGCTAATGATTAGTTCGAACCGATGAACGAGGCATTCATCTGAATCCATCAGGCAACTTCAGTTCGTATCCATCAAAATCGTATCCATTGAATGGAGACATCACCATCGATACGAGCTAAGCCGCCTATCTCGATTCAAACTAGACGTTGAAAGCTGATACGAGATGCACGAAGCTGATTGATTCAAACTGGATAACAGTACTCGATACAAACGAGGCGAAGTTTGTGGATACGAATCGGTCAATGCGCCACTAAAATCGGATCGACCCAGGTGACTCGCTCCATGACACCGCGTGCACGTGCTTCCGATCGATGCGAAAGCCATCGATACGAAAACATGGATTCAAACAGGGCAGCGCACACGGAACTTTAACCTCGTATCGATCATATCTCACAAATATCTGGTCCAAATGCTATGAAATTTTCACAGAAGCTTGCACACAAGGTAAAGAATGTTCCTGCCAAGTTTCAACTCGATTGGACTAATTCTTGATGGATACGAAATCAATTCGTATCGATCACAGATCGAGACGAAACTTGGTGGGACCGGTCGTGTGGGCCCACTCACGTGCCAGAAGAAGTCTCTCGAAGTTTTAGCTCGGTCTCAGCCTCCTACGCCTATAAATAGCCCCCTGAAGCCTACAGAAAAGGGATCTTTTGGCAATTCAACGTCCAGACTCTGCCGGATTCAATTCTACTTCTTTCCGTTGTTGCACTCGAATTCATTTATTGTATTTGCTGTAATCATCTATAACCAGCAAGGATAATCAATAAAAGATAAAAACCTTGAAGTGGACGTAGGCCAGAGATAGCCGAACCACTATAAATTATGTGTCACTGTTCATTATTTCTGGATTATTGTTTGTTGCTTGCTTAGATCTGTGATTTGTGTTTGGAATATTGCTGATCTACATTCACAACTTGGTTCTTTCATGATATTTGGGGTTTGTGACCATTTTTGGCGCAAACACTTTGGTGCTTTCACTGAGAAGGATTAGCACTCGCTACGCAAGATTTGAAGTTCAGATTTGAAAGACAATGACTCAACAAACAAGTAGAAGGCATAGAGCTGAGAGAAGTCAGCATGACGGGAGTCAAGAGGCTTCCTCGGGGGCAAACCAAGCATCGATCTTCATCACCAGGAATGAGATGGAGACAATGATGAAGAGACAGGAGGAGATGATCCAGAATTTGCTTCAACAGATTGGACAACTTGGAGCACAGAACCAAGGAGCAACCAGAGTCCAGAACGGAGCAGGACCATTTGGCGCAGCGCCGGAGCTGGGGGGCATACACTTAGAGCATATTGAGCCAATCCCGGAAAGAGATTCAGGGACATCCGAGCAACCTGGTGGCAATAGAGGGATGAACGCTAAGCCAGGGGGCAGAATGAAGGTAACACTCAAAGATCACAGCCTGACGACAACGACAGGTTGGCAGAGATGGTCAGACGGGCTATGAGAGGCGGATTAGTCAATAGAGATCTAGAGGATGTACATAGGAGTCCCTTTACTCCTACGATCAGGCAGGCCAAGAATCCACCAGACTTCAAGCTACCATCGGTGGAAATGTATGATGGGCGGACGGATCCAGCGGTCCATCTAACGAAGTATATGAGGCACATGGAAGTGCTGGGGGCATCACAGGAAGTCATGGCCCGGTGCTTTCCACTGTATTTGGCGGACATTGCAGCGCTATGGTTTAGACAACTGGAGAGTGGCTCCATTGGGACTTGGACAGATTTGACAGAAATGTTTATGAGACAATTCAGGGTTCATATTTCGAGACCCAAGAACGTGATGAGTTTGGCGACTCTAAAACAAAAGGCCAAGGAATCTTTGAGGAATTTTCTGACGCGATTTAATGCGGTAGCAGCATCAGTGGATCGACCAGATCCATCTATGGTCATGATGGCAGCTGTATCTGGAATATCTGATGGCACGGAGTTCAAGAATTCACTAACTAAGGATCCACCTACGGACCTGGGAGAGTTTTATCATGAAGCCGAAAAGTTTTTGCGATTAGAGGATGCTCGTACGGAGAGAGAAGAAGAAATCGATGTTTACGCAGTTAGAGGTGGAAATTCACCTGGAAAAGGTGCAGGGACCGGTAGAGGGAAGCGAAAGGCTGAAGAAAATGATGACAGGTCAAAGCGGCAACGGAGGGAGCCGTGATTTACCACCTATTCAGAACTGAACGAGGGTTTGGAGCGAATCTACCAAGACACCCGAGAGCAAGTTGCCTATCGTAGACCAATGCGACGGGATCCGACTACCGACGAGAGAAAGTCAGACAAATATTGCTTATTCCACAAGCTGAACGGTCATAGCACAAATGACTGTAGACACCTGAAGGATGAGGTAGAAGGGCATATCAGGAACGGTAGGCTACTTCAGTATGTGAGAAGGCGAGCTCCAACGGTGGAACCAGAGCGACCACCGTCTACATCAGCTAGGGGTGACCCCGAGCCGGGGCACCGTATGGTTATCATTTGATTTAAATAACGATGAACACGTCGTAAACTTGTCACTAACACGGTTAAACCATTTACACATGTGGGAGATCGCGAACGATCCACAGGCATGCTCTGAATGATCATTGACCGTCTCGTAGTGAGAATTTACACTTTGACATCCTTGCTTTGCTATTGTTTTGTTTTGATTCGAACGTTTGGACTTAGTTTGTTTGGACATTTCTGTTATGAAATTCATGTGAACGTTAATTTGATATTTGCAATTCTGAAGAAGAAGTTAATCGCGTATGCTTTGGATCGCGAACGGTCCACAAGCACACCTTGTATGGCGACGAACCGCCACGATCGCTGATTCAGAAATTCACCCGACCTCGAACGGTCACCATTAGCCTCGAACGGCACCCGACCGCGAACGGTCACACTTCATCTAGTATAACATTCGATCGCGAATGATCACATTTTTGCCTCGTACGGCGCAAGATCTCGAACGATCACATTCTTCTTTCCACATCACCCGACCGCGAACGATCATAATTCGTCTAAAATGACACCCGATCGCGAACGGTCATGACTCGTCTAGAAGGACATCCGACCGCGAACGGTCCCATTTCTTTATTTTGCCGCGAACGGCATCAGACCGCGAACAGTCCCATTTCTTTATTTGCCGCGAACGGCATCCGACCGCGAACGGTCCCATTTCTTTATTTGCCGCAAACGGCATCCGACTACAAACGGTCCCATTTCTTTATTTACCACGAACGGCATCTGACCGCGAACGGTCCCATTTCGTTATTTGCCGCGAATGGCATCTGACCTCGAACGGTCCCATATTACCTCAAATGACATACGGTCGCGAACGATCGTCATTCGTGGTCAGGAAAGACTATCAAGTTCTTTACAGGTCGATGATAGGATATGAACATCCAGCTTATGGAAATACAAAACACACCTTCCTGTCGCAAGGCACATTTTGGGGGGCAAATGTTATCCCGCCTTTTGGCAAGGCCGTGACACCAAAAAGTTGACTGGAAACCTAAAGACAGTTTGTCGTAAAAGTTCGTTATACACTATTTCACCATGGATATCGATGAATTTTGTCCGAGCCCGGATTAGGCCACAATTGATAGAACACGACGAGCAAAGTCATGGGAACCAGCGTTCCAAATTTTAGGTCAATCGGAGTTCGTATGAATGAGATATGATCGATATGAGTTAGGGAAGATGTGATGTTCGAATCCATCGGAGAACCACTGTTCAAACCCGTCGGCTTCGTAACGATCCATGTGCACGGTTCGAATCCATCCATTCGTATCCATCACCACACCTTGGTTCTTATCCATTGGCTTCGTATCGACCGGAATGGCCAGGCCTTCGTATCCATGAACTTCGTATCGGTTGGCCAATGATTAGTTCGAACCGATGAACGAGGCGTTCATCTGAATCCATCAGGCAACTTCAGTTCGTATCCATCACAATCGTATCCATTGAATGGAGACATCACCATCGATACGAGCTAAGCCGCCTATCTCGATTCGAACTAGACGTTGAAAGCTGATACGAGATGCACGAAGTTGATTGATTCAAACTGGATAACAGTACTCGATACAAACGAGGTGAAGTTTGTGGATACGAATCGGTCAATGCGCCACTAAAATCGGATCGACCCAGGCGACTCGCTCCATGACACCACGTGCACGCGCTTCCGATCGATGCGAAAGCCATCGATATGAAAACATGGATTCGAACAGGGCAGCGCACACGGAACTTTAACCTTGTATCGATCATATCTCACAAATATTTGGTCCAAATGCTACGAAATTTTCACAGAAGCTTGCACACAAGGTAAAGAATGTTCCTGCCAAGTTTCAACTCGATTGGACTAATTCTTGATGGATACGAAATCAATTCGTATCGATCACAGATCGAGACAAAACTTGGTGGGACCGGTCGCGTGGGCCCACTAACGTGCTAGAAGAAGTCTCCCGAAGTTTTAGCTCGGTCTCAGCCTCCTACGCCTATAAATAGCCCCCTGAAGCCTACAGAAAAGGGATCTTTTGGCAATTCAACGTCCAGACTCTGCCGGATTCAATTCTACTTCTTTCCGTTGTTGTACTCGAATTCATTTATTGTATCTGCTGTAATCATCTATAACCAGCAAGGATAATCAATAAAAGATAAAAACCTTGAAGTGGACGTAGGCCGGAGATAGCCGAACCACTATAAATTGTGTGTCACTGTTCATTATTTCTGGATTATTGTTTGTTGCTTGCTTAGATCTGTGATTTGTGTTTGGAATATTGCTGATCTACATTCACAACTTGGTGCTTTCATGATATTTGGGGTTTGTGATCATTTTTGGCGCAAACAGATCATCCAAACTAACTCGGACAAAATGGAAAGTAATACTATAAATTTTATTAGTTGCTTACTTATATTATAAATTTATATTTCACTTAGTATTTTATTCAATACTAAAAATTATTTATGAATTATTTTGTAATTTCTCACCCCAGTTTTAAAATACCTTATAAGGTTATTTCTTTATAAAACACCAAATCATAACTTATTCCCTGTATTTACTTATATAATATTCTTTTATATCCTAAGAGTACATATAAATTTTATTTTTAACCTTTTCCAAAGATCCAGATGGAGATCCAATCAAATTATGGTTTCTTAAAACTGAGTCAACCTATTAACTTCTTTAGAGTGTTAAAATGAATAATATTTATGAGTTGACCCAGTCAACAAATAGTTTACACTACTTAGATGTTTAAACAATTATATGGTTCTAATAAAACATTGTTTATCAAAACCTTCTTATTTACTTTTACTCAATATAAAATTGTGTTAAATTATCCCTTATCTTATCTTATATCCTCTCTAAGGGAAAAATCTTATTTATCAAAATAATCTCTTATTAGAAAAACTTTTTATTGTTAAACCGATTTCCTTTTAGGGAACTTAAAAATTAGATACCTGGTTTTAATTTCAAAACTCATCTTCGAAAGCATACTACATATATTTTTATAATAACTTCAAACAATTTATTTATTAAAACTCACTTTGGTTTTATTCGGATTTGAATTTCGATCGCACAATGATAACGAGAATAATTTACTAAGTATTCCATAAGTTTTCCTAAGTAAACATCCGATCGTCGCTTAGAAGATTATTCAGATTATCACAAAACTAATCGAAACAATTTCCTACTAATTATCCCAAAGAAAATGCATTTCATTTCAAATTTTACTTCCTAATCTATTTTCTGTTTTAAAATATTTTCAAAAGTATAGCTATTTCATTTCTCAAAAAATTCCTTTGAAATTATTTTTCAAAAATTCCTGGACTTAGATACAAAAATCCCTTTTAAACATGTTTTTCAAACTAAATTTATATAAAACTTTCTTTTTATAAAATCATTTCATATTATAATTATCCTTCTTCATTATAATAGAATTATCTTCAATATTTATTCTCTAAATATCTTATTCCACTATTTAGATTATGTTACAACTTTTTATAAAGTTAAATTCTTGACCCACCATTATACAAAGGTGAATTTTCAAGTTAACAGTTTCTTCGAACACCTTTATAGTAAAATTGTAAAAATTAATTCATAGAGGATTCATTTTAAATCAAGCGATAGACGCTCCTAAATAAATCAAGCACAATTTAGCAATCAACACACAACAGTCTATGCTTTTCATTTATGTTAAGCATAACCGAACAAACAATAGTGATAATAAATAAATATTATCACATTTAAACCAACACACTATTTAACTATATAGAGTTTTGAAAATTATCCCTTTATAAATATAAATATAATCCTAGGCAAAATATTTAATTAGCCAAAATTTTCAAAAATATCAATACCATGTCCGTTGGCCTTGGTTAAGTGTTTAGAAACCCCTATCGATACCGTGGCATCCCACGTCTCGACCAGAAATCATAAAAACTCAATAGATCAACTAACATAATACGTTTTTACAACATTAACAAAAATGCTCTCGTATATATATATAATACTCTCAAACTCATTCTAGGGTGTCACTTACCCTATCTCTAATGAGCCAAACCCTACCAAAGCCAAGGTTCTCGCTTAACCTTGCGCTCCGATACCATGTTGTAATGACCCGCCTTTTTGACCATCGGAAGTCGACACCAAACACTACCACTGTGTTCAAATGTCGCTCATCCAATCGACATAAGGGCAGATTGTTAGGGTAAATAAAGAGAAAAGAACAGAAATGGAGAAAAATAGAATCTCGCAATGGAATTGACAACATATAATATAACAAGAACAGTAGAAACTGTCACTCCAAACACACATAGTATATCAGAGTTAAAAAAAACCTTATCGGCTAGACGGTTATAAAATCCTGACCTTATAAATGTCGATAGGTATACTATATAATACAGTAGAAAATAAAATAATACGAAGAGTGAATCTTCAGCTCCCCTCCAAGAATCCCATAACACCAAAGCCAACCTCGAAAAATACTCACCCAAGCATTATAATTAAATAACACCCGGATTAGTCTTGAAATACCAACGTGAGATAACTCGAATAATGGGTAACATATATAAAAATTCTGTAAGACCACGGCGCCAACCTAGAACAGGCTTTTACCTTACAAGAATAACATCCATACAGGCAAAGGCAGAAATAAATATCAGGAAACAAATCCAAATATGATTGGGCATAAAAAATATTAAACCAGACTTGAAAGAACGGAAATAAACCGAGTAAAATCCAAACTGGACAGAATGGATAGAACAAGGAAAATAGTCCAACTTGATTGAATGGACTAAATAAGGTAACAGTCTAAACTCGATAGAATGGGCTAAATAAAGTAACAGTCCAAACTCGATAGAATGGGCTAAATAAAATAACAGCCCAAACTCGATAGAATGGACTAAATAAACACTTAAATGCCGTGATGAGGAGTTGGTTCTACTCGTGGCAATTTAAAGCTAAAACAGATTCAAGGTTTTCGAATCAAATAAGGAAAGGAAATTTTCCAAAAAATGACTAGGAGGGTGCTCCCCCCTCACCGAAAGTATACCTCTAGAAATATACTTGAGAACTCCGATGGTTCTTGGAAATCTCCAAGTCGGACTCCGCCAACTGTTATCGAGTATCCGAGTATTTCACATCTCAATGCGCAACACCGAATCCAATCTAGAGTGGATGTGAAGATACCCTAATGGAAGCAACCCCACATAGCTTGGCCCCCACTCGCTATTTGGGATTAGTCATTTTTGAAAAAGGATAACAAAGCTCAAATGAGCAACACATTATCTTAGAATGACAAAATAAAGTGGCTGATGTAACCGATAGCTGAGATACCAACTATCGAGGACACAAATCGATCGTATATGGAAATTAAGTCTTGTGTATTTATCACCACTCATTTAATTCAAACTTGTACTATTTCTAGGTTAACAATAATACCGGACAAGTCAAGGTAGTGTTACCTCAAAGCCATGTCACATGATTATTCTTAACTTTCGAAATAGCGACAAGTCTACTTCTTCGATATTTAGTGCTAATTATACAAATAAATCGTTTCCATATAAGTGATTCGCTTTACGAAAATAATTTATTTCCATAAATGAATCAAACTTTTACTTTTAAAATTGAACTGGTCTTTTGCTTGATTTTCGTATTGGTAAAACACTTTTAGAATTAATTCCTGATTGTTAAAACATTAAGAGAATAATTTTTTCCAAGCATGCGACACCCAAGGCTTAAACCAACATCAAACCGAACACCCAGAAGATTATCCAACTTAACATCCTAATAATCAAGTTCCAATTCCATTAACTTTTAAAAAAACATTATTAAGTATCCCAAAAGATAATTAATTACACTTAAAATCCCTTTAAACAAACAATTCATTATCTAGAATAAAAAAGATAATTATCTCCAAACACTATTATAACATTGGTAAACTAACTTTAAACCCTTTATTAAATCAGTCTACTAACTTTAAATCAATTTATTAAAGCAATTTTATTATATTAGGTAATTTACTTTAATCACCTTTATTAAATCAATTAGTTAAAAAGATTTATTAAATTCAAATAGTCATTAATTAAATGAATAATTAATCTCAAACATCATTAATTAAAATGATAAGTAATTCTAAATTCCATTAATTAAAACAATTAATTAAGTTCAAAATAATCATAAATTAATTGGATTAATTAAATCCAAACTTCATTAGTCAAACCCATTAATTTAAACATCATGTAACAACCTGCATATTTGACGATTATGTATTTGAATATCTTATTTAAATATTTTAATCGTTAATCGGATCTTAGTCCGAAAAGCTACTTTTTGCATATGGTCAAATTAGGACTCGAGACCACCTCCATTGAGTTCAAAATGACGTTTTCGATCTTTTTAAGTATAAACTTTGATATGTTTGGAGTTAGTGGAATTTTCGCCACTTTTTCGCTTATGGCTTTGGTTTGGGCTGAACTCTTTTGCCCTTACTAACTCAGCCCAACCCCCTCTCCTCTTCATTAATTCATTCTTCATTTCCTAACACTTAAAGCTTCATCAAAAATGGAGGAGGGAATGGGAAATTAAAACTCCAAGCTCAAGTTCTCTTGCAAATCCATCATTCAATTCCAAATTCAAAGAGAAGACATTGATTCAAGCTTGTGATTGTTCTTGCTTTGCTTTCAAGCTTCATCTCCATCAATTTCCGTGAAAAGGTGAGATTTTTATCTCACATTCTTGTCTATAACTATCTTGGACTGTTGGGAATGAATTCCTATCACTTTAGCATGTACATTTGCATTTGGTTTGGATTAGATTGGTGAAAAACCCCAATTTTTAGTGTTTTTGGCAAAAAACTGGCCTTAGGTCATTCTGCCTTGCTAGCTCGCTCGCGTGAAAAAGACTCTGCCTGCATATAGCTCGTTCTGGGCTTAGGTCGTTCATCCTTAGCTCGTTTATTCCTTAGGTCGCTCGGCTAGGTCGTTAGTCTTTAGGTCGCTCGGCCATAGCTCGTGCCACTAGGTCGTTTGGCCATTCTTGCACGTATTTAGGTCGTTCGGCACCGATAGGTCTCTTTCACACTTAGGTCGCTAAGGCTTAGGTCGCGCCACATTAGGTCGTGACTCGTTGGGTCGTTCTGTCCCTAGGTCGCTCGGCCTGCTTTCGTTAAGTCGTAAACCCTTAGGTCGCTCGGCCATTGAGAGGTCACGTCTGCTTAAGTCGCTCGGTTGTTCCATCTCAAATAGGTCGCTTGCACGATGCTATATCTCGTAATTCCTTAGGTCGTTGCACCTTAGGTCGCGCCATTCCTTAGGTCGGCCATGTTAAGTCGCTTGACCTGCTTGCACTCCTTAGCTCGACTTTGTTAAGTCGCGCAGCTCCTTAGGCTGCACCGTTTAGGTCGTGTGCTACCCCTTTAGCCGTTAGCTTCTTAGGTCGCTCGGCTTCACTTTCTTAAGTCGCTCGGCCTGCTTACTCCTTAGGTCGCGCCGCTATACCATTGCTCCTTTGGTCGTTACACTCTAGCTCGTCCATGTTCGTTCTCACGGGCATTCTTACTTTGATGGTTTTGGAATTGATTTCGTTGGACTTTACTCACGTCTTCGAATGTGAATTTTTGTGATTTGATTTGTTTCAACAATCGTTTTGTGGTTTGTCACTTTAAAAATATAAAGGTTTCAATACTAGTAGTAAATATCAAAACTCTTTCATCAAAACGATTTCAACACTATTTTATTACAAAGCTCTTTTCCTAAACCGTTTTCCAATCTATTAGTATATACAAGCCTTTACCTCACTCGGATGAGAAATCTAATTAAACGGCTTAGTAAAACAAGTGGTATGAAACGCTTGCGTTTACTTCGTCGGTTAATTCTTGGACTTGTTCGATTGAACCACTTGTGACAATTTCCTAGTGAAGATCTACAGTTTGTTCGTAAATATTTAACTTAAGCTAGTGGTTATGGGACATGAAGCTAAACTCATATATTTACTAGCTTAGTGTAATTGACACTTCTTGATGATCATGACGATCATTTTTGTGATTTAGACTAGCAATTGAGCGATGTCTCTTTGTGTGCGAGGGAGACTAGACCCCGTTTGTGTGATGTTTCAACTCACATATATGGGGTAGCGCCCCATGGCCTCCGGGCCATTCGTGTGGAGTTTCGGCTCAAAATTAATGGTTAGCTACCATGAGATAGCGTCTCGTTCGTGTGATACATATGTTGGTGAGCTTTCATGCTCCCGTTCGTGTGATAGGCCTCCCCCTTTTTGTGATTTCTGGATTTCGTGTGTTGATTTCTGGAATTTGTGCTTCACCAATTTTCATGATTTTCATTGATAAGTTTTATCAATTTTTTTGCATTGGTGAATTCGTGTGTCATTACCCTTTTGTGGATTTGGATCTTTGAGAAGATTCTTGTGATATTGATTAATCTCTTGTTGATTATCATTTACATACTTATACTAGTATGCCATTATGGTTATTATACGTTTATGCCATATCTTTTATTCTATATCATGTCATCTGATATTTATAGCTAGACTGATCCGTTTATTATTTTCTTATGAAATAATACTCGGGTCAGACCGAGATATTACAGGTGCTTCTGCTTGACTTCTCTCCAGGGATTTATTACTCTGACTTTTGGCTAACTACTTAGATTAGTAGTTTTTGTTGTATACATTTGAGATATAGACTCCGTGATGTATACTTATTCTTTTGTGTAGCTTGTAGCTATTCTTTTGTATTATCATGGATCTTTCAGACCACTACTCTGATGTACACTTATATGTGTTATATTCATATCTTCTTCCGCCTTTGTGATATGGATGTCTGTGACTGATTTGTGTTATGTTTATTTCTATATTTGTTTCCGAAGATTATATATAGCCACTGTGTGATAGCTTTGAGTTTGTATCGGTATGTCGGATTTCCTCCTTAAATGAAATGCATGCTATACTATCTGACATATCGGTGCTCGCACAAAGAAATTACATAGATGGTCGCTCCTCAACAGCCTTATTCTCCGTGCTAATTGACAGCACTACACCGTAGTGTTCTTGGTTAGCGTGGGTATAGAGGTGGGGCGTCACAGCTTGGTATCAGAGCCAAACTTCGGAACAATGTAGAATAACTTAACAAGGATCATCGTCCTAAGTCCAACTTAGGAGTCGTGCCTTAGGATTTAATTCGAGTCTTCGTACCGATTCATCCTATTTCCTTTTATGTATCCTTGTTTTATCTATCAAGATTTGCTTGATATTTATTTGGAGAATAACTTTTCTTCTTTTCTCTTTCTTAAAGAAGAGAATGTCTAGACCAGGCCGTCCCAGAGCCGGACCATCTACTGTTACTCCCCAGGATGTAGTTTTTATGACCGCTCAACAGCTTCTTGATTTAGTAAAGAATGCTCAAGCAGCTGGTCCTAATCAGGAACCTACTCATCCTAAGTCTGGATTTGCACGCTTGTGCAAAGATTATACCAACTTGGGTGGGAAATCATTCAAAGGTTCCGAAACTATTATTGAGGTCCAGGCTTGGTTAAGAACATGCGATCAAATCATTTCTCGCATGAATCTTATCGATCTTCACCGTGTTCAGGTGGCCTCCAGTATGCTCCAAGAAAGAGCATTGGACTGATACGAACTTCTTATTTCTGAAATTAATGAAGCGGATCTCACCTGGGAGCAATTCCGGGAACGCTTCGAATTAAAATTCGTACCAGAAGCAGAGAAAGTGACATTGGCTCGACGTTTCATAGACCTTGTTCAAGGTGAATCCTCTATGACAGATTATGTCGCATCCTTCGAGTCACTGTCTAAATATGGGGTTGAATACATCAACACCCCATTGAAGAAGAACCAAAGATTCGTCTATGGCTTAAACAAGAATCTCAAGAAGCCATTACTTCTAAAATTAGAAGTTTCTTTCGATCAACTCATTGATATCGCTCTTCATCTTGAAGAGGCGGATAGGGAAAATGATGTTGAAGTGGTGGGTTCCAAACTAAACTTCAACAACAAGAAAAGGCCTAACAAGTTCAAAGGTCCTTATCCCAACAAAAAGGGTAAGCAAGCAACTCCTGCTGCAAAGACACTTTCTATGACGCCCCACCTCTATGCTCACAATAACAAAGGGTATTAAAAGAAATACTGTCTGTTATTACAAAGAATAAGGCTGGATAGGAGCGGCCATCCGTAGTTGGCCTTACACTAGTATTGGTTACCTCGATAGGAGTGGTATATATTTTTAATTTTTCATCTCTTATTTATTTACTCCCATCGACATACCCAATTCTAGTATAAAACGAACTACGACAGTTCATAATAGTTTAGGACAATGAATATAATAATAACACAGATAATATAAATGCGAAACACAGATAAAATAAAAAGTCTCATATATATAATAACTGATGTCAGTTACAATACAGTTGACACAATACATATGATACAACTACAACTGTCGACTCTGGAAGTTATATATACAAGTACATTATCAACTAATATACATGAATACATATCATCCTATATAATGACACGACTACTACAAAATGAAGAAGACTACTTCAGAAGATATATAAAAAGTCTTCATATCCCAAACAGCAACTCAAAGCAGGAAATCTACAACCTAAAATAACTCGGGTCTGACCCGAGTATTACATTCAAAAGAAAATAATACATGGGTCAGTCTAATTCAAACTCAGTTATTAGTGCACAGAAGCAATAATAATAAAATAATGAATAGACGACAGTCACAATAATTCTCGTATATCCGATCCTTTAACAAAGAAATCGGATAACGGTAAATATAACACTTAATAGTGTTAAACAACAAATCGGCAGATTCAATCATCAAAAAAGACAAATGAAAAGATCATCAATGAAGACAATTTAGAAAAACATCAGAATTGCCTAACCGGCAATTAACAACAAAAATCTAATTATTGAATAAATAATTAGAAACTCATAATCTAATTATCAATTTGATAATTAGACAACACCAAAATGATCAAATCAAATCAAATCAGAATACAACTTCAAAATATTGAATTGAACCAATGAAACAATTCCATCAATTGAAATCAATCAATTTAAAACGTCAAATTCTGAATTGGCTGCAGTACACGCACGCGTGCACTGCCTCGCCAATACAGTGATGAAGTACACAAAAGCTCAATGAAAATTCACAAACGAACACCAGGTCAAACCCAAGAAAAGTCAGGTCCAACCCAAATATAATTCAAATGAAATCGCAATGCGAGCACAAGGTCAAACCCGAGCGTTTAAGCTGGATTCAACTCAATGTACAGAAACAAATACAAAGCAAATGTCACAATGAAACTGCAGTTGCAAATAGGTACAAAGACAAGGACAATGCACATGTCAACAGCACATAAATATGTGAATAAGTGATACAACAGTTCAGTGAACTAGAAGTATCAACCAGGTAGCCACAAGTGTAAAGCAATGCCCAACACAAATGAGTGAACCAGATTCAAGTGAGGACTTAATGCAACAACAACTCCAGATCAATACAAATAAAACTGGGATAATACATAACACAGCAGCAACGAAAAATAGTGCGACAGGTCAGGAAGCAAGTGCGTGTACGTAAGGTACGACATGTATGCAACTGTGAGACTAAAAAATGCAAGCACCAGACTCGAGTATAAAAACTACAAACTCAAGTGCAGTGAACTCAGTTATAAACTCAAACATGAATGAAACTACAATGTAGCTTCAATTGAAAACAATATCACCATTGAAACTAAACTCATGTACACATTCTACTCAAGGCAACCAGCATATATAAGTGTAGTAAAATCCAGCGATCAAGCAACATTGCAACTTCATTCATGTATATATGACTAAAATCACAAAGCCACTGTTCAAACTAAATTCCAAGTCATGACCAGAGAGGAGCAAGACCAGTGAACTAGACTCCAATGTGTAGGTAAATGAAGATGCAATGAAGTTAAAGCAAGCATATGGCAATACAGCAAGGCACAACACAATTTCCAGTGAAGTCACCATGAAATCAAGGCACCAAGTATACACAAATTAATGCACCAGTACAGTTCAGTGAACTGAAGTGAAGTCACAAGTGTAAAACTACACCAGACTAAGTGCCATCAATTAAACGAGACTCAACATGAATGATCAGGTAATAAGCATATAATCCATCAAGTTAGAGCATACAAGTGAATCATAAACCAAGTGTACCCAAAAATACAACATGTATTCAACTGTAAACTGGACAATACACGTATCACGGTCAAGAACAAGGCATGGTGCCGAAGAAAAGGCAAGGGCCAACAACATTTGAAATAGATCAAGCAAGAATCAAATGTCAACAAAATCATAGTGACCGAAGTCAACCAAGAATCAGCAAATTCACAAAACCATGACGACTAAAAAAACATCATCAAATCATTTTAACAAACTCAAATGGCCAAGATAAATCATCCACATCAAAATATACTCGAATGGCCGAGAATATCAAGTGTAATTATAAACAGTAAAGCAACAAGAACACCATACTTCACTACGAACAGCAGTCAAAACCCAACTAGAACAAAAATCGAACACGGTCAAAAGTCAAAAGTCGAACAACATCAACATCGAAACAAAATTGAATGGCCGAGACGAAGTCAAGCTCCTCTCAGTCAAACACAATAATTAGCAATTTCGAATCGAGAAAAAACAGGGGTTTAAATTAGATGTGAGTGAATAAATCACTCACCTGTTTTCGAGGGCGCAGATCCAATCGAAGTCGAACTCGACCGAAGAGAAGAAGCCGCGAACGAATCGATTGAAGTAAGCAATTCGAAGCATCATCCATAAACTAGGCGGCGACTTCACAATCCCTAATTACAGAGCTAAAAGGAACAAACGTGAACGAAGCCCTATTTTCGATCGAACGAAGAAGAGAACAGAGCCTCCATTTCATTTTCTTTTCGTTTATTTAGCTAGGGTTTTCGAAATGAAGAAGAGAGGAACGGTCATCGACCCTAGATAATTACCACAACCCAAAACAAATGAACGTGGGCCAAGGTCCAATTGAAGCCCGCAAAACAATTCAACAAATTTTTGAAAGGAATTTCATTGATTTAAAAACTCCATCAACAAACAGCTATTAGCCAGCAGAAATAAATCGTCTAATGACGATGATAAATTAGCAACCAAATTAAGTCATCTAATGACGATTATAAATTTTTTACAAAACCCCGGGTTGTTAAAGACTCCCCTCCTTATAAAAATTGCGTCCCCGTAATTTTCATAAATAAAGTCGTCAATAACAATTATTTTTCTAACATAAACTGGTTAATGCTAGAAAATAAAGTCGGGAATACAAACGCCAAAGAAATCTTTTAATTTCAATAAAAGAAATTCATAAATTCTCAACAAAATCTAACTATCAAAAGATAATCAGAAAACAACAAAACTGGATAAACGCAATTTTCAGCAATACGCAATTATCAAATAGCTAATTAAAATTCAGAAATCACAAAACAGCAATATCTAATTATCGATACGATAATTAGAAGACAGCAAAATCTAATTATCAACAAAGATAATTATGAAACACAAATCACAAATCGCCAACGGCAAATATCTAGTTATCCAACAATTAACTAGAAAACACAAATTCCATAATCAACAAACTCTAACTATTAACAGAATAGATAGATAACAGCGATTCAATAAAATCAGCATACTCTAGGATCAATTTGAGACTAGAAAATCTCAAAATCATCAAAACTGGCTAATCTCCAATCATAAAAACGATAATCAGAAAACATCAAATATCTAATTATCAAAAGCGATAATCAGAAATCAACAAATATCTAATTATCACAAGTGATAATTAGAAACAAAAATTATTTAACTACCGATACGATAATTAAATCTCATAACAACAAATATTTAATTTTCACAAATGATAATCAAATTTCAAATCAACAATTATTCGATTATCAAAAACGATAATCAAATCTCAAATCAACAAATATTCGATTATCAAAAACGATAATCAAATCGCAAATCAACAAATATTCGATTATCAAAAATGATAATCAAATTTCAAATCAACAAATATTTAATTATTAGAAATGATAATCAAATTTCAAATCAACAATTATTCGATTACCAAAAACGATAATCAAATCTCAAATCGACAAATATTCGTTTATCAAAAATGATAATCAAATCTCAAATCAACAAATATTCGATTATCAAAAATGATAATCAAATTTCAAATCAACAAATATATAATTATCACAAATGATAATCAAATTTCAAATCAACAATTATTCGATTATCAAAAACGATAATCAAATCTCAAATTGACAAATATTAGATTATCAAAAACGATAATCAAATCTCAAATCAACAAATATTCGATTATCAAAAGCGATAATCAAATTTCAAATCAACAAATATTTAATTATCACAAATGATAATCAAATTTCAAATCAACAATTATTCGATTATCAAAAACGATAATCAAATCTCAAATCAACAAATATTCGATTATAAAAAACGATAATCAAATCTCAAATCAACAAATATTCGATTATCAAAAACGATAATCAAATTTCAAATCAACAAATATTTAATTATCACAAATGATAATCAAATTTCAAATCAACAATTATTCGATTATCAAAAACGATAATCAAATCTCAAATCAACAAATATTCGATTATCAAAAACGATAATCAAATTTCAAATCAACAAATATTCGATTATCAAAAACGATAATCAAATTTCAAATCAACAAATATTTAATTATCACAAATGATAATCAAATTTCAAATCGACAATTATTCCATTATCAAAAACGATAATCAAATCTCAAATCGACAAATATTCGATTATCAAAAACGATAATCAAATCTCAAACTTACAAATATTCGATTATCAAAAACGATAATCAAATCTCAAATCAACAAATATTTAATTATCACAAATGATAATCAAATTTCAAATCAACAATTATTCGATTATCAAAAACGATAATCAGAAACAACAATTATCTAATTATCACAAGCGATAATCAGAATCAACAAATATCTAATTATCACAAGCGATAATTAGAAATAACAATTATTTAATTACCGATACGATAATTAAATCTCATAACAACAAATATTTAATTATCGATCGATAATTAAATCTCATAACATCAGATATCTAATTACCTACAGATAATTAGAAACAACAAATATCTAGAAATCAATTAAGAAGATTAGAAAATCAACATAAAAGCTTGGATCAATCCCATCAGATGGCGAGTTTTTAGTTCGCTGCACGTGCATCAACAAATGGCCGAAGCCTACCAAGTACTCAACATAATTTTGGCGCCCATCAGATTGACCCGAAGGTCCGCAGAGTGAGCCGAAGGTCTAGTACTGGTATTTGACTCGAAGGTCCTCATATGACTCGAAGGTCCTCATAGTGGCTCGAAAGCACACGAAATCATCAAATATTTCAATTTACGAGTCCGGAATTAACCAAAATAGTAAACGCACATGTCCCATAACCACGAGTTTTACTAAATCGTTTAATTCTCTTCATCGTTTCCTTGAAAGTGCAAAATCATCAAAATCATCAAAACAGCAGATATTTCAATTAACGAGTCCGGAATTAACCGAAATAGCAAACGCACAAGTCACATACCACGTGTTTTACTAAATCGTTTGATTCTCTTCATCGTTTCCTTGAAAGTGCAAAATTGTGTATTTTGTAAAAATACACTTTACATTCTCAAACGGACAAGTCCGGAATTAAGCGAATCAGTAAAAGAAAGGGGTCATAATCGTCGATTTTGCTGAAACGTTTAAATCGCTTCCTCATTCTTTTGAAATCGCAAACTAAAGAATTCCTGAAAACAATTTTATTTATTTTATAAAAATAACAATTCACGTTCTCAACGGGACAAGTCCGGAGTTAAGCGAATCAGTAAAAGAAAGGGGTCATACTCCTCGATTTTGCTGAAACGTTTAAGTCGCTTCCTCATTCTTTTGAAAGCGCAAATTGTTAAAAAATTTATAAAACAATTTTCATTTTAAAACAATTTTCCAATCACGTGATTAAAGCAACAACATCAGTAGCAATTTCGAAAAGGAAATCGTACTTCTCAAAATACCGTAAAAATGAGTCACAAATCAGCATTACGGTATAACCGCTTGAAAATCCACTTTAAAAATTTGACGGTTACTGAAGTCAAAGCGACAGTAATTTTTACACGTCAAAATCTCATCAAAATAATTCACATCAAAATGTAACACCAGTGAATTTTCATTCATTAAAATTGTCAACAAAACACCGTGCTTCAAAATATAGCACTAGTGTAAAAATCCCGTTATAAAAGTAACGGCAACAAAATACGTTTCATAACCAAGCATCGGTTCAACGTAAAATTAATGCAGTAACGTGCAATTCATATTTGCACGCACACTACAATATAAACAAAGAAATTACTCTATTATCTTCAATGAAGATAATTTAAAACAGCAAAAATCTAATCAATAATAATTAGTATAAAAGAAACCCAGCAAAAATCTCAACAAGAATCACATAACTGCAATCGTTTCGAATCCTCACTTCGGATTCGAAATTCTCAAAGAAACAAAATAAACACAGCTATGTAAACAACAATTGAAATTTATTTCAATTTCATATTTTGATTTTTAAATCAAAAAGATTATCGGTTGTACTCAGCGAAGACAGTTTCACTGTTTCCGCTGCGCACTCTAATAAACACAACACAATTTCACTTTTATTTTTAAATAAAGATATTTAAAAAAATTCATCATAATTTCAAAACTTTAGTTTTGACTCAAAGCACAAATAAAATATCGACCAATAGTTGTAACATATGTTCCATCTAAGTTATGTTTTATATTATGTCCATAAACCCCAAACTCTGATACCAACTATGACGCCCCACCTCTATGCTCACAATAACAAAGGGTATTAAAAGAAATATTGTCTGTTATTACGAAGAATAAGGCTGGATAGGAGCGGCCATCCGTAGTTGGCCTTACACTAGTATTGGTTACCTCGATAGGAGTGGTATATATTTTTAATTTTTCATCTCTTATTTATTTACTCCCATCGACATACCCAATTCTAGTATAAAACGAACTACGACGGTTCATAATAGTTTAGGACAATGAATATAATAATAACACAGATAATATAAATGCGGAACACAGATAAAACAAAAAGTCTCATATATATAATAACTGATGTCAGTTACAAAACAGTTGACACAATACATATGATACAACTACAACTGTCGACTCTGGAAGTTATATATACAAGTACATTATCAACTAATATACATGAATACATATCATCCTATACAATGACACGACTACTACAAAATGACGAAGAATACTTCAGAAGATATATAAAAAATCTTAATATCCCAAACAACAACTCCAAGCAGGAAATCTACAACCTGAAATAACTCGGGTCTGACCCGAGTATTACATTCAAAAGAAAATAATACACGGGTCAGTCTAATTCAAACTCAGTTATTAGTGCACAGAAGCAATAATAATTAAATAATGAATAGAGGACAGTCACAATAATTCTCGTCTGTTCGATCCTTTAACAAAGAAATCGGATAACGGTAAATATAACACTTAAAAGTGTTAAACAACAAATCGGCGGATTCAATCATCAATAAAGACAAATGAAAAGATCATCAATGAAGACAATTTAGAAAAACATCAGAATTGCCTAACCGGCAATTAACAACAAAAATCTAATTATTGAATAAATAATTAGAAACTCATAATCTAACTATCAATTAGATAATTAGACAACACCAAAATGATCAAATCAAATCAAATCAGAATACAACTTCAAAATATTGAATTGAACCAACGAAACAATTCCATCAATTGAAATCAATCAATTTAAAACGTCAAATTCTGAATTGGCTGCAGTACACGCACGCGTGCACTGCCTCGCCAATACAGTGATGAAATACACAAAAGCTCAATGAAAATTCACAAACGAACACCAGGTCAAACCCAAGAAAAGTCAGGTCCAACCCAAATATAATTCAAATGAAATCGCAATGCGAGCACAAGGTCAAACCCGAGCGTTTAAGCTGGATTCAACTCAATGTATTGAAACAAATACAAAGCAAATGTCACAATGAAACTGCAGTTGCAAATAGGTACAAAGACAAGGACAATGCACATGTCAACAACACATAAATATGTGAATAAGTTATGCAACAGTTCAGTGAACTACAAGTATCAACCAGGTAGCCACAAGTGTAAAGCAATGCCCAACACAAATGAGTGAACCAGATTCAAGTGAGGACTGAATGCAACAACAACTCCAGATCAATACAAATAAAACTGGGTTACTACATAACACAGCAGCAACGAAAAATAGTGCGACAGGTCAGGAAGCAAGTACGTGTACCTAAGGTACGACATGTATGCAACTGTGAGACTAAAAAATGCAAGCACCAGACTCGAGTATAAAAACTACAAACTCAAGTGCAGTGAACTCAGTTATAAACTCAAACATGAATGAAACTACAATGTAGCTTCAATTGAAAACAATATCACCATTGAAACTAAACTCATATACACATTGTACTCAAGGCAACCAGCATATATAAGTGTAGTGAAAGCCAGCGATCAAGCAATATTGCAACTTCATTCATGTATATATGACTAAAATCACAAAGCCATTGTTCAAACTAAATTCCAAGTCATGACCAGAGAGGAGCAAGACCAGTGAACTAGACTCCAATGTGCAGGTAAATGAAGATGCAATGAAGTTAAAGCAAGCATATGGCAATACAGCAAGGCACAGCACAATTTCCAGTGAAGTCACCATGAAATCAAGGCACCAAGTATACACAAATTAATGCACCAGTACATTTCAGTGAACTGAAGTGAAGTCATAAGTGTAAAACTACACCAGACTAAGTGCCATCAAGTAAACGAGACTCAACATGAATGATCGGGTAATAGGCATATAATCCATCAAGTTAGAGCATACAAGTGAATCATAAACCAAGTGTACCCAAAAATACAACATGTATTCAACTGTAAACTGGACAATACACGTATCACGGTCAAGAACAAGGCACGGTGCCGAAGAAAAGGCAAGGGCCATCAACATTTGAAATAGATCAAGCAAGAATCAAATGTCAACAAAATCATAGTGACCGAAGTCAACCAAGAATCAGCAAATTCACAAAACCATGACGACTAAAAAAACATCATCAAATCATTTTAACAAACTCAAATGGCCAAGATAAATCATCCACATCAAAATATACTCGAATGGCCGAGAATATCAAGTGTAATTATAAACAGTAAAGCAACAAGAACACCATACTTCACTACGAACAGCAGTCAAAACCCAACTAGAACAAAAATCGAACACGGTCAAAAGTCAAAAGTCGAACAACATCAACATCGAAACAAAATTGAATGGCCGAGACGAAGTCAAGCTCCTCTCAGTCAAACATAATAATTAGCAATTTTGAATCGAGCAATAACAGGGGTTTAAATTAGATGTGAGTGAATAAATCACTCACCTGTTTTCGAGGGCGCAGATCCAATCGAAGTCGAACTCGACCGAAGAGAAGAAGCCGTGAACGAATCGATTGAAGTAAGCATTTCGAACCATCATTCATAAACTAGGCGGCGACTTCACAATCCCTAATTATAGAGCTAAAAGGAACAAACGTGAATATTTTCGATCGAACGAAGAAGAGAACAGAGCCTCCATTTCATTTTCTTTTCGTTTATTTAGCTAGGGTTTTCGAAATGAAGAAGAGAGGAACGGTCATCGACCCTAGATAATTACCACAACCCAAAACAAATGAACGCGGGCCAAGGTCCAATTGAAGCCCGCAAAACATTTCAACAAATTTTTGAAAGGAATTTCATTGATTTAAAAACTCCATCAACAAACAGCGATTAGCCAGCAGAAATAAATCGTCTAATGACGATGATAAATTAGCAACCAAATTAAGTCGTCTAATGACGATTATAAATTTGTTACAAAACCCCGGGTTGTTACACTTTCCCCTAGTGATGGGAAATGCTTCAACTGTGGTTCTACGGACCATTTTGCGAACAAGTGTTCAAAGCCCCGTTCTTGTCGCTATTGTAAAAGCCCAGATCATTATATGCATCTATGCCCTAAGCTTCAAGGCAAGAAGGAGGGAAAGTTAAACGTTGCTCAAGCCCCTGGCAACACATCTCGCGGTCAAGGTATGTCTCATTCTGTCCTTGATGGCATTATTATATTTCGTGATCAACCTATTAGAGTTCTCTTTGATACGGGTGCATCCCATTCTTTTATATCAAAGGAACTTGTCGATACTTTTTCCTTAAGTGTTGTTGCTTTAATGACTTCTCTGAGAACTGCGAATCCCGTTGGTGGATCCGCAACACTCAGTTTGCTTTGTAAAGATGTCGAGATTATTTTGTGTGATTTTCCTTTCCTAGCCGATTTGCATGTCATGCGTTATTTAGGCTTTGGAATGATTTTGGGTATGGATTGGCTTAACCATTATGAAGCTCATATCCTATGTCCTGAGCGGACTATTTATCTCCGACATCCGCAATCTGTAAAGCTGATTTCTATTATTCTTAAAGATTCGGATTCCACTTTGGCTGCATCTTTATATTCTTTAAATCCTCGTGATGATGATAATGATGATGAGGAAGATGTCATTTCTTGTATTCGTGTCGTTCGTGAATTTTCCGACATATTTGAGCCCGTTTTAGGATTACCACCTAAGCGAGCAATTGAGTTCAAAATTAATCTTACCCATGGAGCTCAACCTATTACTCATCCTCCTTATCACATGTCTAATAGGGAGAATGAGGAGATGCGCAAACAATTATTCGAATTGGAGACGAAGCAATTTATTCGCTCTAGTTCCTCGCCTTAGGGAGCTTCAGCAATTTTCATGAAGGAATCCGATGGTACACTTAGGCTTTGCATTGACTACCATAAGCTTAATGATCTTACTATTAAGAATAAATATCCTTTACCTCGGATTGATGATCTATTTGATCAACTTAGTGGTGCTAGAGTCTTTTCACAATAGGACTTGGCTACTGGTTTTCATCAGCTTCGTATTACAGAGGATAGTATTCCTTTGACTTCGTTCCGTACTCGATATGGATCTTATGAATGGCTTGTTATGCCATTTGGTTTAACGAATGCTCCGGCTTATTTCGTTGACCTTATGAATCGAGTTTTCAAAGATTTCCTCGATCGGTTTGTTCTCATCTTTATTTATGATATTCTTGTGTATTCTAAAACCGAGGAGGAACATGAAAAGCATCTTCGGATTGTATTGGAAACTCATAGGAGCAATCAATTAAAAGCAAAATTTTCTAAATGCCACTTTTGGCAATCCAGTGTGAAGTTTCTCGGTCATATTATTTCCGAATCCGGAATATCAGTGGATCCTTCAAAGATTGAAGCGATTCAAAATTAGAAGAGACCGGAGAGTGTAACGGAAATCCGTAGTTTCCTTGGATTGGCGGGTTATTACCGTCGTTTCATTAAGGACTTTTCTTAAATTGTCGTACCTCTTACTGGCTTAACAAAGAAAAGTGTTAAATACATTTGGTCGGACAAATGTGAAACTTCTTTTCAGAAATTAAAAGAACTCCTATCTGATGCTCCTATTCTTGTTATTCCCGAAGGGAATCAAGATTTTGTTGTTTATACCGATGCTAGTCGCGTTGGTTTGGGTGTCGTTCTTATGCAAAAAGAACGTGATATTGCTTATGCTTCTAGGCAATTGAAGCCGGCTGAGACTAGATATGCCACACATGATTTAGAACTCGCGGCTATCGTTTTGGCCCTTCGAATTTGGCGACATTATCTTTTGGAAGAGAAATTTATACTTTATACTGATCATAAGTCTTTGAAATATTTATTCTCTCAAAAGGAACTTAATTTGCGTCAACAGCGTTGGCTCGAATTTCTTGCATCTTATGATCTTGATATTCTTTATACTCCTGGAAAGGGAAATCGAGTTGCCGATGCACTTAGTCACAAGCAACAAGCGGTTGTTTCCGTGATGATATCCGAATGGAATGATCTTGAGGTTTTATCCACTTGTGAAATTCGAGATCGTGTTTCCGATTTATGTTCATCTCTTGTTTTATGTAGCCTTGAGGCTCATCCTTCTCTTTTAGACTGCATTCTTGAAGCTCAAAGGCTAGATCCCGAATTGGCTCTTCTTGGCCAAATTATTAAGGACAAAGTTGATATTGAAGGTTTGAAAGAATTTGATATTGATTCTCGTAGCGGCATTCAAAAATTCGGTAGACTTATCGTACCAAATATTAGTGATCTTCGTAAAGATATTCTAGAAGATTCTCATCGTTCCAAATATTCCATTCATCCCGGTAGTAGTAAAATGTACGCGGATATGAAGCGACTTTATTATTGGGAGGGAATGAAATTTTATATTGCTAACTTTGTTAAGTGTTGCATGACTTGCCAACTTGTCAAGGCCGAACATCAAAGGCCCGGTGGGTTATTGCAACCTTTGGAAATTCCGGTTTGGAAGTGGGATCAAATTTCCATGGATTTTATTGATGGCCTTCCCCATTCTCGTTCGGGTCATAATAGCTTATGGGTGATTGTTGATAGACTTACTAAATCCACCCATTTTATTCCCGTTCGGTCTAACCGAACCGTTCCTCTCTTGGCCAAACTCTTTATTAAAGAAATTGTTAAATTGCATGGAGTTCCTACTTCTATTGTTAGTGATCGTGATCCATTGTTTACTAGTGGATTCTGGAAGAGTCTTCAAAAAACTTTGGGAACGAAGCTTAATTTTAGCACCGCTTATCACCCCCAGTCCGATGGACAAACTGAGCGTGTGAATCAAACCCTTGAAGATCTTCTTCATGCTTGTGTGCTTGATTTCGGTGGAAGTTGGGAGGATCATATTTCTCTTGTTGAATTTTCCTATAATAATAGCTTCCAATCTAGTATTGGTATGGCACCTTTCGAGGCACTTTATGGAAGGCCATGTCGATCTCCTTCTTGTTGCCTTGAGGCCGGTGAGAAGCTGGTTTTAGGTCCAGATTTTATTCGTGATTCCACAGAAAAGATTGAACTTATTCGTCATAGGATGAAAGAAGCCCAGAGTAGACAAAAATCCTATGCCGATAATCGAAGAAGGAAATTAGAATTTTCTGTTGGAGATCTTGTATTTATTCGTGTTTCCCTTATGAAGGGTGTTGTACGTTTCAGTCGATCGGGAAAGTTAGCGCCTCGATATATCGGGCCATTTCCTATCACCGAACGTATTGGTTCCATAGCTTATCGCCTTTCATTACCGGCTCAGTTTTCTGCCATGCATGACGTATTTCACGTTTCTTAATTACGGAAATGTCTTTGGGATTCCGAATCTATTCTTGAGCCCGGTGTTGTGGAAGAGATTGACGTTTCGCCTAATTTAATTTATGAGCAGCATCCTATTCGAATTATTGCTTCGGAAGTCAAACAACTTCGAAATAAAGAAGTTCCGCTTGTTAAAGTTCAATGGTCCTCAAATCCTAAGGATTTCTCTTGGGAATCTAGAGAATTCATCGAGCGTACACATCCGGACTTACTTTCTCATGCTCTTTAAGGTGAACTTCTTATTTCAAATTTCTATTTTGTTAAAATGCTTTTATGGTTGTTACTTTTTTATTTCCATCTTATATATATATTGCGAGGACGCAATTTCTTTAAGGAGGGGTGTAACATCCCGAGAATTTTCGACTTTCGAAAATTCAACATCGATACTCACTTTATCGACTGCTGAGCCATCGAATGCCGGAAACCCGAAAGGTTATGGTTTTAAGAAAGAAGAAAAAGGTAGAAGAAGAAGATAGAAGAAAAAGAAAGAAGAACAACAACAGAACAGCAACAGAAAACAATATCAGAATCTTACACATCGCAGCGGAACAATATATAATAGATAAATGAATATCATTTAAAAACAAAAGAATTATATCTGTTATTACATTACATCACATCATATCATCAGAGTCAATAAACAACAATGGACAGTTATATAAACTTGTCCTCATACAGAATACACAGCTGAATAAATACTATCAGATACAAATACTACGTCTCGTCCTCCAGCTTATCTCCAAAGCTCCAGAATATCCAGAATATCCTGATAATATAACTCTAGGCTGCCCGTGTGGAAATTGGTGGGCACCCAAAGTTTAGAAGGGAACAATAAACTCCGAGTCAGTCATGGTGACTGGTGTGAGATCGTAAAACAGTTTTTTTTTTAAAATAAACAGCAGAGAATTTTAAAGTCAATTCGCAATGCTTTTGGAAAATGAAACTACCATAAGACCTCCCACCACACACACAATGCAAACGCAGAATTGGAGGAGATTTCTTCTTATGATAGTCAAAGATGCTTACTACGCAAAATCAAATCATTTTGATATTATTATTAGTGCATAGTGTAGAAATCATTTCGAAAGTATAATATAAATCTTAGCCAGCATAGACATTTCAAACTATGCCTACTATAGCTACCATCCAAACAATGGGGCGCCACCATAAGTGAATGATAGGTTTTACAACTAAAACCGTACAAGGCTCGTATTGTTTCTTTGGATTTCCAACAAATGGCCAGGCTAAGGAACTTCCTATCCATGATGGGTACGTCCCTGGAATAGACGACCCGAGAACCTAACCGGATCTCTGCCAACACAAGGCCGGGTTACCTCTGCAAAAATAGGTAACTACTGACACGCGCATGCCATCCCCCGATCGTCACCGATCTTCCCGAGGATCCCCGATTCGCAACAAACCACATAGTAATAATAATGCAGTAACCACAGAGGTTAAGTATCTGGGCTCCATACCATGATACCACCTTTATCCAGAAGGAATGACATACACTAAGGGGCGCTACTCCCTAGAACCTTGCTGCATCCTTCCTGTTTCGACCATTTTCGGGGTGTGAGGCTCGACGAAGTCTCGTCCACAAAGCTACGCTTTCTACAAAAAGCCCCGCTTCGGGTCAAACAAAAATGATCAACCTATGATCACAAAGATATAAGATCAAACAAATGATCATATCACAAATGATCAAACACTGATCATTTCACAGCAACACTCAGTATGCCACGTTACCAAATTGGGATATATCGCTGATAAATTTCAACTACATAACCTCTGAGCTCGTACGTCTCAGAGAAGGGTGTTAAGCTAAGAGAATAAATTCTCCGCCACCAACAGAAATGTATTTGAAAGAAATCAGCTTTATATCTCAAATTGTAACGTCAGACACACAATCCATACAAGTCTGTTCCGGGATCGAACAGAACCGAAGGCACTTCTCACGAAGCCCTTGCATATCCGGATAAATTTCTAATCACGTCCGGACTTCCCGTCACTAAGGGTGATAAAAACCTCTAAATCGGAGATCAGCCGATGTAGAGTAACTCGACGGTAATCCTTCCGTTTTCAAAAATATCCGGTCTTCAACACCGGTCTTCAAATGCAATTCATAACGACGTATCACATATTCGGAATGGGTTATACGACCCCATGGTCCTTTCCCGGTTAACCCGAATAGTGAGCGATTATTCAAAAATAAGTGTGGCATTCAAATTCATCCAATTCACAACAAATACCTATCTAAAGGTAATTATTGTTAGTCGGTTATTTAACTATCAATAAAGATGCGCAACATCATCAGATTCCAAATAATTTTCCAAATTATTTCGTCTTCAAAAATATCTTTTACTAGATATAAATTTTCCACACTTAACCGTTTGGAAACAATTTCAAATCAATTTCCACATTTTAATTTATCTTTAAAAGATAAAATCTCAAAACAGTTCATTTCATATTGGAAAAGCATTTCCATACTTATTTAAAAATAAGTATTTCACAAATCTATTTACTTTCAACATTTGAAAATATTCAATATACTTAAATCAATATTAAGTATACATTTCATTCTTTAAGGAAATCATTCTTTAAACACATTTTATTCGAGTCAAAACGAATGTTACGTAAAACATCGTTACGACGACTCAAAAATCACTAGTATAGGGATTCGGAATTTAGATAGATATATGAATCCCAATACTACATCAAAACATTTCCTTTCGGAAATCATTTACTATAACAACAGTGTTATAGTCCATCATTTCCTTATTCCTCGAAAACGTCTATTTCAACAATAAATGTTGAAATCTATGATTTCGATATTCAATACATTTTAAACCATCGTTTAAAACAATTAACTTCATTTTAAATATCACTTTCCTTAAGAATATATTCACTGTCCAAAATCGTGAATATAGTTCACTTAACCAAATTTCAATATTTTCTACACATTTTATTTCAATAAAGATTCGCTATCCAAAATCGCGAATATATCTTCTTTTATAACCTCCTACATTTAATTTATCCAATCCAATTGATTTTGAATTTATAAAACAACGTTTATAAATTCTATTTCTACTTTATAACAACTTCGATTTGTAAATCTCCTTTATTAACAAATTCGATCAATATTTCATTTGAAGGCAAAAACACAATCTATAAGTTAATTTCTTATAAATCTTCCATTCTACAATTTCATTCATTTTAACTTCACAATTTATACATCTATAAATTTCATTCATTTATGAATTCCATAAATATTTCATTTTTAACACTTATAAAAACTCGTTTTATAATTCCAATATTTGATTTATAAATATCAATTTTTTATAAATCTTTTTATACAAATCGTTTATAGTTATTCCAAAATCCCAACTTAAACCATTTTATAAATAAATCGACTTTTATTTCAAAAACGACACCTCGGTTATATTTCACTAAAAATTATAACTTTTATAACTTTAAAATTTTACGTTTATAAATCGATTCAAAAATTCCATAAAACGTATATTTTCAAAAATCACTTTAAAAACCCTTTTAAAGTAAAAGTCGTTATTTTTACATTTCAAAACTGAATCCGATGATGCAACAACACCAATCAGTCCATCACAACAGTCAAATATCATATATCATCATATGATAGCAGAATATATCACAATATCTGTAAATAATCAATACGGTGAGGAATCCAGTTGGATCCCTCCAACCTGTTTCCCTGCATCCACAGATGTTAGCACAATACCAATTCCGCTCCAGTACGGAATTATCGCGGTATATGGGTTTTTATAAAAATCCGCTTACTAACGGCGCAATAGGGTCTCATCCGCTATACGAGGCGGGAAATCATCAATCCAATATATACATATGCCAATATGTATATATTGCTATATATAGATATATATCCTACCATATCTAATATCACATCGAATAGCAATCATCAAATCAATAACTGTAAAAATTCCACATTCAATTTGAGTGAGAAGATCTCACCGTCATTTTAATTCTAATTTCAGCGTTTATTTTCGAATAAAATTAAACGGCGTTTAATTTTACCCGAAATTCAAACTAGCTCCAAACGACTCCAAATCAGTTGCATAGCGAAGTATTCGACAAAATGAAGCCAACGCTTTTCGTTTCGTAATTTTCTGACCTCGTACGAAAGAGATACGACATTTTGAAGTTAATACTAATTTAAATACAATAAATTTACACATTTATTAATTTTCAATCCTTAACTAAATCATCACCGTTCGTTTTGATTCCCTGATCTCAGCCGCTACCCTTGCTTCTCCCCCAAACGTGAATATCACGTACGCAGATACCCATAGCCGCCTAGAAACCCTAGTACCCGCGACAAATTCGAGCATCTCCACAACCATCAGCGACCATCAAAATGCTCGCCTCCATCTCCTCTACTCTCGGCCGTGACAAGGCTGAACTCGGTTCCACCATTGCTTCGTAAAGTGTGCACGAACGCGCGACCTTCCCTAACGATTTGCCGACAATCCACTTGATTAAAATCCATCATTACCGTTGAATCTCGAGATCTCATCGTGCTCTTGAATTCTCTAGTTGCAATCGTTGCCTAAAAACGCGTAGATGAGGAGATCGAAGGGGAAACGTGTGGGAGCTTCCTGGCCATTGAAATGAGGCTGGTGGCTAACCCTAATCTATTTTTCTTTTTATTTTATTTTTTTTGTGATAATGAGGGGGTATTTATAGAGTTTTGAACGACACTATTTATCCGACGTTTCCGAACTCCGATTTACGCGTCGAAACTGGCGTTTCTGGGGTTTATCCCGCGTTCCAGACACAATGGAAAAGGTTTCGGAAGCTAATTCGATCGTATGTGTGAGATATGACAGTAAACGATCAATTTAAATTAAACCGATTTAAAACGATATCGATGGGTTTCGAGTTGCCACGGTCCAACGACAACTCCGATGGATACGAAAATTGAAATCCGATAATAATTAACTATTACGGATCCAATGGAACTGGTCTCGTCCAATTCTGAGACTGTTCGAAAATTGGCTATTTTTACAGTCGATAATTAAATATTAAAATATTCAATTTTCACAGTTTAACTTTAAATTCAGTTTTAAAAGTTCTAAAACATTTCTATAACTCCAGTATGATTAAATAAAATTTTACAAATCATTTTCAATCATTTTAATCCAGATTTCAATTATCTCTGGAATTTTACTATTAAATTATCGATTAAATTCATTTATTAATATTTAAAATCAATTAAATATTCGAATTTTCATTATCAAAAATTCTGGGTCGTTACAAGGGGAGTCTGTAACAACCCGCATATTTGACGATTATGTATTTGAATATCTTATTTAAATATTTTAATCGTTAATCGGATCTTAGTCCGAAAAACTACTTTTTGCATACGGTCAAATTAGAACTTGAGACCACCTCCATTGAGTTCAAAATGACGTTTGCGATTTTTTAAGTATAAACTTTGATATGTTTGGAGTTAGTGAAATTTTCGCCACTTTTTCGCTTATGGCTTTGGTTTGGGCTGAACTCTTTTGCCCTTACTAACTCAGCCCAACCCCCTCTCCTCTTCATTAATTCATTCTTCATTTCCTAACACTCGAAGCTTCATCAAAAATGGAGGAGGGAATGGGAAATTAAAACTCCAAGCTCAAGTTCTCTTACAAATCCATCATTCAACTCCAAATTCAAAGAGAAGACATTGATTCAAGCTTGTGATTGTTCTTGCTTTGCTTTCAAGCTTCATCTCCATCAATTTCTGTGAAAATGTGAGATTATTATCTCACATTCTTGTCTATAACTATCTTGGACTGTTGGGAATGAATTCCTATCAATTTAGCATGTACATTTGCATTTGGTTTGGATTGGATTGGTGAAAAACCCCAATTTTTAGTGTTTTTGGAAAAATTCTGGCCTTAGGTCGTTCTGCCTTGCTAGCTCGTTCGCGTGAAAAAGTCTCTTCCTGCATGTAGCTCGTTCTGGGCTTAGGTCGTTCGTCCTTATCTCGTTTATTCCTTAGGTTGCTCGGCTAGGTCGTTAGTCTTTAGGTCGCTCGGCCATAGCTCGTGCCACTAGGTCGTTTGGCCATTCTTGCACGTATTTAGGTCGTTCGGCACCGATAGGTCGCTTGCACACTTAGGTCGCGCCACATTAGGTCGTGACTCGTTGGGTCGTTCTGTCCCTAGGTCGCTCGGCCTGCTTTCGTTAAGTCGTAAACCCTTAGGTCGCTCGGCCTGCTTTCGTTAAGTCGTAAACCCTTAGGTCGCTCGGCCATGGAGAGGTCACGTCTGCTTAAGTCGCTCGGTCGTTCCATCTCCAATAGGTCGCTTGCACGATGCTATATCTCGTAATTCCTTAGGTCGTTGCACCTTAGGTCGCGCCATTCCTTAGGTCGGCCATGTTAAGTCGCTTGACCTGCTTGCACTCCTTAGCTCGACTCTGTTAAGTCGCGCAGCTCCTTAGGCTGCACCGTTTAGGTCGTGTGCTACCCCTTTAGCCGTTAGCTTCTTAGGTCGCTCGGCTTCACTTTCTTAAGTCGCTCGGCCTGCTTACTCCTTAGGTCGCGCCGCTATACCATTGCTCCTTTGGTCGTTACACTCTAGCTCGTCCATGTTCGTTCTCACGGGCATTCTTACTTTGATGGTTTTGGAATTGATTTCGTTGGACTTTACTCACGTCTTCGAATGTGAATTTTTGTGATTTGATTTGTTTCAACAATCGTTTTGTGGTTTGTCACTTTAAAAATATAAAGGTTTCAATACTAGTAGTAAATATCAAAACTCTTTCATCAAAACGATTTCAACACTATTTTATTACAAAGCTCTTTTCCTAAACCGTTTTCCAATCTATTAGTATATACAAGCCTTTACCTCACTCGGATGAGAAATCTAATTAAACGGCTTAGTAAAACTAGTAGTATGAAACGCTTGCGTTTACTTCGTCGGTTAATTCTTGGACTTGTTCGATTGAACCACTTGTGACAATTTCCTAGTGAAGATCTACAGTTTGTTCGTAAATATTTAACTTAAGCTAGTGGTTATGGGACATGAAGCTAAACTCATATATTTACTAGCTTAGTGTAATTGACACTTCTTGATGATCATGACGATCATTTTTGTGATTTAGACTAGCAATTAAGCGATGTCTCTTTGTCTGCGAGGGAGACTAGACCCCGTTTGTATGATGTTTCTACTCACATATGTGGGGTAGCGCCCCATGGCCTTCGGGCCGTTCGTGTGGAGTTTCGGCTCAAAATTAATGGTTAGCTACCATGAGATAGCGTCTCGTTCGTGTGATACATATGTTGGTGAGCTTTCATGCTCCCGTTCGTGTGATAGGCCTCCCCCTTTTTGTGATTTCTGGATTTCGTGTGTTGATTTCTGGAATTTGTGCTTCACCAATTTTCATGATTTTCATTGATAAGTTTTATCAATTTTTTTGCATTGGTGAATTCGTGTGTCATTACCCTTTTGTGGATTTGGATCTTTGAGAAGATTCTTGTGATATTGATTAATCTCTTGTTGATTATCATTTACATACTTATACTAGTATGCCATTATGGTTATTATACGTTTATGCCATATCTTTTATTCTATATCATGTCATCTGATATTTATAGCTAGAATGATCCGTTTATTATTTTCTTATGAAATAATACTCGGGTCTGACCGAGATATTACAGGTGCTTCTGCTTGACTTCTCTCCAGGGATTTATTACTCTGACTTTTGGCTAACTACTTAGACTAGTAGTTTTTGTTATATACATTTGAGATATAGACTCCGTGATGTATACTTATTCTTTTGTGTTGCTTGTAGCTATTCTTTTGTATTATCGTGGATCTTTCAGACCACTACTCTGATGTACACTTATATGTGTTATATTCATATCTTCTTCCGCCTTTGTGATATGGATGTCTGTGACTGATTTGTGTTATGTTTATTTCTATATTTGTTTCCGAAGATTATATATAGCCACTGTGTGATAGCTTTGAGTTTGTATCGGTATGTCGGATTTCCTCCTTAAATGAAATGCATGCTATACTATCTGACATATCGGTGCTCGCACAAAGAAATTACATAGATGGTCGCTCCTCAACAGCCTTATTCTCCATGCTAATTGACAGCACTACACTGTAGTGTTCTTGGTTAGCGTGGGTATAGAGGTGGGGCGTCACACATCATTTGGTAAAATGATTTATTTAATTATATAACATCATTAATTAAAATGATTTAACTAAATACCAAAAATCATTAGTTAAAACAAGTAATTAATTTTGAAAACAATCATTAAATAAAATGATTAATTAAATTCAAATATCATTATTTAAAATGATTAATTACTTTTAAATATCATTAAATAAAATGATTATTAATTTTAATTATCATTAATTGAAATAATTAATTTAATCCCCTCATCATTAATTAAAATAATTAATTAAGTTTAATAAATTAATTGAACCCCATTATCCTTAATTAAAAGAATTAATTAAACTCAAATAATCATTAGTTAAAACGAGTAAGTAAGTATAAAACATCATTGGCAAAAATGATTAATTAAATCTAAAGATAAACTAATTTTTAATCATCGTTTATTAAATTGGTTAATTAATCTCAAATTAATTAATTAAAATGATTAATTAATTTTAAATTACCATTAATCAAAATGATTAATAAATTTTCAATGTTTTTTTAGCGGAAACACAAGCTCAAGTTCATACGATAGGGTTTGGGGATGAAATTTAATAAACGACGATATACGAAAATCGCTATAACGACATTTAAACTATTAAATGGAATATCATAAATTAATTTCAATTAATCATCAATAACAACATATGGATGTAAATAAATAATTTATGGGTGAGAAACCCCCTTTGGGTCTCTCTACATATTTTTCCTGCAAAACATTGGTTATGGATAACATATAGATAATCATATTGGTTTATAACGATCAAATTAATATGTCATCCACTTTCCAATCGGAAATGCAACCAAACAAGCAATAAAACAATTTAACTAACATCTAAACAATCTATAAATATTTATAACATCATAGATATGATATAATAAAATTAAATGTGAGTTAAACTCACCAAAGGTTTTAAAAACTTGGAATACTTTAGCGCTCGTAAATCTTGGAAAACAATAAATTCTTCTTGAAAATGGGTCATTTTGCACTCGACTTTTGGACCCTTTCCTTTTAGATTTTGGAAAAGCAGTCGAAATAAAGTTTTATATTATTCTTCCTCTATCTTTTAAAAAAAGAATTACTCAAAAGAGTTAAATTTTGAGGAAGTTATAGCCAAAACAGTGAGGGATATTTTCGGACATCAAAATCTAGGATCAAAAAGACTCTTGCATAAAAATTAATTTTTGGAGCATCTAAGCTCGAAATAAGAAAACATGATAAACTAAAAAGTTGTAGCCACTGGAAATATCCATGGTTTGAAAAAAAGAAAATCCACTTTTGGTGTTTTGTAAGAAGTTATGGACGAAACTATTTCAGGTAAAATGGAAGAATTTAAATTAAAAAGAATGAACATTTAAACAAGTTTTTAAAATATTTAAAAGTTAATTTTTGAAACCTTGAAACATGAAAAGTTATTTTGGAAGCCATTAAAAGGTTTCATGAAGCTTTAAGGAAGATAAGAGAAGAGAAAATGAAAAATAAAATGAGTAAGAAAGGTGAAAAATTAGTTTTATATGAAATAAAAATAGTAAATTACCTTTTTACCCACATGTACTCTACCCTCCATACATGCATTCCATGTCACACACTCTCCTCTACCTCATCCATTTTAGCCCACAACTAGCCACCCTCCCATCAAATCAAAGTCAACATGCATAAGTACTCTAATGTACTTACGTCTCCTAATGATGTGACATTCTCTTTTTATTTTTTTATTATAGTTGCCAAAGTGTCACATCATCATTTTCTTAACTTAATTAATTACACTTAACCCTAACTAAATTACTAATCAATGTTTATAACGTTGTGTATATTTGAATATATATATATATATACACACACAAATGTGTACACAACATTTCAAATAACTTGTATATGATGAAACGTCGAAAATTCGGAAAATGGTTTCCGGTCACATTTTCCGTTTTTCATCGAACTGTATATTTTTAGTAAACAAAATTTAAAAACTATTTCACCATTATTATTTTTTATTAAAAAAAGTTTTATTTTTATTATAAAACCATTTATTTGAATATTTAAAATTGATTAAATATTCCTAAATCAAACAATGAAATTCCGAGTCGTTTTATTACAATTTGATTTTTCTTATTATTTATTATATTCGAACCATGTTATTATAATAAATTTGCAAAATGATTCACCATTATCATTTATTAATTAAAAGAAGTTAAATGACACTATTAAATCTATTTAATTCATATTTTGTTCACCATTCAAATATTTAATTCTTAATTCAAATATTTAATCGATCACTATTATTGAATTCCAAGTATTAAATTCCAAAATCCAAATATTTATATATCTAAAATTAATTAAATATTTAAAATCAAATGAACAGAATTTTGGGTTGTTATATGAAACAACGTAGAGAAATTTAAACATGGATGGAGCAAAGAGGAGAAATCGGCATCGACTTCACCATGTCGGTGATGGCATCGTGTCCTTCTATATTTCTTCCTCAAACTTTGCAGATGCTCTTCTTTACCTATTTCATGTGGGTTCAAGCAATATCAAAGGATTTTGAACAATCGAATACCAGTATTGAAGGATTAGCATTCAGAATGGCAACACTACTAAGTGATGAAGGAAACTACTCATACGTTTGTCTGGACATCCCACGCACTTTAACAAATTTCCCAAATTTGGCTTTTAAGGATACCATTCTCCCAACATAATCTAAGACAACTTCATTCTTCGACAACCAATCCATACTAAGTATAACGTCGAACCGTTTAAAATCCAAGATAAATAGGTCACAAGAAAAATGGTGGTTATGGCAAGAAATTTGCACATCCTCATAGATCATGCATAGATTAGTGGTACCTCCTATGGGGTTAGACACACAAATAGGAGTGTCTACAATTCTTGGGGAAAGTTGCTGTGACGCCCCACCTCTATACCCACGCTAGCCAAGGACACTACGAGGTAATGCCGTCAACTAGCACGGAGAATAAGGCTGTTGAGGAGCGACCATCCGTGTAATTGCTTTGTGCGAGCACCGATATGTCAGATAGTATAACATGCATTTTTACTTCAAGAGGAAATCCGACATACCAATACAAACTCAAAGCTACTACACGGTGGCTATAATATCTTCGGAAACAAATATAGAAATAAACGTAACACAAATCAGTCACAGACAATTCATATCACAAAGGCGAAAATAGATATGAATATAACACATGAAAGTGTACATCAGAGTAGTGGTCAAATAAGATCCACGATAATACAAAAGGATAGCTACAAGCTACACAAAAGAATAAGTATACATCACAGAGTCTATAACTCAAATGTAAAACAACAAAAACTACTAAACTAGAGTATTTAGCCAAAAGTCAGAAGATGGCTCCAGATAGGAGGTCAAGCAGAAGCACCTGTAAAATCTCAGTCTAACCCGAGTATTATTTAAGAAGAAAATAATAAACGGATCAGTCTAGCTATAATTATCAGATAAAATGAGATAGAATATGAGATATGATAATAAAACATATGATAACAATAAAGTCATACTGTGATAAGTATACATTAGAAAATCACGAAAGTCATACAAAATCTTAAGAATCTCATAGCATCAAAAAGAATATCATATTCTTTATTTAATTCACCAAGCCACAATAAATGACATACATATCAATGCCAACTGAAAAAGGTGGTGAAACATAAATTCTAGAAATCATCAATTAGAAATCCAGAAATCACAATAAAAGGATGGCCAATCCAATAAAAATGAGTCGGAGCTCCTCCTGATAGGGTATAGTCCCCCATTGCGGACTTTGAGCCGAAGCTCCTCCTGATGAGCCGAAGCTCCTCCTGATGAGCCGAAGCTCCTCCAGACAGGGTATAGTCCCCCATTGCGGACTTTGAGCCGAAGCTCCTCCTGATGAGTCGAAGCTCATTAAAACGAGGAACAATCCTCCATATGGACAAAGAGACATCGCACATTGCTAGTCTAAACCATAAAATGATCATCATCGATCATAAAGAAGTGTCGATTACACTAAGCTAGTAAATATGAGAGTTTAGCTTCATGTCCCATAACCACTTGCTTAACTCAAATATTTACGAACAGATTGTAGATCTGCACTAGAAAATTGTCACAAGAGTTTCAATATGTGTGAATCGAAATCACACCAATGAGGTATAGACTAACCTTGAAGATAAAGAGATATGTGTGAATCGAAATCACACAAATGGTGTCTAGTCGAACCTCGCAAACAAAGAGACATCGCTCAATCACTAGTCTAAATCACAAAAATGATCGTCATGATCATTAGGAAGTGTCAATTACACTAAGCTAGTAAATATATGAGTTTAGCTTCATGTCCCATAACCACTTGCTTAACTTTAATATTTACGAACAAATTGTAGATTTCCACTAGAAAATTGTCACAAGAGAGTTTCAATCGAACAAGTCCATAAATTAACCGACGAAGTAAACGCAAGCGTTTCATACCACTTGTTTTGTTAAGCCGTTTAATTATATTTTCTCATACGAATGAGGTAAAGGTTTGTACATACTAGTAGATTGGAAAACAGTTTTATAAACGAGTTGGATATTGAAAATAGAGTTGAAATCGTTTTGATGAAAGAGTTTTGATATTTACTACTAGTATTGAAACCTTTATATTTTTAAAGTGACAAGTCACAAAACGATTGTTGAAACAAATCGAATCACATAAAATTCACATTCGAAGACGTGAGAAAAATTTAAAGAAATCAATTCCCAAAACCATCAAAGTAAGAAGTTCTGTTGAATGTTTTTCGGATAAGATCAGCTACGCAGAGGTTTACGGGGTTCGACCTAGTGAAGGCAAGCGATCAAGCATGATATGGCAAAACTGGGACTTCCAGACGTCTGAGGGGTTGGTCTAGACGTCTGGATTTAGTCTCTGGAAATATTCCAGAAAACGATCCAGGCGTCTGAAACCTAGAATCAGACGTCTGAAGGCATTCAGACGTCTGGGGAAAAGTCCAGACGTCTGGATTTGGTTTCTGGAAATATCCCAGAAAACCAACCAGACGTCTGAAAACATAAATCAGACGTCTGACATCTTTTCAGACGTCTGGAACAATGGTTCAGACGTCTGAAATTAGTCACTGCCCTTTTTATTTTTCTGCCGTATGTTATTTTTCACCAGGAGGCAAAACCAGACGTCTGGCATTGACCTCCAGACGTCTGAACTCCCAATCTGGGCAGAAATTTACCTAGGCCAAGATGGCCAAAACGTTATCGGAAGCGATCGAGCAAGCAATGACAACTAAGGATTTACGTCTAGCGACAACCCGGCCTTAAAGGCTGTTCGATACACTCCGAATATCAATGTCCAAATGTCCATAGAAGGATTTTCATAAAATTGGACCAAAACACCAAAATTGAAGAATTCGCAAAACCAATTCAAATCACAACAAGTGAACACGAAATAGATGATAGGAATTCATATATAACAACAAAGATAGTTATAGGCATAGATGTGATATAAAAATCTCACCTTTGAACCCAAAACAATGAAGAAGAAGCTATAGAGCAAATGGCGAGAGCAATCACACTTCAATTCCAACTCAACAACCTTGAATCAAGGCTAAAAAGTAACACTTCCTAAATTAGGTTTAGGAATTTCTGAAATTGATAAGAGAATGAGTTGGAGAAGAAGAAGGAGATGCTTACCAAGGGGTTCTCTTTGAATTTGGAGCAAGAACTTGATTTGCAAATGAAAACTAGGGCTTGGGAATTCTAATTCCTCTTCCTCTCCACCATTTTCAGTTTGCTTGAGGAAATGAAATGAAATGGGAGTGAATGGATGAAGAGTTGGAGAGCTAGGGGGTTAAGTGGGGTTAAGGGCTGAACCCAAACCCAAGCCCAAATAGAAAAAAGTGGCAAAGGTCATCTTACTCCAAACATATCAAAGATTATACTCAAAAGATTGCAAACGACGTTTTGAACTCAATGGAAGTGGTCTCGAGTCCTAATTCGATTGTTTGCAAAAAGGAGGTTTTCGGACCAAAATCCGACGAATAATGAAATATTTAAATAAAATATTTAAATATAAAATCGACAAATATGCGGGTTGTTACAGTTGCAGTTTTTCTATCGATTTTAAAGAAATAAAACTATGGGAAGCCCCCGTCAATAATCGAATAAAAATGCCATTAATCATTAAATTACCTTTAAGAACTCCCTTCCCTTTAACTTCTACTGAGGTCGATGTTTCATCCTTGATAGCACAAATTTTGACCTACTGTCCCTTCTTCATTAGCGGGTAATCCATCACCATATGCCTTGGATGCTAACAGTTATAACAAAGAATTTTTTGAACCATTGGAGAGAAAGGTCCTCCTCGCTTGTAACGACCCAAATTTTTCTGTCTCTTAATTTTGAATCTTCAAATGTGTAACGACCCGTAAATTTTAGTGGTTTTATTTAATTTAATTAATTGATTTTTTTTTGTGAAATTTTAAATAATAAAATTTTGAAATAAAAATTTGATATTAGGAAGGCGTCTAATTAATCATAGCAGCTGGTAAATTTTCATCAAATAATTTGGAAGTTTATTTTTGTGTAATTTTATTCCAATTTATATCAGTTAAAATTTGATGATAATAAAAATTTTTCCAAACCTGAATATTTTTATATAGAAAAATTCTAATTTATCTTCTGACTAAGACGTCATTTTTCGTTTTTCCAAATTCGGACTTCTTTAGCTCCGTCGATCTTATTTTTCTGCGTTTTGCTGCATTTTCCGCTAGTAGAAAATTCGAGTTATTATAATCCAATCATACCACTGATATCTGTATACCGTTTTGATCGTCTCGTCGTGCTGATCTCTGCGGTATATTCACTCCTGTGTTTCGAAGTCCGACTCACTACAGGATCGACAAAACAATTTGCAGTATCGGTACCCATATTTCAACCTTTTAAATTGCTTGTTGATTCGTTATCCACGGTGTTGAACCCAACGGTCACTAGCATTTAATAATTCCAGAAACAAAACCTTTGACCCTTCTTATTCCTTGTTGTGATATGTATCTATGTCCATTCGTTCTCTGATTTTTTTTACTTCTGTTCTTTTCATCAGAAACAAATATATACATATCTAAGTATGTTACCATATTAGTTCACTTTCATTTCATTTGACTCGCCTGTTCATTCTTTACCAGAGATCATGGTCATTTTATTTCTTCTTCTCCACTAAAAAACAAAAAAATGAATTAAAGCTTAGTCTTCCCTGTAGCCGCATGCAACCATCTCCCATTTCCCATATTTCACTTCGGCCTTCCTCTTTTCCCATCTTTTCATTTCCATGCAGCCGAGACCGCACTCCCTCTCCCCTCACTCACCCTTCCCTTTGAATTGAAGCATTTTCCACCACCGTAGCCAATCTCGGCCGAGCTCCTCCCCACTTCCCCTCACGCCATCTATTCTTCATCTCCTTCGCCGCTTCAACCCTTCGTAGAGTCTCCCCCGAGCACAGCCAACCAAACCAAGCATGTGACTCCGGCCTAAACCCCATGATCCTCCGCTCTGCTATGAAACCCACCCCAGTTTCCCTTGATCGATGCTCATAGCAATGTTAGCTTCCAGACTCTACGGTCTGCTCTTCCTCTTCTCTTTTGTCTATGGGTTTATTTAGGTAAGATATATATATATTTAGTATCCATTTTTAAAGTATATTTATATGTTTCAGATCTTATTGCATATCAGTTATAAAGTCTAGTTTCCACTGTTGTTTATATATATTACGTATATATATAGATAATTTATTTATACAGATCTTTACAAAACCTTAGGTTATATAATTCAACTGTTGTGGTTTGATCTTTGTTTGATAATTACCTATAAAATGTTAAGTATATATAGTTATAGTGTGGTAGTTCATATATGTAAATTTTAGTTAATTGATGTTGGTCTGCATATATATTGGTTCGCGTACACGTATAGGCTTACAGTATATATATTGTTGTTTTGTATATAAACTGTTAGTATTTCATAGGTCGGTTTATTCTATATAGGATCTGTTTAGTGGTAATATATTTTTTTTAAAGTAAATTATATTGTGTATATTGGTATAGGGTATGTTGAGATATTAAGTGATTCGTACAGTTGCATATAAAACTGAGTCGTATGTATAAGTTATTTATAACATATCTGGAAGTAAATTTAAGTGTATCTAAAGTATTGGATATATTATATAAAGTTTATGTACGTTAGTTTATACAATTGTCATAGTTTATAGGTCCTGTGAGCCTGCATATATATGTTAGTATGCATAGGGGTATGCAAGGTGTTTTATTATATAAGTTATATATAAATATTTGTATATACATAGATTTTGACATATAAGTTATACGTATTATATGTATTGCCTTTGTCCAGTTTGTGTCTTTTATCAAGGTTCGTATAATATTACATTTTGTTGGATTTGGAATATCTATTAAGTATTTTATATATTATATTTATATAGTAGATGTTCGAGTCTTGTTAAAATAGATGTGCAAGATATTAGTTTTAATATATATTAAAGGTTGTTTATACTGTGCAATTTTTGATATACTTTGATTTTAATATTTAAGTTTTAAGTATAATGATTTTGAATTTTATTTAGTTAATATTTGTCTTAAATCAAAATGTTGATTTTATTAGTATATTAATATAATGTACTTTTCATTTCAATTTTTATTAACTGATTCTGATTAGCTCCCATCGATTCTTATCTATCAGCTTTGACTGTCAAATCCGTGTTCTGCTTACATCGCTTTGATATTTGTTGTTGGATCGGTCGTTAGACTATATCGTGGCTCAAATCGTAGCTTGTCTTGTTATCTATCCTCTCTAACCTCGAAAGGTGAGAAATCACTCATGATTAATGTTCTTTTATTTATTAAATTTGATTTTAATTGAAATGATAATTGAAATATGCTGATTATAGTTATTTACACTGTTATATATATGCTATTACCTGTATCAGTTCACCTATGACATCTAACACCATTATCTGTTATTTATATTGATGATATATGCTTGTTATATTATTACATATCTGTTATCACTCTGCAAGTTCCCTGTTAGTATAGAATCACTATGGGTTGAAATGATACATACCCGAACGATATGTAGAATAGGAGAAAATCGTTATGGGTTGAAATGATAAACCCAAGCGATTTTCATTGAATTAAATTTGGGATTACGGGTTGAAAAGATATATACCCGTATATAATTTAAATTACAGATTGAAATGATAAATATCTGTATCACTTGACCATAGGGGAAATGATACATACCCGAACGATCTGTAGAATAGGAGAAAATCGTTATTGGTTGAAATGATAAACCCAAGCGATTTTCATTGAATTAAATTTGGGATTGAGGGTTGAAAAGATATATACCCGTATATAATTTAAATTACGGATTGAAATGATAAATATCCGTATCACTTTACCATAGGGTAGAAATTTTTATACAGACACCGTTGGTCTATATATATAAATATTTTGAAATTGATTTCTGTGGTTTTGAAAAGAAATATATGGTTTTAATAAATATTGATTTTAAAGATTTATTAAAGTTGATTTATAAAGTTGATTTGATTCAATATAAAATATGTTTAAGTATTTATGTAAAATTTATAATTTCAAATATAATGTTTATAATGTTTCAGGTTGAAAGATAAATTTGAATTTGATTTGGAATTTTTAATTATTTAAGAATTATACTTAAATAAGTTAGATTTGAAATCTATTAAATTTGAAATGTTAAGATATGTTTTATAACTTGAATTTGATTAAAAGTGGCTTAAATGAATATTTCAAACTTATATAAATTTAAATGGGATATTTTGTTTATATAAATTTGTAAATTGAAGTTGTATTTAGATGTATTAAAATGATTAAATAAATATCTCAAAAACTAAATGAAATGAAATTAAATTGAGATATAAATGGAATTATCAAATTTAGTTTTTGAAATGTGGAATATTTAAAGCTTTGAAATATATTGAAATTTAATGGTTTATTTTGTGTTTAAAATCTGTATTTGAAATCCTTATAATTCAAAATGATTTATTGAGAAATTGAATTGAGTTGAAATTAACGATTTGAGATTTGATTAAGTTTGAATTTGGAAGTCGAGTTAATTTGAATTGATTTGTGAATTTGTGGAAGCTATTTTATTTTATAAAGTATTTTTAAACTATATCTACAACTATTTATATTTTACTTTATAAATTATTTTAATATAAACTATTTTATATAAATCATTTTCAATATATATTATTTTATTATAAACTATTTTAACTTATAACTGTGGTATATAATCTATTTTTATTTTATAAACTATTTTATTATATACACTAATTTTAATATCTAAACTGTTTAAGAGGAAAGTGTTATGAATTCCAAAATGTTATGATTTCAAACTATAGTTTCAAAGTGTTATGAATTTCAAGGTTTTGATTTCCAAAGTGTTTTGATTTTAAAAGACTTACGATTTCGAAAGCGATATAACTTTGGAAAGTGATATGATTTTGGAAATGGATTTATTTAAAGTGAAATTGATATCGTAGGGATATGGTTTTGAAATGGCAATGATATTTTGGTTTGAAAATATAAACTATTTTGAAAGTTTACTAAATAACCATCGGTGTAATTAATACGTAGTTATTAAAGAGACCGGGATCGGATATGGACATACTCTCTGTCGATACCGAAAACCACTTTAATAACTAATATACACGGAGTGTTAATCCAGAATGAAGTGGATGGTTTGGTGAACGCGTTGACTGAAGAAAGAGAACGATATTGGATGACCCCTGACATGACTAAAACAGGAGCCGCGCCGTGCCATTGAGGTTCTCCACCTCTAGCGAACATACTTCTTCAATACCATATCTATTACTTTTGTGATTCGATTTGGGTGCACCCCTTGATTTGGGAGTGTTGTTTCGCGGTGTTGAGGTAGCTGCTGGCTATGCTCAACATCAGTCCGGATCACGCAACTAGTAGTATCCTACTTGGTATTGCCTCATGTACCTTGTCATACTGATTATCCTATTCGCGACCACTACGATTTGTTTTGTGTTATACCTATGGGGTACCCTCTGATAACCACTAGTTTACGGTGGGGCTTACGGTGTTGTATAGACTATGACATTATAAAAATGTGTTAAGGGGGATTATGGTAACGCCTTAACGCTATTTTGATACTTTATATTACTGATAGGCATTATCTACTTAGCGTACACTATTACATAGTAGATAGTTTAACGGATCCTTGGAGGATGGTTATCCCAAACATCCTTTGAGTTACTCGTATTTCAGTCGTTATTTCACTTGAGTTAGATTTATTGATATAAGAATGTTAATCCTGACTCGAGTGTTTTGTGTTTTTCTTTACGCTCGGGTCAGACTGAGTGTACCTGTATTCGAGACTCAACTTTGGAGTTGAAGCTTTGCTTGGAGATCCAGCTATCTATCCAGCTTTCAGATATTCAGTTTATTCCAGTGATGTATTCTGATATTGTATTTGACTATTGTATTCGAGACTTCTATTGTATCCTGTTTAACTCTGTTTTATATATATAGTAGCTTCATGAACTACTATTCTTTTGTTTCCGCTGCATTACTGTTATATTACTCTGTGTCTGTGATCTGTGATATATTTATTTACTGTATATGCTGAGTTTTGCCAAATTTAAATTAACAATCTATTATTTTGAATTATTCAAGTCCGACATGTGTGGATTTATTGTCGATTTGAATGGTCCAAAATAGTGGGTCGTTACAAAATGATTTTAAATATTGAAGTTGGAATATAATTTGATTTTTTGAATATGAGGATTTTTGTTGAAATTATAGGATGAATTTAAATTTCAAATATAGCGATTTGTCGAAATACAGAAATGGTAAAAATTTGAATTTGAGTTGAATAGAAAACGAAATGATTTCTAATATTGATATAAATTCTAGTTGAATTAGAATTTAGTTAATAAGTTTTACAACGGAATTTTCAAGTGATTTCGCCAATTTTTGAAATCATCGATTTAATCAACGCGTTAAAATAGCAATCCAGGGCACAATCTCGGATTTAGATAAAACCAGTTCCATTGGATCCGTAATAGTGTATTATTATCGGATTTCAAATTTCATAGCATTTGGATTTAACGTTTGGTCGTGCGATCAGAAAACGCCTAGAAATAATTTAATTGAATTTAATTTAAATAGTCGATTTAAAAACCTATTTTCCACATACGATCGAATTAGGCTTCGAAACTTGTTCCATTGCGTTCGGAATAGGGGTATGGCATTAGAAACGCCATGCGGCAAGCCTCGATAGGAGTTCAGGATTTCGAGTTACGGGAACGAGATATTTTGAAAATTTAATAATATTATACTACTTCAAAGTCAAACCCTATACCCAACCTTCTGAAGCACACATTTCCTTTAGCCTTAAATCACGTAGCCCCCTTTATCTTCCTTCAAAAATAATAAAAATTCGAAATCGCACATATAAAAAAAAGAATCATCACAGCATCGCGATTCAGGGGTTAGGCGAGCTTCGCTTTAGGCGCGTGGAGAGGAAGGCATGGCGGCATCGATGGGCACAACTGGGTGACGAGGCAGGACGGCGTCGGCCGTATTCATGGGGGAGGCATCGCGATCTATAAAATCGTGATTACTGGTGTCGCGTGCAGTCATCTGGCTTGGGAATGAAGCTGAGGGCTCACGTGCGATTTGGAGAGGGGTGTCAGGTCGGGCGTGGGTGGCAGACGAGGGTCGAGGCAGGTGGCGTTCATGTCGCTTGAGTGGGTTCAATATTGTTCTGGTGCCTAGTAGTGAGGTCGAGCATGAACGGGGAAGAAGGTTAATTACTGTTAATAATTTTAATTTAAATAATTTTATTTTGTTAAAATACGAATGTTTAAAATTTTATAATTTATTTATATGAGGTTTAAATCGAACGAAATCAGTCATGTAGAGTTCAAAGATGCGGAGTCTTTGTAGAAGAATTAAATTGGAACGATAAGCAAATTAAAATTTAAAGTGAGTAAATCTCACTCATTTGGATTGCTAGTTTTTAATTTGAAATATTAAAAATAATTTATAGATTGATTGGATGAATTGATAATTATTATTATCGGTTGGATGTTATATTATATATATAAAGTAGTATATACATTAGTAGTTGGATATATTTACCGCCTATTGGAGCGGATAAGACACTATGCGTCCCGCATAATCGCGGATGACCCTATCTTACCGCGATATCCCGCCTTGAAGCAGGATTGGTATTTTATGTTGTATAACATCTATGGATGCAGGAAAACGGGTTGGAGGGATCCAACTAGATTCCTCAAATATATATATTGATTGATTTTCATATATAGTGATATATGATGTAATTGAATTGTCTGTTATGGATTGTTGTGTGGTTTGATATATTGGATGCTATAGTAGCACTGGCCTTAATTTTGGTATTTTAAATACCATAAATATTATTTTTGAATTTGAAGGAATTAAAAGGAGATTTTGAATATAAAAATATGTATATCGAAATTTGGATTATTTAAAGGAAATTGATTTGCATAAAACAATAATTTGATTTGGAGTTATACTTAACTATTCGTAAAATGTTTTTATTAGAGAAAAAATATATTTATAAAAAGGATTTTTAATAATTGATTTTTAAGTGATATTTCTAGATTTATGGGAAAGAAGTTGAAATCGATATTAAAAATAGATTTTAAATTAATGGAATTTATAAAGAAATGGATTTATAAAATGGAATTTTATAAATCAGATTATATTTGTAAACAAGGAAAACCCAAATGAGTTTATAAATTTATAAACGATGTTTATAAATAAGGGAAATAATATCAGTTGATAAATTGGGAATATAATTTCACAGTGCGAATTTATATCGAGATATGAAAATAGGTTTTTGGGAAAAATAGTGGATTCTATTTTTGAAATGTGAGAATGGTTAGGGAATCGAAATGAAATTAATGTGTTATGAATCGAGAGCGATTTATAAATTGAAATTGGTTATTGGGATTTTAAAAATATATTTTTATTTAGAAGTTAAGTTTTATTTAAAAGGAAAATTTTATTTATTAAACTATGTAATTTAAAGTTGTTGGTGTTGAAATATTCGAAAAGTGATTTTTTCACATATCTAATATTAATTGAATTAAATTCTAATTTTTATAATCAGCTTTGTAAATCAATTAGTTTTATTTAAAACTGAGTTGGAAATGAGTCATCGATGTTTATGTAAAATGTTTTAATATTTTAAATAATTACTTAAATGTGTTTTAAAAATGAATTATTATTCTTTAAAAATATTTAGTATATATATAGAGTTTCGTATGATTTTAACTTATTTATAAAATCCTCTCGAGATTTGTAAACATGGTTTATGTAACGAATATGATTTTTATAAAAGAAATCTTATAATGGAATTTTGGAAACTTAAAGAATTACCGAAATGGTTAGATAAGTAATCTTCAAAAAATGAATCTGAATTCATAAAAGTAGTTATAAATTGGTGAGTGAGATTTTAAATATAAAAAAATCGATAAGATATACATATTCCCTAAATGTTGAGAAGTATGTGATTTTGGAAATTATATTTATATATATTTTTCCAAGTATTGGAACAAATGATTTGGAAATGTTTGACTATGGAAAGGTTATACGAAAATATTTCTAAGTGTTAATACAGTTTGAAAATATTCCGTTAAGGATATAAGGATTTGAATTTGTTTTCAAACGTTGGAATACTAGGACAGATTTGAATATATATATCTGTGTAAAGATATTTGAAATGAATGTTTTGAGAAGATTAAATAATTTGGGCCTAGTGACTACTTATGTGTGAAATTTGATAGTTAAATAACCGACTATCAAATCTGGCCAAATTCGTTAATCGTTTTGAAGAGATCGAGATCAGATTTAATATCCGAAAACCACTTCGATCCGATTTGTGCGTTACAAATTGTGATATTCGAAGATAATGGAGATGGTGATCTTGAAGGAGATTCGGATTTTTCAGACCCAGAACAAATTGTATGGATGAATGCTATCATTTGCATCGTTGCCTGGAAGGTAGTGTTAGCATTCCAAGTGTGAATGCTATTCTTAAGGAAAAACGTAGCCTCAAGCCTCATTAACCAAAAATGACTAAAATAGGGGAGATGCAGCAGGGCTAAGTGGGTCGCACCCAAGTAGGGTATGTTATCACTTTTCTAGATACCGTCGGATATATATTATAAATTATGGATATGGTTGTACATGGAAAAGAGAGCGCTCACCTGGGGTGATAACATATTCGGTACTATCCAGTAAGGCGTAGGCCGGTCCTGTGTTGGCAGGGATCGTTAGGTACAATCTCGGTACATTTTTCCAGAGATGTACTATGACGAGTGATACCCCAGTAGTCTAGTCATTGTATGGAATCCAATATCCACTACGAGTATACCAACTATGCTGAAATGTGAGATGCAAGCATTTCAGCTATTTTCTAGTTTACTTCCTGTAGACACTATTATAATATCAAATGATTTTGATATAAAATATTTTGGTTATCGTAAGGTAAAAACCCGTCGTGTTTATGTGTGACATGGTCTTACGAGATACCTTTGTTTCCAAAAGGATTTTTATAATAATAATAATTCAAATTGAGTGTGTTTTCTCACGCTGGTTTTCCAGACTGACTCGGGTGTTATTTATTTATAATGCTTGGGTCAGACCGGGTATTATAGATTCAGTTTAGGATGCTATGGAGCTCAGGAGAAGAGCTGGAGCATTCTCAGGTGTATTTCCCGTACTTGATTATATTCCACTGTGTGTGTTATGTTGTATATTCAGTATATTGAGAGGACGGGTTATTATAACTGTCCAATTTTGATTTGTCGATTGTTGTACTCTGATGATTGTATATATATTAACAGCTACAGATTCTTTTGTATAAAAATCTATTATTATATATTATATTTTTTTCCGCTGCGTTTGTGAGATTCTGTGTTGCTGTTTCTATTTTCTTCTCTCTTTTTCTTCATCCCTAAAGATTCATATTCCCATTCAATTTGAGTTGGACTCGGGTAAATTATTGTCGACTCAAAGGGTACGGAGATACGGGCCTTTACATCGCTACTTCAAAGCTTCAAAATTCTTACATACCTGGCCAGATGGCCCTTCTACTTACACTGATAACACTTAACATCTTTGAACCTTTTCCCTTAGTCACCTTCTGACTTTTCCTTCCACTGCTTCTTCCATTGTGGGTTAAACTTCCTCTTGTTCGGATTGATGTTATTATTGATGGGCGCTACTGTCGGCTTCTTCTTCTCAAGAACCTCATATCTCAAAGCCATGTCTACTAAATCCACAAAAGAACCCTTTAGACGGGCGATCATCTTCTCTTGAAATCCATCTCGCATTCCCATCACAAACATCTCATTCTTCTTAAGAGAGGTGTCAATCAACTCCAGGCCAAATTGCGATAGCTTATTAAACTTGGTCTCATATTCAACTACCGACAAGTCTCCTAGCTTAGAATTCAAGAAACTCCTATACATACGAGTCTTTCCTGTAGCAGGCATGAACTGGTCTTCAAATACCTCCTTAAATACAGCCCTAGAAAAATCATCCTTCGGAACATTTGTTGTAACAGAGTCCCACCATGCCACTGCTTCAACAGCCAGGATGTTATAAACGCTTTTTCTCATTTGAAATATCCAACCCCTTGATAATATTTTTGCAAGGACAAATCCAAGCTTGAACTTCGACAATGGATTTTGTGCCCTTAAATGACTTTCCTCCTAGATTAGTATGATCCTTACACGGAGGTACAAAGTTCACACGGAGCTACGTCGGTGCTACCTCTTCAACTACTCCAACTCTTCCAACATTTGAAGCACGACCATTGGTGGTTGTGGGGCTACTAGCTCCTCCACTTTGTCTTGTCGTATTGCTCATTCTTACTATCTGGATATAATAAGATAGTTTTTGGAATAGTTACATGAGATAATCTTGAGGGAAAGTACTAATAAAACATATCAAAGCTGATCTTGATAGCTCGAAAATATACGAATAAAAATTACAAATACGCGCTCTCATAGACTAAACTCATTCTAGGGAATAACTAACCCTATCTATAATGAGTTGACCCCAACCGTGCCTAGGTATTCGCTCGACCTAAGCTCTGATAACACATGTAATGATCTGCCTTCCTTAGATGACACTTAATACACCCACCTTATTCATGTATCGATTTAAGAGTCCAAAAGACAATCCATTTGGGTAAAAAGAAAAGAAAATGACAAGAAGAAATAAAACACAAAATATCACATCGCAACAGAAACATATATAGCCAACATAAGATAATATATATCATCATTTCTAAAATAAATATCAGAGTTACATGAATACCAACATCAGTCAGAGACAATTATAACTGCCTGCCCACACAATACTGATACAAAATATACACATATAGTGGAAGTAAATAGATAATTAAATATCATCGAAGCTACCTGCTCCATGCTCTTCCAAAATGCATCTGTGAGAATCTGGACTACTTGGCTACTCATGTAAATTTGAGTACCTAAGAGTTTTTAGGGAAAGAAAGGAAAACTCCATGACAGACATGGGTCTGGTGTGAGTAAACTCCAAACAATTGAATTATTATGCTTATAAAAAACTTTAAAAATAAAGGTATCTCGTAAGACCACGCTGCACATAAATATAAACAGGTTTTTTACTTACGATAACTAAAACATGGTTATGGAAAATCCAATGATATTATCATAATGCCTAGGGTTTAAAGTAAATATTGAATCATAGTCGAAATGGTTACTTTAGTTACATTCCAGCATATTAGGTATACAACTATGTCCGCAAAGGCATTTAGTAGAAAATGGATTCCATACAATGCAAGGCTACTTGGGTACTGCCTACCACAGTGCACCTTTAGGTAAAATGTATCGAGGTCCTCACATGGCCTCTGTAACGACTCGACTTTTCGTCGCTCGAAAATCAACATTAATACGTCCACTGTATCAACTGCCGAGCAATTGAATGCCGGAAAACCGAATTGTTATGGAGAAAAGGAAGAGGTAGAAGAAGACAGAAGAAAAAGAAAGAAGAAATAACAGAAACAACATCAGAATCTCACATTCGCAGCGGAACAACATATAATAAATAAATGAATAATCTTTAAATCAAAGAACTATATCATTTTATACATTACATCATCAGAGTCACTATACAACACAATACATCAATGGAGAGCTACATAAACATGTCCTCATACAGAATACACAGCGAAATAAATAATATCATATACAAGTGATACGTCTCGCCATCCAGCTCGCCACTGAGCTCCACAGCATCTCCTGAATCCAGAATGAGCTGATAACCTGACTCTAGACTGCCCGTATGGAAATTGGTGGGCACCTAGAGTTTAGGAAGGAAACAATAAACTCCAGGTCAGTTATGGTGACTGGTGTGAGAACTTAAAACAGTTATGTTTAATACAACAACAACAGAGCAAGTAGAAAATATCCGCAATGCTTTTGGAAAATGAAACTACCATAAGACCTCCCGCCACACACACAATGCAAATGCAGAATTGGAGGAGATTTCATCTTATGATAGTCAAACATGCTTACTACGCAAATCATTGGATTATTATTATTAGTGCATAGTGCAGAAAATATTTCGAAAGTATAATATTAATCTTAGCCAGCATAGGCATTTCACGTTATGCCTATTATAGCTACCATCTAAACAGTGGTGACCACCATAAGTAAATGGCAGGTTCTACAACTAAAACCGTACAAGGTTCGTATTGGAAAATGGATTTCCAACAAATGGTCAGGCTAAGGAACTTCCTACTGCCACATGGGATCGCCTCTGGATGGACGTCCCGAGAACCTAACCGGATCTCTGCCAACACAAGGCTGGGTTACCTCTGTCACTAGGTAACTACTACTCGAGTATGCCACACCCCGGTCCTTTGGGACCTTTATCTGAGTGCTCGGTAACCAACATCACACATAATAAATAAAGTGTGTCCACATGAGTAAGTATCTAGGCTCCATACCATGATACTACCCTTTTCCAGAAGGAAATGACATACCCTAAAGGGAGCGACCCTCATAACCTTGCCGCATCATTCCTATTTCGACCATTTCCGAGTTGTGAGGCTCTGACGAAGTCTCGTCCACAAAGCTACGCTTTTTCACATAGCCACGCTTTGATCACAAATGATCAATAAATGATCATCACACAGCAACACTCAGCATGCCACATTACCAAATTGGGAATATATCGCTGATAAATTTCAACTACATAACCTCTGAGCTCATACGTCTCAAAGAAGGGTGTTAAGCTAAGAGAATAAATTCTCCGCCACCAACAGAATCGTATTTGAAAGAAATCAGCTTTATATCTCAAAATGTAATGTCAGACATGTAACCATACAAGTCTGTTCCAGCTTCGAACAGAACCGAAGGCACTTCCGAAGAAGCCCTTGCAAATCCGGGTATTCACAATCCCGATAAAACTTCCCATCACAAAGGAAATCTCTATACCATAGCTAACGGTGCAGAGACAATCGATAGGTTATCCTATCGTTTTCACAAATACCCGGTCTTCACCACTAGTCTTCAATACGATCCATATCGTCGTATCACTAATTCGGAATAGGTTATATGACACAAAGGTCTTTTCCCGGCTAACCCGAATAGTGAGCACAATATTCAAAACATATGGATATAGGGATATAACTTAAGTCATAACTTATTACCCAAATCCTTCCTTTAAATGGTTTAAACAAATTACCATTTTAAATCTTTAAACAAAAAGATTTACTTCACAAAGTTTACCCAGCTTCACAAAGATTCATTCACAGATTTCCAAAATCAATTTCCATTTAAACTGAATTAACCCATTCAATCTTTAAATTAAGATTTAATTTATAACTTTCAAAACTATTCACAATTCAAGTCTTTTATAATATAAAAGATACACCATTTGAAATACTCTTTTATTTCAAAATAAAGTTGAATCATCTTCACAAAGGTTAATTCATAGTTTTTCAAACTATTTTTTACAATTTCATTTCAATTTGAAAAGTTTCGATACAAATTGGAAATATTTTCACTTTATGAAAGCCATTATTATTTGAAAACGGATAGTTTTCGTTTTGGGAAAAACTGGTTACAATTATATAGGTTAAAGCCATTCAAGTATAAAACTTGATTATAAATTTAGATTTTCCCAAGACCGTATTTTAATTGGTTAAAAACCCATATAAACACCTTTTATACCTATACAATCTTTTAAACCAAAATTCCCAAGTTATTGAATTCAATTTCAAAATATTGAATTCAAACTTAAATCAAATGATTTAAATTCCAATTTTATTAAGTTATTTAAAATAACTTTTATTTCTGAAACTCATTTCAAAAACTTTCAATTCCAATTCCAAAACCATTTTGGATTCAAAAGCTCAATTTTCCAAAATTGATAAAAACTGTGACTTAACCGATTTCCACGTGAAATCCACATTTGTGTGTGTATTGTGTAGTCCAAGGGTTTAACACAATATTGCAACATCATTCAATCATCACAGATCAAATATAACAATATAATTGATAAGCAGTATAAAATATAACGCTTATCTTCATTCACAGATCACAGATAAATAGATCACAAATCGCACACAAGTCAGAATATATCACAAAGCATCACACATCAAAGATGTCAAACAATTTAACATCCAATATAATCCAAACATCCATAGATAGGATTAACTAAATTATCTGATTAATTTAAATCAGATAAATTTTAATAAATCAATTTTACTAGTTATAGTAATTTAATAATCAATAAATTTAAAATCGATTTACCAATTTATTTCAAAACACCAAATAAATTTCCAAACATTTCAAATTTATTTCCTTTTAAAAATAAATTCCTTAATCTCTTCAAATCTATTTAAAAATCCCAAATTTCGATAAATTCTTCAGTTTATAGATAATATTTTCGAAATCCATTTATTAAGCCTTTTTCCCAAATTTGAAATTTAATTCAATACAGTTCAAAAATAAGACTTTATCTTTTAAACACCTTTTAAATTTCTCCAATTATCAAAAATAAATTTTCCGATAAATTTTCAACTTATATTTTCAAAATCCAATTTTTATTTATTTTCGGTATCCAACGATACCAAAAATATATTCGGCTAAATTATAGCCGTCAACAATTTCAATCACAATATAATCACACGGTGATTATAACAATCAACACACAATATTAAAACAAATTCAATTATTTGAGGAATCCAGTTGGATCCCTCCAACCTGTTTCCCTGCATCCACAGATGTTAGCACAATACCAATTTCACTTCACAGTGAAATTATCGTGGTATATGGGATTTATAAATATTATCCGCTATTATGCGGCGCAATAGGGTCTCATCCGCTATACAATGCGGGAAATCAACAACTCCAATATATACATATTCCAATATATATATATATATATATATATATATTGCTATATACATATATAATACCAATTCCACTTCACAGTAGAATTATCGTGGTATATGTTTTTAATAAATAACCTCCGCTTAATATACGGCGTATAGGGTCTATTTAACACAATAGATAACAGTTTATCATCCAATCATCACAATCAGCACTATCAACAAATTTTAAATCTAACTATTTAAAATTTAAATCGAAACAAAATATCTGATTGAGTGAGGAGTTCTCACCTTGCTTTCAATAACGGTTGCAACGTTTTATTTCGGATAAAATTAAACAGACGTTTAATTTTACTCAAAATTTTCACTGTCTCCAATCGACTCCAATCCTGTCCCATATCAAAGAGCTCGACAATACGATTCTAACGCAAGTCGTTTCGTCGGAATCTGATAACGTATGACCAAGTTACGATATTTTAAACATCATACGAATTTATATTAATCAATTTACAAATTTTTAATTTCAAATCTAAACCTAGTTAATCTCGGCCGTGCATTCCTGTGAAGAGAATCTGGGCCACGCGAAAACTCTTCTTCCCCAAACGCATTCGTTTTTAGGTTTTTACGAAACCCAACTTAGCCGCCGTTTAACCCTAATTATCGCCACCACCATAACGACTTCTACCCCGATCAACTACCACCAGTTCGAAGCCCACAAGCCCACCAACCATCGCCGTGAATGCCATTGAGCTCGGCTGTAAATGTTGCTTGGAAAACGTGCACGAAGCTCGGCCGTTCGAGACCACTTTGCCGCCAATTCGTGAAGTCATTTTAGATCATGACCGTTGAAATCAAAGATCTCGTTACGATCTTCAACATTGTAGTTGAACATTTTCGCTAATAATTTGTGGATTTAGAGATAATGTGGGAGAAAGAAGAGGAGTTTCTGGCTGTAGAACTGAAATGGCGGCCATGGCTAGGGTTTTGCTCTTGTGCTGCAAATGAAGAAATAGAGGTGCTTTTATAGAAAATCTCCAAATCACTATTCATCCAATTTTTTTCGAACTCCAAATCGAGCATGCCGGCTGGCGTTTCTAAGGTTTACCCCGCGTTCCGAACACAATGGAAAAGGTTTCGAGAGCCAATTCAATCATATGTGTGAGTTACGGGATTAAACGATCAAATTTTAATTAAATCGATTTAAACCGATTTCGATGCGTTTTGGCTTGCCCCGGACAAACGACAACTCCGATTGACACGAAATTTGAAATCTTACAATAATATCACATTACGGATCCGATGAAACTCGTTTCGTCGAAATCCGAGACTGTTTGAAAAATGACTATTTTTAGTCGTCAATTAAATATTAAAATATTCAATTTTTCACAATTTAACTTTTAATTCGATTTTAAAAGTTCTATAACATCACTATAACTCCAATATGATTTATTATAACTTTATAAATCATTTTTATACCAATTTAATCCAGATTTCAATTATTTACCTAATTTCAAGTATTAAATTAATAATTTAATCGCCCAATTAAATCACTATATCGAAATTAAATAAATTCGACTTCCAAATCTTACTTATTAATATTTAAAATTAATTAAATATACGAATTTCAAATGACGGAAATTCTGGGTCGTTACATCCTGCAAATGAGGGTCGGCCTACCCCTTACTAGATAATACCGATATCACAAACTCGGTTGTGATCAACAACCGTACCTGGGTCACTATCATACATAATATGAAAATATCGATCCAGATCGGATGATGATTATAGCCTAATGGGTGCGACCCATATAGTCCTGAAGCATCTCGTCTATTTTAGTCTTTCCCAATTGTGAATTTTAAGGCTATGTTTTACCTTTTCATAGTAATCCCACTTGGAATGCTAACACTACCCTGCAAGTGATAACATAGTGCAAGCATTCATCCATACAAGTTATCCATGTTATGAACAAAACGAAGGCACTACTTCTACTACATCCATTTTGGAATCACCTTCAGCATTAGTAGCAAATAGCTCTTACACTTCAAAGATCATCATCTTCGATTTCATCATCTTCAAGATGTTTTTCAATTCGAACGCTTACATTGGTTAGAAGTGGGGTCTCTTCGAACCAACATTTGATAATTTTAAAAGGGTGAAGTTATCGATAGTGGACGAATCCACTATCTGGGGTATGCATATATTTGCATAAGAAAATAAAATATCCTATACGTATCCCCACTTTTTGATTTCAAATAATATTATTCCTTGATTAACAATGAAGTGATACAAGTTACAAACTAACCTTGACTCGATGTTCATTCTTACTTCTCGGGATAGAGATGAGTTTTCATACCTTGGAATTTGGTGTTAAGTATACCATGAAGTATATCTCATATACTTAACTTATCATAACCTATTTATCAAAACAAACCACTTATATTTATTGCGTTTCCGATATTTCAACTTATTTATCCCTCATCTAGAAAATCAAGTTCTAGATCTCATAAATAGAGGAAAGTCTACTTATCGACTTTTAATGCTAAATACAATATGACTTACTTCCAATAAAACGTGTCAACTTTTAGCATAATTTATTCATATTGATGTTGCTACTAAATGGCACAGACAAAGAGAATCCCTTATATTTAAACCATTCTTTGTAAAAGAAAGCTGCTTTTAAACAAACCGATCCTTGGAAATAAAGTGATTAAAAATTAAAAACCTTTATTTACTTAGTTAAAAATAAGTTTAAACCTTTTGTTTAATAATAATTAAATCTTAGTTACATCTTAACTTAATTAATAATTAAGTAATAATTAAACCGTACCTGGTTAATGATTAATTAATAATTAAACCTCACTTAATTAATAATTAATAATTAACCTTTACTTAATAATAAATAATTATCCTTTGCTTAATTAATTAATTATAATTATCCTTCACTTGATTAATTAATTATAATTACATTAATTAAATAATTAAGTACTAATTACCTTTACTTAATTAATTAATTATATAATTCCTTAACTCCTTAATTATTTAATTAATAAGTAGACCCTTACTTAATAAATTAATTAAATAATAATTAAACCTTTTTAATTACTTAAAGTATAGTTTGAAGACACTTCAAACATATCTAAAAGGAAAACCCATTTTAGTTACATAAAATTATCGTTTTGCGAACTACATCCATAGCGATTATCACTATGGATACCAAAACCTTAAAACTAGTTTTATACATCAAATAGTCTTTATCTTTATATTTAAATTACTTTATAAAGTTTTTTAAAAAGGTAAAGTTTTGGAAACTTTATAAAAAGCATTTTCTATAAAATAAGTAAGTAAACAAGGTTAAAACCCAAGGGATCTTGATGTCACAACATACACAAAATCAAGTGCTAACCTTTCTTATTAGCCTACAATATCTGTAACATAGGCTCATATATTTATACACATGCCATAACATCATACAATAAGCAAAAATCATAACTTGCAAACCATTACTTACTTTTCAACTATACTTTTAAGTCCATAACCAACATCGCATATACTCATGTACACATATAAAGAAAAATCAACCATCATTCCAAACCAAACAATTAGCAACAATTATCATCACATAATAAAGTTTAAAATTTTGGTTAAGAAAGGTGAGCTTTACTCACTAAAATTTCATGAAAACAAACCAAACTACCATCCTACTTTCCACCAATGCTCGAACTGGTTTTCTCTTATAAAAGTTGGATTTTTGGAAGCCTAAAGTGGCCTAGAGGATTTGGCCTAGGGTGACAAAGGGCACAACCCTGCTTTTAGGGGGTGAGTTTGGGCTTGATTTGAAAAGGACAAGATGTAGAAAGGAAAAGAAAGGTTTCTAAATAAGATTTTAAGGATTGAAATGGAAAAAAGGAAGGATCTTTAACTTAGAAAATTTTTGGAAGCCATTAAAATGAAAAAAAGAAGATTTGAAAAGAGGAAATAAAAGTTTTGAAACGAAGAAGTGAGAAAAAGTGAAAATTGGAAAAAAGAGAAATGGTTTTCATATAAAATGAAATAATTAAATTACCCTTTTGCCCTTGGTCCCTTATCCTCCACACTATCGTGCCACATCACCTCCTCCCTACCTTCACAAACACGTAGGCCCCTAGCACACTAAACCTCCAACCTCATTCCATCACATCATCATTTTTGTGATGTTAAGTTACCTTTTACATTTTATTTTTTTTATTTTTTATTTTTTTTATAAAAGGAAAGAAAAACCAACTTTTATCTTTTACTTTAAGTAAATTTATTTTAACATATTTACCTCTAATCATAACTTATGTTATTATATAAGTGTGTGTGTGTGTGTATTCTAATGTACATAATGTTTTCCAACAACTTTTAGACAATGAATTCGGTAGGGGCATGTCGTTCCTGAAAGTTTGGCCTCTTTCCAATGTTTTCATGTCGAACTAAGATTTTAGCTCGGCATGAATCTATCATTCCTGCTATCATTATTGCTTCCCCTATGAAATATTTCACTTCGGTAATGCTATGTTGATATAAGCATAAAAGTTTGGTGAGCCCCTACCGAAAGTGATAACTAGCAATAACATCCCCCATCGAACTTCACATCTTCCATGTACACACTATCAACAGCCTGAAAAACATTTCCATTTCCACACATTTCCATACATTTCCATTTCCATGCATAAATATTGCCATAGCTATGTACGAACCATTTCCATTCACAAGTTTAATACCATTAATATAAATAGAGAACCATAAACAAACATAGAGAACCAAAAATAAACATACATAACCATAGTTGGATATACATACATAATTTCAACACCACAAACAATAATAGATCATCACCAACACTATCACATACTACCCAAAATACACCATTCATACATACAAAATACACATAGTTTGACACACCAGACACACATACTACCCAAAATACACGATCACTATCAGAAACAACACATACTCCCCAAAATTAATCATTACCAATAGTTCAACATCATTTCTTCTTACTTTTACTTTTCTTGCCGTGTTTACCCATTCCTTCCTCTTCTTTTTTCTTCGATTTCTTCACCTTCGAGCCTTCCACATTTTCTTCTACCCGATCATGTTCTCCATAGATCTCAAGCGGTTCATCTGCCTCTATACATTGCATCTTTCTAGCACCTGCGACATTGACTCAGTGGGTGTGCAAGATCTTATGAAGTCTGTAATGTAGCGAAGTCTCTGTTTCTACAAGTGCAAATATTTTCATTAGTAACAAACTTACATAATATGTGAAATAAGTTATCCTAACATATGAACTTACAATGCATACAACAAGTGAATTTTGTTCACTTGTTTGAATAGGCTTAGTGAATCGTGCTTGCGAATTGACCACCAACAGATGTGACACAGGCTTATACCATTCCATGTACATCGAATCACAATCCCAATGGCATACTTCATCGTTAGAAGTCAAACTCTCGTTAAGAAAATAATTTCGCCACTCACTTCAGCTAAAATCTCCTAAATTAAGATAGGCTTCCTAGTATGACTATACCAAAGATTTCTTTTTTTGTCTTCTAAGTGAAGGTCATGGCAGGAATCGGTTGAACAAATCCAAATCGACGAAGAAATCTTTAAGGCTGATATGACTCTACTATTTCAAAAAAACAATCAGATCATTGTACAAAGCACATCGCTGAAAAGGATAATGATCTCTAATATCCTTTAGACAATCCCAAACAACATCCATGGCTTTTAAGGTCATCAATATTCTCTCTAAGAGTGACCAAATCTAAAGCTAAATTGTTACTATGCTCCATTGCAAAATAAAACGATGATCTCCACTTACCAAGCACTGCGCTAATACACCGATTATGTTGTCTCAAAATGGGGGAGTGCTTATATATTTAAACTCATACAAGAAGTTTATCATAAATAGATACCAAAACAATTAATCATAACTTTTATTTTACTCGTACCTGAAGTAGAGTCAAACAACTGACAATTTGACGTAAGCCTTTTCTAGTACGCTGAGCCAAATTATATAACAACTAACTTAAGCATGCGGTCCCCCAAGAGTAAGTGTGCATTTGCCTTAATACGCATAAACATTGTAAAAATGTACCAAAACTTTGTTTCCTGATTTATCACCTCAAACTAACACGCCAATGGTATGCAATATGTATGCAATCACATGTTGTCTTTTCCTATCTACACTATCTTCCTCTTGAGAACTAGAAAAGGTTATTCTTAGCCATTCCAAACGTACTTTTTTCTCCCTAGCCAACAAATTTTTTCATCAAAGCCTAGGCACTTATCAAATAGTCATATACATCTTCATCACTTATCCCCCTCGACCCTCTAAGTGGTCCAGTAACTACCTTTCCACTCAAAGAAGGACCAGTAATGTGAAACACTTCATCAATCGTAATTCCTATTTCACCAAATGGAAGATGAAATGTGTTCGTTTATGGGTAGAACCATTCTATAAAAGCATTGATCAACATCTTGTCAACTTTATCATGAGCATATTCAATTATATGCTCAAATCCAGATTTGACGACCATAATCCTAATAAAGTAACATTCCTAGGTTAAATCCCAACGCATATGAGTTCCAACATGGTTATGAAGTTTGACAATTCTAGCTTCATCTCTTGGTGCCCACATTAATGATAAGATATTCAATATATACATACATAATAATTAATAATCAACTTAGTAAACTATTTAGTGAAAATTTACCAGCGAATTCCAAATGGTACTAGTGATATGATCTTTGTAAGAAAAGAGCAACGATGGTTGAGCTTTAGTTTCCAACTTACTTGAAGACTATGTAATCACCTTCTTGCCTTTATTCTTCCTTCTCAATGATTCAATCTTCGTCCCACTCTCCTCTTCGCTTTCCTCCACTTGCTCATTAGCAATTTCCTCCTACTGATTGCCCTCTATATCATCCTTAACATCATGTTCGAATCGATTATTCTCATCCCCTCTTCTACTACCACTACCACTGCTGTTGCCACCAACATTTACCTCTAGATCCAGGTGTGGGCATTTAACCGAGTTAACCGACCTAGCCGAGTTAAACGACCTTAACCGAACCGCTTTAACCGACAAAGTCGGTTAACCAAAAGTTTGGTTAACCAACCAACGTTAACCAACTAAAGTCGGGTTGGTTAATGGTTAACCATATTTCATATTTTGGTCCGTTAACCGAACGGTTTTTTTGATCAACACCCCACTCCCAATGCACATAACCCAACCCAACCCATTCTCTAATCCTAACCTAATCAATTCATGCATTTGCTAGCCACTATTCACATTTCACAAAATAATTCTCTTATTCAACCCTAGATTACAAAATTTGTTGCCCCCGGTAACCAAGAATCCAAATACAAACCAATCCTCTGCCACCTTTATCTTCATTCTATTCTATATGGAATGTCGATTTGCGCAATGGTGAATGCTAGCAGGAATATGAAGAAGGCAAGTTTGATTTGTTTTTTTGTAGTTTTAGTTTTTATTTTATTTAATTTTTTTATCAAGCGTTTAATTCTTGTATGCTCAAATGAGATTACCGAGTGTATAATTTATCTATTTAGTTCGGGTAAACTAAAATATGTTTAGTTCAGTTTGAATAATTTTCATTAGGTATTTAAGTCATGTATTCTTAAACGAGATTATTGGGTTTTTAATTCATGTATGAATTGAATTCAGTACAATATATGTGAACAAATATATATATGAATTGCCTAAATTGTCTTGAAAGTACGTAGTCTTGAAATATTCAAATATATATGGATTGCTTATAAGTGAACTCATTTTGCAAAATAATATATGTTCAGCTCAGTCTTGCCAGTTTGCACATACTCAAACTGCATTAAATAAGTAAATATGCACACTTATACACACATATTCATTTTGCATTTGAATATATATTCAGTAATTAACTGAATATATTCAAATATACACGCGCGTGCGCACACATGTATATACCCTTGTTGATTGAAATAATGAAATTATTTGTACCTGACAATAACTTGAAATTTATTGTATTATTAAAGTTTTAATTGATAATTTTTAGGTTTGTTTTTAATCTGAAAGTTCAATTGTAGATTTAGACCGGTAGGCAGTAGCTTGCTTTTTTGTAGTGTATCTCTCTTTATGAGCATTATGGCACGCGCTTCACGCTTGATCTTCACATGTAAATTGGTTTTCTACAAATCGTATATTTTTAACACATTAAAAAAAAAATGATTTGCACGAATATTTAGTTATATTTTTGCCTTGAAACCATGTATAGTTAGTTAGAATTTTTATTTCTAAGTTGCAATATCTAATTTTTTATTAATTAATTTTTATTTGTATTGTTAGTTGATAAAAAATGATTTTGTAATTGAGTTTATTTATAAGACTTATTTTAAGTGATATTAAGATTTGTTAATATTTGTTGAAATGCAGTTTAAATTTGTAAAGAAAGTGTAATTGTCAGATCCAAATTTTTAGTGATATTATATGGGCATTCTCGGTAGTTCACGCTGATACAAAAAAAGTGTGACATTAAAGGTATTACAACTATTAATAAAGAAACTATTAGTTTTAATTTTATTTGTATAATTAGTTAATAAAAAATGATTTTGTAATTGAAGTTTATTTATTAGTGTTGGGAAATCTCGGGCTTTCCCGCTTCGTGAAGTTAAGATAGGCACTTTAAGGTTGAAAGTAGTAATGGGAGCACAAGAGTTTATAATTCTCCAATATGGTGATTCTTCCACTATACCAAAGAATAGTAGGATTACAAGAATATGATTACAAAAGCAACTCACACTCGGTGGCTCACTCAAGCTTGAGGATAGAGACTTCCCAAGTTATCTCTCCTTTTCTCTTAAAGAGGCTCTCTTTTATAAATCTTGGAATGATTGACTGATGATCAAGAATAAAGGCTCCTACCCCTATTTATACTACTCAACCTCCACAATGAATGGTGGAGATTACTTGTATCCAAGGGTGGAGATTGATTCTCTAAAATGCTCCACACTCTCTAGGAATCTCTACACTCTTTCATTCCCTTCTACATCCTTCCATACTCTTCTGTAAGGTTCCGGAAGGTTCCACACATCTCCAGAATATTCTAGAGGGTTCCACACTCTTCCACAAGCTTCTAGAGAGTTCTCCGGAACGTTCTAGAAAATTCTATACTTCTCTAGAAAGATCTAGAATTTTTTTAGAAATTCTCCAATTAAGGAGGGATCCCAACAAATCTCCCAATCCCGACTTAATTAGGGAGTAGTAGCAAACCGACACCTTGACAGCAATCTTCAAACTTCTTTGTTGGTATTACCTTGGTCATTATGTCAGACCAGTTCTCATCTGTGCGAACCTCGTCAAGATGTATTTGCTTTTCCTCGAGGACTTCTCGGATCCAATGATATCTTGTATCAATGTGCTTTGTGCGGGAATGAAATGTTGAATTCTTTGCCAAGTAAATTGCACTTTGATTGTCACATTTCAAGACATACTTTTCTTGATCTATTCCCAACTCAAGCAATAAGTTCTTTATCCACAACATCTCCTTGCAAGCTTCGGTAGCTGCGATATACTCTGCCTTTGTAGTGGATAATGCAACACACTTTTGCAGCTTTGATTGCCATGAAATAGCTCCCCCTACAAAAGTAGTTAAGTATCCTGATGTTGATTTCCTTGAATCAATGTCACTGGCCAAGTCTGCATCTGTGTATCCTTATAATACAGGTTTTCCTTTTCCAAAGCATAAACATCATTTGGAAGTTCCACTAGTTCATATGTGTTATTCTTATGCAAGGATTGCATTTCTTCTTGCATGGTTATTCTCCATTCTTCTTTATGACAATCACTCATTGCTTCTTTATAGCTTTGAGGCTCCCCCTCATAAGTGAGCATAACGTACTCCTTTGTGTTGTATTGGGTGGATGGTCTTCTGTCCCTTGAGGATCATCTCGGATCTGGTGCGGTTGGAGTGCTAGATTGAGATTCTTCCTGAACTGGTTCATCGTGAATTTCATGATCTTCAGCATCACTACTTTCTTGTGTGTTATTATCTTCATGTCGAACTAGAGTAGGTTCAGTGTTCTTACTTCTTCTCAATCTTGGCCTCTCTAAATTCTTGATATCTTCAATTGTTTGATCTTCGAAGAATACAACGTCTCTACTGCGAACAATCTTCTTGTTAGTTGGATCCCAGAGCCGGTACCCAAATTCATCCTTTAGTGAACGAAGGTAGATACACTCCTTTGTCTTTGCATCAAGCTTAGCTCTCTCATCTTTGGGGATGTGAACAAATGCCCTGCACCCGAACATCTTGAGATGATTGTATGAAGCTCTCTTATCCGTCCAAACTTCCTCTGGGATGGCCCCATCCAAAGGAACTGATGGTGTGAGGTTGACAATGTCAACCATGGTCATTATAGCTTCTCCCCAAAATTATTTGGGTAACTTAGCATAAGAGAGCACACAACGAACTCTTTCTTCAATGGTACGGTTCATTCTCTTAGCTAGCCCTTTCAATTGTGGTGTCTTGGGTGGAGTCTTCTCTAGCCTAATGCCATATTTCTTGCAATAGGCTTCGAAAGGACCTCTATACTCACCTCTGTTATCTGATCGTACACACTTGATCTTTTGTCCAGTCTCACGCTCCACTAGAGCATGGAATTCTTTGAAGGCATCAAGCACTTGATCCTTTGATTTTAACAGGTGCAACCACACTTTTGTTGAATGATCATCAATGAAGGTGACAAAATGTAAAGCACCACCAATGGATCTCTCAGACATCGAACACACGTCAGTGTGCATGAGGTCTAGAATGTTCTTTCTCCTTGTGGGCTGAGAAGATCTTTGGAAGGCAACTCTGTGTTGTTTCCAACTAAACAATGAGCACAAGGATCGAGTGGTTTACCTTTCACGTCAGGGAGGAGTTGTTTCCGAGCAAGTATGTGAAGACACTTCTCACTGATGTGCCCAAGTCCTTTATGCCATGTGTCCATATCATCAATGGTGATGTTTACCTCTCCTTTGCAGAGCTTAGCTTGCATTATGTACAATGATCCTACCTTCTTTCCTCGAGCCATTATTAAACTTCCTTTGGTGAGCTTCCACTTTCCTTCACCAAAGTAATTCATCATATCATCATCATCTAGCTTTCCGACGGAGATAAGATTGAGGCGCATAGCCGGGACATGCCTCACATCTTTCAGAACAAGCTTGCACCCGGTGCTTGTTGTCAGAATGATGTCTCCTATCCCAACGATCTTGCGCCTATCTTGATTTCCCATTTGCACCGTACCAAAGTCACCGCTTTGGTAGGATGAGAAGAAGCTTTTATGTGGAGTAACATGGAAGGAAGCACCAGAATCAACAATCCAAGAACTCTCATCATAAGCAATGTTTAGAATGTTACCTTCATCAACAAGATATAGCGGATCTTCTTTTAATATGGCAGTAGTACTCTTCTCTTCTTGCTTCTTCATTGGGCTTATTTGGTTTGGCTTAACATTACTGACCTTTTGATCTTTCTTGAAGGATCGACGTTCCATTTTCTTGTGACCCATCCTTCCACAGTAATAGCATGCAATATTCGAGCGTGACTTGGATCTACCTTAAGATTGATGCGGATCTCGGCTCTTACTACGTCCACGGGTTTCATTCCTACCCTGATTCTCAACAACATTTGCTTCGGGATGGATAGACTCACCTCGTTTCATTCTCCTTGCTTCTTCACCAAGAAGACTATTACTGACAGTATCCATGGTTAGCTTTCCTTCCAGAGCTGGGTTACTAAGTGTAACTACGAGTGTCTCCTTGCTTCTTCACCAAGAAGACTATTACTGACAGTATCCATGGTTAGCTTTCCTTCCAGAGCTGGGTTACTAAGTGTAACTACGAGTGTGTCCCAGCTTTCCGGTAAGGAACTAAGGAGTAGAAGGGCTTGTAACTCATCATCATGAAGAGAGTTTTTTCAATGTACTTACGGATCATAGCAACAGCTTTTCGGTTCAATAGTTCCCACACATCTCTAAACTATTCCATATACCATATAATAATATAATATGTTCTATGATTCACAAATCAAGTAAACTTCAGTTATGGACTCTTGTATGTAAAATGAACTAGATAGGCTTATAATAATGGAAAGGTTTGCTTGCCTGTATGATATGGGACACTGCGCCTTATGGTGTGAAACATAAGAAGGCAACCCGTTTCTTTTCTTCCATGCTTTTTTATTTAGTTATCAATACCAGTACAATGCTATTATTCATCAAATATATTTTAGGCCTCGTAAAAGCAGCCTCACATATCCGACTGACGATGAAGATGTCGAAGAGGAGGCTAATGAGGTAGTTTTAAATGGTGTTAAAGAAGTGGAATCCTTAGGTGAATAATCTCTTATGTTATACATAACAGTCCTTCAATCAGATCAGTTATAAGATACATACAGTCCACCCATTCTACTCTTTTGTTACTGCATCCTCCCATTTTCTATTAACTTAATGTCATGCTGAGGTGAATAATCTCGAGAAAGATTCGAGTACCGTAAATGCATCTAGAAAGGGAGCATGCTTGGCACCGAGGACAACTCTTCAAAAAGTTGCAGAGTTGCATCTATTGGAGAAAGAAAAAAAACAAAAGCCTTTCCTATGCAATGAGGATTTTCTTGAGAATTAACAGGGTAGTTTGGAGCATGCTTGCAAATGGCAAATCTTTTGCTTAAGCTGAGCTAAACGATATAGTGAGATTTACATATGAAAATTCACAGCAGTCTCATTGATCATAATTCATAATAACATTGCAATTGTGTAATGATACATATAACACTGACTAAGGAACACAAACCATGTTGATTCTGTGCATTTTCAGATTCAGTACATTGCGCATTAAATAGCGATTCAAGTTAACTAATAGTTTCAGGCTATGCAGATTGTTTATATGTATAACTGTACAAGTAAATGATATAATACAGTATTACTGTTTTATCTGAGATTAGTTGTGTGGCTGGTTGCATGCATTTGATGATAATAACATGACAAACCTGTAATGAAATCACATGCATATTGTTATTTAAAGAAAATGCCTAAATCATATGAGAGTATAACAACAAAATATAACCTTCAAATGTTTCATTCAGTTTTTGTTTCATATTAAAGTTTGTTTACTATATATGAATTGACAAATCTATGATTTTGACCGTGACTACAAAGTTACCGAAGCTGCTGTATTCACTACAAAATCCAATGTTTTGAGAAACTGTCTTCAAAATGCTTAAAGTGATACGCTATATATTCTGTTCTCTATATTCTAACAGTTTATTAGAATTATTTTCATCATAGTGACTAGCCTACTCTTCAATTGTATATTGTCCACATTACTGATACAATTGCTTCAATTAATTATATATGCTTTCTTACACACCACATTACAAATCAGTCCAATTGTGTTCAATATATCACGCTACTGAGTAAGCATATTAGTTGTATATGCTTACTTTATTTATATCAATAGCATATATATGTGCGCGCGCGCTCACTTCAATCAGTTTTATATGCTTCATATATGTTTAATATCGACATACATGCTTAACTCATATATACTGAATCTATTACATTTATGTGTTCAGTAACTCTACTGAGTATAAAATGACATAAAATTGGTTTAACTCTAGTCAGTATCAGAATGACATATCCCATGAACATGTATGCACAATATCACAACACACACACACATGCAATTTTAGGAACTGTTATATATATGGTATAGACTGATACTGATTATTACATATATAATGTATATACTGTACAGTCTATACTTACATAAAGTATATACCATATATCAGTCTATGCATATATAAGGTATAGACATAACTAGCTAATTGCATATACACATACGTACATACATACATACATGTATGTATGTATGTATGTATGTATGTATGTATGTATGTATATGAACTGAAGTTAAATGAACATGTTTATATGCAACTGAGATTGAAAACCGCGTTAGACATGTTCATATAACTACACACACGCACTAAGCAGGTTTACAATAAGATGACCATATACAATGTTTACAATATTGGAACCAAAGTTGCTTCAGTTGCTTATGCACACCAGGTTTACAATACAATGACCAAATACAATGGGCATACAATTACCATAACATGTACGCTTCGGTTGCTTATGCACGGTACACTTATATTGCTAAATCATTATGTTTACCTTTGTTTAGACAGACTTAGAGAATGGAAACTGAAGTTGGAGAATAAACAGTGGAAATGAAAATGGGAGAATGGAGATTTGGAGTTGACTTTGTAGTAGTTGTATTTATGTATTCCTATTATCTGTTTGGACCTTGGACTGAATTATTAGTGTAATGTAATCACTTCAATTGATGCTTATAATGTAATATATGAACCGAGAGCGAGAACTGAACTAGTGTAGTATAAACTGAATATATGAACTGAAGTAAGGTCTAAAACTGAAGTGAAGTATAAAATGAACTACAGTTTCAATTAGCTCGCTGTGTTTGTAACGTATGTGTGTAATGCTGTAATGTATGAAATGACGTCTAAAACTGTTATTATTACTATTTGAATGTATATACGTTGCTATTTGGTCGGTTAATCGGTTAATTTAACTAGTTAACCGATTAATATAAACGGTAACCAGTCAACACTTAACTGTTTATATTAACCGATTAAATAAAATGGTTAACCATGGTTAATTTTAATCGGTTCAGCCGGTAGACCAGAGCCAAAATTAACCGACACCGGTTAACTGAGTTGCTATTGATTTTGCGGTTAACTAAGTGGATGTTACTTTTATAATAAATATTAGCGTATAGGTAACCATTACTAATGTACACTTGTTATATTTTGCAATAACATTAGAATAACCATCCATGCATTTCTGTAGGAGACACGAAGTTACACATAGACGAATTCATAACACACATTATTTATATTTAGATTTAAAGTAGAAAAAATGCCATGGGGGAAGCCCATCTTTTAAAACTTCATGCATGTAGGAAACCCAATCACAAAGGCACATTAATCATTTCTACTATTCTTAGTCTAATGCCACCAAGATGGTATTGTTGGGCCACTGAATAGTTCATACTTGTTCATTAAGAGTTCACATTCATTGCCGGTTCCTTTTGTTTGCTACACTCAAAGCTTACAACATTCAAACTTGGTCCTTCTAGTCTTTCCAATACAAGCTCAACAGTGTATGAATCAACCGATGCAGCTCACACATTCCCCAACCAACTCAGTAATTATTAGACCTGTCAAAATATGACCCAACCCATTAACCCAACCCATTTACCCTACTTATAAATGGGTTGGGTCAACCCATTTATAAATATTATTAAATGAGTTATGGGTTGGGTTGACCCATTTTTAAAAGGGTTATAAATGGGTAACCCATTTACCCATTTATTAAAAACATTAAATTTTAATATAAATTTGAAAAATAATAATTTTGAACATACATTGTAGTTTTTCATGGAGACTGACAGTTGTACTTAGAAAATAACAGGCTACCGCATCCCCATATTTGAATTCCATCTAGTGTAGGAGCCACTATTTTTTTTTGTTCAGACTGCAATAACTCCTTCGTTCTAACTCGGAATCAGGCGAGACTTCGACCGATGAACTCCCACCTAAATTATGGACAGTATGGAACACTCGGATACTTTATCGTGTGAACGCACACTGTAGTTTCCCAAGGAGACTGACAGTTGTACTTAGAAAATAATAGGCTACCACATCCTCATATTTTTTTTTGAGATCATGGGGAACCTTAAGATCATGGTATTCATTGATACTCACTTAAGTAAACCTCACGCCGTGTGTCTACCCCGCTTTTACTTATTCGTCGCACACGGATGCGTAACGTTGAAACTCCCACTGATGGTTTGGCGCTGGGATTCGAACCTGCCCGGACACAGTCCTTTTGGTCCCCATCTCCCATCTCCCAAACCAACCGAGCTACGAACACCACATCCTCATATTTGAACTCCGCCTAGTGCAGAAGCCGCTATTTTTTTTGTTCGGACTGCAATAACTCCTTCGTTCTAACTCGGAATCAGGCGGGATTTCGATCGATTAACTCCCACCTAAATTACGGAGAGTATGAAACACTCGGATACTTCACCATGTGAACGCACACTATAGTTCTCCAAGAGGACTGACAGTTGTACTTAGAAAATAACAGGCTACCACATCCCCATATTTGAACTCCGCCTAGTGCAGAAGCCGCTATTTTTTTTTGTTCGAATTGCAATAACTCCTTCGTTCTAACTCAGAATTAGGCGAGACTTCGACCGATTAACTCCCACCTAAATTACGAACAGTATGGAACACTTGGATACTTTATCGCGTGAATGCACACTGTAGTTCTCCAAGGAGACTGACAGTTGTACTTAGAAAATAACAGGCTACCACATCCACATATTTGAACTCCGCCTAGTGTAGAAGCCGCTATTTTTTTTGTTCCGACTGTAATAACTCCTTCGTTCTAACTCAGAATCAGGCGGGACTTCGACCGATTAACTCCCACCTAAATTACAGACAGTATATAACACTCGGATACTTTATCGTGTGAACGCACACAGTAGTTCTTCAAGGGGGCCGACAGTTGTACTCAGAAAATAATAAACTACCACATCCCCATATTTGATTAATGAAAAATAGAATTTTAAATTTTTATCGGAACTCAAAACATAAAAATTAGAATTAGAATTATTTTATATTTATTTTTTTTTATTAGTCAAATTAAATTTAAATCTTTAAATGGGTTAAATGGGTAACCCGCTTATTAAGTGGGTTGGGTCATAAATGGATAAAAAAGAATGGGTCGTAAATGGGTTGGGTCAAACTCGACCCAACCCATTTTGACCCAACCCAAACCATTTGACAGGCCTACTTATACCGCTCCTCCTAGAGAATTAGACTACTACAACTATCTCATGTCACCATCCTTTTCCTTTGTTCCAATGCATATGCAGCTCTTTAGTTCCAAGAGCTTTAATACTAATGCATGATGCATATTTCCCTTTCCTTTGTAATGGAAATCTAATTTAAAAACATTTAAATTCTTAATCAGTTTGGTTTTAATTTTCTACTCAAATGATGAAGATGTGCTTCCCTGGTGGATAGTCTATTGACATGGTTTGTCAACATTGAATCACAGTAATTATGTTACTTTTTTGTTATTGCTTTATGATCTGGGAAGGTTGCTTACCTTCATTGGTATCACTGTTATCTTTTGTATTCTTAAAGATACCTTAACTCTTAAGGTTTTTGGTTTTTTATTTTAGAAATTTAAGTTTTTTTATTAACAATGGTACTTTTAGGTAATTTATTTAAATAATGTAGTACAATAATATGTGATTTATTTATTACATCCATTCTTGCATATTTTTTCTTCTTTAATTTAATGTTCACAAGTATGATGATATGTTTTGAGCTAATATTTGTTTGATTTGTCCTTTTATTTTCAAATCTAATGATGATTTAGAGTTACAAAGAAGCTCAAAATTATGAGTATATTGATTCTTCTTGATTATATATATGTGTGCGTACACGCACGCACCTGTAAGTGATTTATATCAATACATTGATAGTATATTTTTGGTATCAAGTTGGCTTACATGTACAATCCTTAGTATAACTGGATTTACACTTTTCCAATTACTTTCATTTTTTATTAAACAATGCAACTAATTTTTCATCAAATTCATACTTAATTAAGAATAAAAATTAACAAATATATATTTTCCTATGATATTATACAACATAACCCACCATTGTTAGTATCACGAGTACTTTCTATCTTGTTTAGGAAAACAAATCTAGATCTCACAGAGCCCTACGTCGCCGGAGCCATTATGGAGTAGATCTTCATTTTCTTAATCCCTTTGAAATTTCAACATACTCATTCTCTCTCCAACAACCAAATCCGCAGAATTTTGAATAGTACGTTTATCCCTAGAATTTTTTACACAATTTATATTATCAGCTTAGCACAACTTTTGATTTATTTTAAATTTCGGCATTGGTAACCTCAGGTCCATCCAAATAGTTTTTTTTGTATGCATTTATTGTTATTTCTATTAATTCCAAACATATGTTGTTAGTAGGTTTTTGTAACGACCCGGAATTTCACCACATTAATTTCTGAATATTTAATTAATTTTAAATATTCAAATAACAGGTTTTATAGTTAAAATAAAAATACTTTTAAATAATAAATATTGTAGATAAAATAGTTTTTAGATTTAGTTTACAAAAATATTTAGTTCGATGAAAAACAGAAAATGTGACCGGAAACTGTTTTTCGAATTTTTGACATTTCATCGTATAAAAGTTATTTGAAATGTTGTGCACACTTTCTTATATATATGCACACATAGACTAATTATATAATATGGGTTAAGATAGTATAATTAGGTTTAATTAAGTTAATTAACTTAAGCTAATGATGATGTGACACATTGGCAACTAAATAAAAAATAAATAGAAAATAGTCACATCAAGGGAGACAATATTTGACACTTTGGCAACTCAAAGTACAAACATGTTTAAACATGTTTCTTAGCATGTGTAAAAGGAGGGAGGCTTGGTGATGAGGTGGAAGCATATGGATGGAGGGCATAGGGCAAGGGTATAATGGTAATTTTCTTTATGCATTTTGTATAAAGGCTTTTCTCCATTTTCTTTTCCCTTATTCATTTCACCTTTTCCATTTTTTTCAAAAGTATTCATCTTCCTAAAAGCTTCGTGAAACATTTTAATGGCTTCCATTAATAATTTTAAGATTTAAAAAAAAATCCAAGTTTAAACTTTTAAAATAATTTCGAACTTGTTAAATCTTCTCCTTTTCATTTTAAAAACATCTCCATTTTACTTCCACTTCATTTGGCCATAACTTCCACCAAACTATACCAAATTAAGTTTTCCTTTTTTTTAACCATGAATAATTCCAGTGGCTACAACTTTGTAGTTTAGCACTTTTTCTGATTTCGAGCTTAGATGCTCCAAAATTCATTTTTTGCAAGAGTGTTTTGAATCTAGATTTTTATGTCTGAAAAATACCCCTCACTGATTTGGCCATAACTTCCTCAAAATTTAACCTTATTAAGTAATTCTTTTTTTTAAATGATAGAGGAAAGAATTTTCTAAAACTTTCCTTTTAACCACTTTACCAAATTACAAGTGTAACATGTCTAAAAGCCGAGGAGAACATGACCCATTTCAAGTTGTTTTTTGGTGGTTTCCAAGCTCTACAAGTTTAAAGTTTATTTCAAGTTTGGATAGCTTTCGGCGAGTAAAACTCTTGACTTTTTTAAAAAATATTTTACTTTAGTAACATTGTGATATATATTGCTTGCTTGGTTTGGATATGATGTAAAGTTGTCCATGTTTGGTTGTGGAAATGTGTATGTGTGATGGATGCAAACATGTTAAGTAAATGTTAGTTAGCAAACTAGTTTGTAAGTAAAATTTTACCCTCAAAAAACCAAAGCTTTAAACTATATTCATGTTGTAATAGCCCGCAGTTCCGTAACCCTTGAATTGACCTTAATCTCCATCAATCAACTCAAGAAGAACGGAAATACGAACCATTTGGGTTAAAGAAGAAGGAGGTAGAAGAAGAAAATAGAAAACAACATCAGAATCTAACCATCGCAGCGGAATAAAATATAATAGATAATAACTGATCTTTACAGAAAAGAAACTATATCTGTTTATACATACATCATCAGAATACCACATCAGAGTACAATACAATCAACATCACAATTCAGCACAGTTATAATAACTTGTCCCACATACAAAATACACAACATACACACCACAGCGGAAAATATACATCATATACGAGGAATACGTCTCGCTATCCCGCTCGTCTCCTGAGCTCCACAGCATCATAATTTGTATCCTATAATACTCGGTCTGACCCGAGCATTATAATAAAATAACACCCGAGTCAGTCTGGAAAACCAGCGTGAGAAAACACACTCAATTGGATTATTAAAGTTTTCCAAACCCTTTGAAATCAAAAGCATCTCGTAAGACCACGCCACAAATTAACATGTCGGGTTTTTACCTTACGATAGCCAAAACACTTTTTATCAAAATCCTCTGATATTATAATAGTGTCTATATACAAATACTTATTCAAATAGCTGAAATTGTTAGATCTATTAAATTCCAGCTAATAGGTATACAAACAAAACTGTAAAGGCACGTAGGGAGAATGGATTTCCAACTAATAACTAGGCACTGGGGTACCACCTGTCACAGTACCTGGTCTAGATCAGCGTATCGAGGACCACGCCCGATCCCCTGCAACACAAGACCGGAACTACCTAAGGGTAGTTCCGAGTAAGATCACCCCACGGTTGGCGCGACCAACCGCCACACAGCCGAAATAAAAAGGGACATCTAGACAGGGATGACCTCACCCAAATGGGCGCTACCCACATAGCCTTGCTGCATAACCCCTGATTTTCAGTCATTCCCGGTTGATGAGGCTTGAGGCTAAGCGTTACCTTTATAGAACATATCCCTTAGAATGCCCATCGCCCACCTGACGATGTTCCGAAAGCATTTGTCCATACAAGTCCGTTTCGGGTCCGAACAGAACCGAAGGCACTATTCCTACTACATCCATTTTGGGATCACCCTCAGGATTAGTAGCGACTAGCCCTTGCACTTCATTGTACCATCTTCGATTCAAACTCGTTTTCCCACAAAAACGTACAAACCGGATCGAAATGGTTTTCGAGAATTTAATCCCGATCCCGGTCTCTTCGAAACGATCAGCGCATTGGCCAATATTGATAGTCGGTTATTTAACTATCAATTAACATTCACAAACATCCATCAAACAATAAATAATTTTCCCAAATTATTTATTTACCTCACAAATATCTTCGCAAGATATATTTCCACCTTCAAACCATTTTTCAAAACAGTTTTCAAACCATACTCCACTTATGGAATAAATTCCCAAATATTTATTACCATTGGAAATACCAAGTACAAAAACTTTAGATTTTAAAATAATTTAAAACACTTTATTTTAAAATATACTTTAAAACATTTAAATTAAAACTACTTAAATACTTATCCATAAATATATACTTTAAGAATATTTAAAATAAATCTACTTTAGAACATATAAAACTAAATTTTTATCCTTTTAAACAAAATACCAAGTCACCTTTAAATAATTACTACTATAATAAATTTGAAGAATATTTACTTTAAATTCTAAACATTTAAAATAATAAATTTTCTAAAACATTTCTATATAACAAAATTTTAAAGCCTTTAATTTATACATAAAAGTCTCCTTTAAATATACTCGGCTTTCCAGGGTAATACACTTCCCATTTCCTTACCTTTAAAAATAAATCACTATTTATTTTTAAAACAAATTCCCATTCCTTTATAATTTCCACCGTGAAATTTATACTTCCAAATATCCACTGATATTTTACTTCACTTTATAAACCCAGTTTATAAATTCCAAAATCTTACTTCTCTTTTAAATTCCAATTCCAAACACTTAAATCAATTTACAATTGATTTCCAATTTACTTCGCTTTGAAATAAATTTCCTTGCTTACTACATTTATTTCAAAATCCATAAACTTTTAGATTTTATTCCTTTATTATGAATTAGAATCTTTAAACTGAAAATTTAAGTTCCAGATTTCCCGAATTCCTTCTTTTTCCTTTGATTGAATTTAAACCTTGATTTAAAATAAATTCTTTATTTCTTCAAATAATAATGCTTGAGGTTTAAAATTCATTATTTCTTGGTTATTTCAAAATCCCCTTTTTATATTCGGAATTTATTTAACATCACTTTTATTCTTTTCTAATTCATTCTATAAACTTACTCAATTCTCTATAATTATTTTACTTGAAATTTACTCTTTTCTTTCCTCTACAAAAATCCAATTTTATAGTTTTTGATAACTCAGAGTATCCAAATATATTCAAGCAAACCATAACATTCAATATTTCAATTATCAGTATAATTCATCACAGAATATCAAATATTCATAACACAGAATATTAAACAATCTAAATAATTTTGAGGAATCCAGTTGGATCCCTCCAACCTGTTTCCCTACATCCACAGATGTTAGCACAATACCAATTCCACTTCGAGGTGGAATATCGCGGTATATGGGTTTATAAAATATCATCCGCTATTATGCGGTGCATAGGGTCTCATCCGCTATATAATACGGGAAATCAATCACTCCAATATATACTATATATACTACTATATATAATATAGCACATCAAATCAATCCAATCATTCAACCAATTATTTAAATTTCCATTTAAATTTAAATAAAACCCAGATGAGTGAGATTAACTCACCTTTGGTTTTTAATTCGCAGTCCGATCCAAACCGGCTTGTCTCTTCACAATCTCAGACCTTGTATAAACATTTACAGTTTATTAACATTTGACTTGATCGAACAATTTATTTATTTAATTTTAAACTGATAGTTTCTTATAAAACTCCTTTGGTAACTAAGAAAATTAAAATAAGTTAATTAGTCAAATAATTATATTAATTAACAATAAAGTTAACTGTTTCCATACATATATTATAAAATTACCTTAATGTCTATATAAATATAAATATGCATAGCTGATTCAACATTTTAAAATCCCTTTTATTTTCAAAATTTATATATATAAAAATAAATTTTCTGTTTTCAAAAACAACATTTAAAAATTCCTATTTTCCAAATCTTATATATATATATACATATTTACTGTAAACTCATATACATATACATATATATACATGTTACTAAACTGTTGTACCTCACTGTATTTTTATTTCCTTTTTTCCTATAATTACATATCAGCAATTTCCTTTACTGTATATACATATGTATATAATAAATTTGTATTTATACTTTCTTCTGTAAATAAAAAAAACATGATTTTTCCTTTACTGTAAAAACTTCTTTTTTTCTTTTTCTTTATATATATATTTATAAAATTCAATTTAAAAAAACTATTTTATACCTTACTGTCGACAAGTCGCCTGACCCCTCAACCAGACATCGCGGCCCAACCCATCGCGACAACCACGTCGAGCCTCGCCGTCGACCCCTCCCCCCCAAAACCCCTGCGAACCACCAAGTGACTGCACCGCTCCACATGAATGTGACTACCTAGCTTGATTCGAACTCCCCCCTGAATCGTGACCCACCACCATCGCAGCTGCTCCTACTCGCGACTCCCCACCAGGCCACTGCGTGACCTCCAATCATCACACAGGCCTCAGTAGCTGACCGCTTAGTTCGAGCGCTAAATTTTCGTTGGATTTGAACTAGAAGGAAGGCGACTATCGATTTGGGAGTGAACTTGATTCACACATTAAAATTACCAGGAGAAGAGGGGAAACTCTCAGCTCTACAAACAAAAAGCTTCGATTTATTTATTTCTTTGATTACCAGGATAGTTGGGCATTTAAATTAGAGTATTTCTTCTACCCTATTTCATTTCGGCTCAAAGGAGAAGAGGCCATACCTTTGTTTTATTTTTTAATTTGAAAGACTGGGCATTTTTAAAATTGAATGGGAACAGAACTATATTTATCTTCGAAAGCTATGTCTATACGTACCACAGTATGAGATAGGGTGGCGTGCATTGGTATAGGGTAGGTTGGCTGAGATGAATGAATGGTGGCTTATGGAAAGGAGTGTGACAGCCTAGTCTAGTCAAATGTATATATACGTGTATATATATATTGTTTTAAATTTCAAAAAATATCTAACTAAAAATTTCAAATCCCAAACAAGGCATGCCGTCAGGCGTTTATAATGTTATACCCATATTCCGAATGCGATAGAAAAGGTTTCGAGTCCTTATTCGGTCGTATGGAGAAGATAGATTTTTGAACTCAATTATTATATTGAATTCGATATAAATTTCAATGCGTTTACCTCTCGTACGATCATACGACAACTCCAAACACTACCAAATTTGAAATCCGATAATAATACAATATTATGGATCCAATGGAACTGGTTTCGTCGAATTCCGAGACTGTGCCCTGGAAGGCTATTTTTAAAAATCGGTTTAAACGATAAAATTCCAAAATTGAACAAAACACTTCCAAATTCAAGTTTAACACTTTTACTATCTTCTGTACTATCTATATAAATTTTACAAGCATTCAAATTATTTTTTAAATGCTTAAAACTCCAGATTCAACATTTTACCCAATTTTCAATTGTTAAATTCAATAATTAAATCACCCAATAAATAGTGATATTTGAAATTCAAGTCAAAATTACCCTTTTGAATATTTAAAATTAATTAAATATTTTCATTTCAAATATCCAAAATTCTGGGTCGTCACATTCCTCCCCCCTTAAAAGAATTTCGTCCTCGAAATTGCTAGTTAGGAAGAATGATTCAATCCCCGTTAACTATTTTCTCAACCCAAATAGTTTTTAACAACTTGCCAAAACAAATTTTTTTATCAAAGACACACTAACCCTTTTTCTAACTTTCCAGCTTATCCATTAGTTCCAAACAATATTACTTACTTAACAATTCAAATTTAAATTTAAAACCAAAATTTAAATTCTCAAGATTTTCTCAAAAATTTTCCAACTTTCTAAATTTCGGAAAATTTCGCCAGCGTCTCCTTTGCGTGGCTAGCTCGGTACAACTACAAAATGCCTCTACGGGCCCCAGATTTCAAAAGGAAACAAAAACGCCAAGTGGCTAGACCAGAAAATCATCAAATTTCATACAGAAATTTAAATACATACCTTTTGTTGAGAAATTTTATTTATCTTCTGCAATCAAAATCACAATTTCTCTTGTTTTCAAATTATCTGTATACTACTCTACAATAATATCCTACCACAGAATCCAAACCATTTTATACACTTCCTTTACAAATTTTCAATATTTGCTTTTATTAAACCCGTAAGATGCACATATATTATCCGTACGCAATTCCAAATTCGATCGCTCACTTGATCACACAATTTCATTTCCGACTAGTATCGTCCACCCAATTTCCTAGTGCGAACTCAGATCTGGTTTCTTGATCAAAAACCGTCATCCTCCTTGCATAGCCACAAACTATGATAGAGAATATCCAGAATCAATCAAAATCCATATCCATGGTTCGCCCTCGAAAATCGAGTGAAAAATCCTAACTCGGATCGTTATAATTACCTCGAAATTCAGTGCTCGAATCTAGATCAAATCGCTATGTGAATAAAATAATATACGTACATCCTACGTATTAATTTCAATTGATTATCAACTATATCAATTTCCCTTTTTATTCACATTTATTTTGATTTCCATTTACTCATTCACAATTTTCACTTCATTTCACAACTTTCAGTTTTAATCTTTATTCAATTATTCACTTAGAATAATTTTCTCAATACCAAATTTACTTAAGAATTTCATCCTTTCATTTCTTAAGTTCAGTATAAATATTTTATATACTTCTTAAATTTATGTTTACTTCACTATTGAAGTTTATATCCATTTCTATTCACTTTTCCTTCACAGTTCCATTTGAATTCAATTTAACTTATCTCAATTCAAATTTGAAATCATTTGTCGTTACTGAAAATTTTCAAAAATTCCAAAAAAAAATTTCTATCTTCCAAAAATTTCGGAAAATTTTGGCAGAGTCTCCCTTGTACGGAGGAGCTTTTGCAATTTGACAAGAGATATAAATATATATACATCGACCCACACGGTTGGAAAAACAAAAACAGTTCATATTTCCTATTTTTATTACGTAGGCGTACCTTTATTTAGCATTTTTAAGCAGGCGGCTATTTATTTTAGCATTTAGCGCGGTCAAAACCAGCCAAACGGCTTCCAAAAACCTGTACTTACTCAATTAAACAGGTAAGTGCTAAATATACAAAGTTTATTAACATTTCACTTAATTTCAATAGCTAAACACATGTATAACATAAGCAATATACACTAAACACTTTCCATAAGCAAATTTATAAGGTTCCGACATAAATTTAAATGCTTTCAATCCATTCAATTCATTTTAAATTTTACTTCCCATTCTCAATTCATCACTGAACTTATTTTATTAGTAACAAGTCCATTTCTATTTATTTCTACTTGGATTTTATTTGCAAATTCAAACCATCACTATTATAATCCAACTCCATTTTATTCAACAACATTTCCAATTATATTTAATTCACCAACAATCCAAGTTGAATTTTATTCATAACTCGAGTTCATTTCCTGCTTCACTACTAACTCACAATTCAACTTCCATTTAACCAATTCAAGTTCCATTCCCATATTTCATTTACTAATTAATTATCAATTAGTTTATTCCAATTTTACACCCAATATTTGATTTTTTTTTTCAAAAATCACTTTAACTATTTTACTTCAATTATTTTATAATCCAAGTTTGGATTTCTATTTTATTTCCAAAATACCAAACAATTTTTATTTTGGTTTTTATTTTCACCTTTCAAATTCTTATAAGTCACACACTTATATTTTCTTTTTCACTTCCCTCCGGTTATAATCATTTACTATCACACTTAATTTTTAACTCGAGATCTTTTTATTTATAGCCCAAGCATATTTTATCCATACATTTCAACTTTTGTGAGCTATTTTCAATTTATTTATCCCAATTCAATTCTTATCTTACCTTTATTTATTTCAGTAAGAATTTTATTCCATTCAACATTATTTATAACTCACTGAACTTTTATTTCAATTCAATTTTATTTAACTTAACTCTAGTTAAATTTAGCATCATACTATTCTTTTGACTTTACCCAATTCATTTGAATTTTATTAAGTAAGAACTTAATTTCATTTAATGTATCCACCACATGATACAATTCCATAAGCATTTTAAATTATCTTCCAGAGTTTAAGCAACATTTCAAAATCAACCCTTGAAATCAATTATATCCAAAATCCTTTGCATTCCTAAAATAAAACCCAACTTTTGCAAACAATTTCAAATTTAAAACAATTCGGTAGCAATTCCTCTCCTAGAAACTCAAAAATGAACATCGATGATGCTGCAGTCATCATCGAAGTTATTTTCCAGCGACCGAAAGAGAGTTAAATGCTTTTATCTCTTTAAAAACATTTCAAATGTTTTTAATTTCAAATCTCACCGGATTTCAAATCTAATTCAAAATATTTCTCAACTACTATCACCTTTATTACTCCAAATCTTTTGAAAACTTTTTCAAACTCAAAGAAATTTAAACTTCCCAAAATTCCAAATTCCCAAATCCATCCAATTTATATTCAAACATTACTTTGGAACTTTCAACTCAATTTCAATTATAAATCACATTTATAATTCACATTTACAAATTCCATTTTATTATCTGAATTTATTTCCTTAACTTTGGTTATGGCTTTCAATTTCTTATTCAATTTCTACATAATAATGATAATAATTTAATATTATCACTTCCTAATAACCAAGCATCCGTATATAATTATAATAATTTCTCAAAATTATTTCTTTTTTATATACAAAAATAATTTGGGTAAAATTATTTCATTTACCCTATTTTAAAACAATACTATGTCGAATTGTTCTATTCAAGTGTTTCTAAACCCCTATCGGTACAGTTGTACGGACTGTTCCGACCAGAGTTCATAAGCCACTCAATAAATCAATCAACAAAATATAAAACCATTTATATTCACTAACAAATACGCGCTCATATATATTACTACACTCAAACTCATTCTAGAGTACTATGGACTCTATTTTCAAATGAGTAATCCCCATCAAAGCCAAGGTTCTCGCTTAACCTTTCAGCTCTAATACCACTGTAACAGCCCGTAGTTCCGTACCCCTTGAATTGACCTTAATCTCCATCAATCAACTTAAGAAGGATGGAAATACGAACCATTTGGGTTAAAGAAGAAGGAGGTAGAAGAAGAAAATAGAAAACAACATCAGAATCTAACCATCGCAGTGGAATAAAATATAATAGATAATAAATGATCTTTACAGAAAAGAAACTATATCTGTTTATACATACATCATCAGAATACCACATAAGAATACAATACAATCAACATCACAATTCAGCACAGTTATAATAACTTATCCCACATACAGAATACACAACATACACACCACAGCGGAAAGTATACATCATATACTAGGAATACGTCTCGCTATCCCGCTCGTCTCCTGAGCTCCGCAGCATCATAACCTGTATCCTATAATACTCAGTCTGACCCGAGCATTATAATAAAATAACACCCGAGTCAGTCTGGAAAACCAGCGTGAGAAAACACACTCAATTGGATTATTAAAGTTTTCCAAACCCTTTGAAATCAAAAGCATCTCGTAAGACCATGCCACAAATAAACATGTCGGGTTTTTACCTTACGATAGCCAAAACACTTTTTATCAAAATCCTCTGATATTATAATAGTGTCTATATACAAATACTTATTCAAATAGCCGAAATTATTACATCTATTAAATTCTAGCTAATAGGTATACAAACAAAACCGTAAAGCAACGTAGGGAGAATGGATTTCCAACTAATGACTAGGCACTAGGGTACCACCTGTCACAGTACCTGGTCTAGATCAGCGTACCGAGGACCACGCCCGATCCCCTACAACACAAAACCGGAACTACCTAAGGGTAATTCCGAGTAAGATCACCCCACAGTTGGCGCGACCAACCGCCACACATCCGAAATAAAAAGGGACATCTAGACAGGGATGACATCACCCTAATGGGCGCTACCCACATAGCCTTGTTGCATAACCCCTGATTTTCAGTCATTCCCAGTTGATGAGGCTTGAGGCTAAGCGTTACCTTTATAGAACATATCCCTTAGAATGCCCATCGCCCACCGGACGATGTTCCGAAAGCATTCGTCTATACAAGTCCGTTCCGGGTCCGAACGGAACCGAAGGCATTATTCCTACTTCATCCATTTTGGGATCACCCTCAGGATTAGTAGCGACTAGCCCTACACTTCACTTTACCATCTTCGATTCAAACTCCTTTTCCCACGAAGACGTACAAACCGGATCGAAGTGGTTTTCGAGAATTTAATCCTGATCTCGGTCTCTTCGAAACGATCAGCGCATTGGCCAATATTGATAGTCGGTTATTAAACTATCAATTAACATTCACAAACATCCATCAAACAATAAATAATTTTCCCAAATTATTTATTTACCTCACAAATATCTTCGCAAGATATATTTCCACCTTCAAACCCTTTTGGAAAATAGTTTTCAAACCATACTCCACTTATGGAATAAATTCCCAAATATTTATTACCACTGGAAATACTAAGTACAAAAACTTCAGATTTTAAAATAATTTAAAACACTTTATTATAAAATATACTTTAAAACAATTAATTTAAAACTACTTTAATACTTATCCAAAAATATATACTTTAAGAATATTTAAAATAAATCTACTTTAGAACATATAAAACTAAATTTTTATCCTTTTAAACAAAATACCAAGTCACCTTTGAATAATTACTACTATAATAAATTTGAAGAATATTTACTTTAAATTCTAAACATTTAAAATAATAATTTTAAAAGATCCAAACTATTCTGAGTACGATATTCATGAAAAGCCGTTTCTAAAACATTTCTTTATAACAAAATTTTAAAGCCTTGAATTTATATATAAAAGTCTCCTTTAAATATACTCGGCTTTCCAGGGTAATACACTTCCCATTTCCATACCTTTAAAAATAAATCACTATTTATTTTTAAAACAAATTCCCATTCCTTTATAATTTCCACCGTGAAATTTATACTTCCAAATATCCACTGATATTTACTTCACTTTATAAACCCAGTTTATAAATTCCAAAATCTTACTTCTCTTTTAAATTCCAATTCCAAACACTTAAATCAATTTACAATTGATTTCCAATTTACTTCGCTTTGAAATAAATTTCCTTACTTACTCCATTTATTTCAAAATCCATTATCTTTCAGATTTTATTCCTTTATTATGAATTAGAATCTTTAAACTGAAAATTTAAATTCCAGATTTCCCGAATTCCTTCTTTTTCCTTTGATTAAATTTAAACCTTGAATAAAAATAAATTCTTTATTTCTTCAAATAATAATGCTTGAGGTTTAAAATTCATTATTTCTCGGTTATTTCAAAATCTCCTTTTTATATTCGGAATTTATTTAACATCACTTTTATTCTTTTCTAATTCATTCTATAAACTTACTCAATTCTCTATAATTATTTTACTTGAAATTTACTCTTTTCTTTCCTCTACAAAAATCCAATTTTATAGTTTTTGATAACTTAGAGTATCGAAATATATTCAAGCAAACCATATCATTCAATATTTCAATTATCAGTATAATTCATCATAGAATATCAAATATTCGTAACACAAATTATTAAACAATCTAAATAATTTTGAGGAATCTAGTTGGATCCCTCCAACCTGTTTCCCTGCATCCACAGTTGTTAGCACAATACCAATTCCACTTCGAGGTGGAATATCGCGGTATATGGGTTTATAAAATATCATCTGCTATTATGCGGCGCATAGGGTCTCATCCACTATATAATGCGGGAAATCAATCACTCCAATATATACTATATATACTACTATATATAATATAGCACATCAAATCAATCCAATCATTCAACTAATTATTTAAATTTCCATTTAAATTTAAATAAAACCCATATGAGTGAGATTAACTCACCTTTGGTTTTTAATTCGCAGTCCGATCCAACCGGCTTGTCTCTTCACAATCTCAGACCTTGTATAAACATTTACAGTTTATTAACGTTTGACTTGATCGAACAATTTATTTATTTAATTTTAAACTGATAGTTTCTTATAAACTCCTTTGGTAACTAAGAAAATTAAAATAAGTTAAGTACTCAAATAATTATATTAATTAACAATAAAGTTAACTTTTTCCATACATATATTATAAAATTACCTTACTGTCTATATAAATATAAATATGCATAGCTGATTCAACATTTTAAAATCCCTTTTATTTTCAAATTTTATCTATATAAAAATAATTTTTCTGTTTTCAACAACATTTAAAAATTCCTATTTTCCAAATCTTATATATATACATATTTACTGTAAACTCATATACATATACATATATATACATGTTACTAAACTATTGTACCTCACTGTATTTTTATTTCCCTTTTTCCTGTAATTACATATCACCAATTTCCTTTACTGTATATATATATGTATATAATAAATTTATATTTATACTTTCTTCTGTAAATAAACAAAACATGATTTTTCCTTTACTGTAAAAACTTCTTTTTTCTTTTTCTGTATATATATATATTTATTTATAAAATTCAATTAAAAAACTATTTTATACCTTACTGTCGACAAGTCGCCTGACCCCTCAACCAGACATCGGGGCCCAACCCATTGCGACAACCACGTCGAGCCTCGCCGTCGACCCCCCTCCCAAAACCCCTGTGAACCACCAAGTGACTGCACCGCTCCACACGAACGCGACTACCCAGCTCGATTCGAACTTCCCCCTGAATCGTGACCCGCCACCATCGCAGCTGCTCCTGCTCGCGACTCCCTACCAGGCCACTGCATGACCTCCAATGATCACAAAGGCCTCAGTAGCCGACCGCTTAGTTCGAGCGCTAAATTTTCGTTGGATTCGGACCAGAAGGAATGCGACTATCGATTTGGGAGTGAACTTGATTCACACATTTAGGTTACCAGGAGAAGAGGGGAAACTCGCAGCTCTACAAACAAACAGCTTTGATTTATTTATTTCTTTGATTACCAGGATAGTTGGGCATTTAAATTAGAGTATTTCTTCTACCCTATTTCATTTCGGCTCTAAGGAGAAGAGGCCATATGTTTGTTTTATTTTATAATTTGAAAGACTGGGCATTTTTAAAATTGAATGGGAACAGTACTATATTTATCTTCGAAAGCTAAGTCTATACGTACCACAGTATGAGATAGGGTGGTGTGCATTGGTATAGGGTAGGTTGGCTGAGATGAAAGAATGGTGGCTGATGGAAAGGAGTGTGACAGCCTAGTCTAGTCAAATGTATATATATATATGTGTATATATATTGTTTTAAATTTCAAAAAATATCTAACTAAAAATTTCAAATCCCAAACAAGGCATGCCGTCAGGCGTTTATAATGTTATACCCATATTCCGAACACGATAGAAAAGGTTTCGAGTCCTTATTCGGTCATATGGAGAAGATAGCTTTTTGAACTCAATTATTATATTGAATTCGATATAAATTTCAGCGCGTTTACCTCTCGTACGATCATACGACAACTCCAAACGCTACCAAATTTGAAATCCGATAATAATACAATATTACTGATCCAATGGAACTGGTTTCGTCGAATTCTGAGACTGTGCCCCGGAAGGCTATTTTTAAAAATCGATTTAAACGATAAAATTCCAAAACTGAACAAAACACTTCCAAATTCAAGTTTAACACTTTTACTATCTTCTGTACTATCTATATAAATTTTACAAGCATTCAAATTATTTTTAAAATGCTTAAAACTCCAGATTCAACATTTTACCAAATTTTCAATTGTTAAATTCAATAACTAAATCACCCAATAAATAGTGATATTTGAAATTCAAGTCAAAATTACCCTTTTGAATATTTAAAATTAATTAAATATTCTCATTTCAAATATCCAAAATTCCAGGTCGTCATAATTCATGTTCATATTTATTGCCTAGGAATGCTTGTTGTATGTATGCTTAAATCATTGTTATGTGATGTTTGGTTGTGTTGATAATATTATAAACTAGTTTGCCAAACTGCCCGTTTAGCGATAGTCGCTGTATCGCCAATTCTGGAAAATCACTTCTTATCAAACCATTTGGTTTCATCTTCATGCTTGGAATTGTTTTACAAGTTAAACAAGATTTTGATTAATGACGTTTTCAAAAATAATTAATTATTTTAATAATAAATATTTAATTTAATTAAATATTTAATTAATAAGGATTAAGGTTAACTAATTAACTTATTAATGATGTGTTTTAAATTTAACTAATTACTTAGTTAATGATGTTTAAAATTTAATTAATCATTTTATTTGATGATGTTTAAGGCTAATTAATCTTTTGAAAATGATGGATTAAAGTTAATTAGTCAATTAAATAATGATGTTTTAAAATTAATTAATCTTTTTAATTAATGACTTTTAAAAGGAAATCAACTTGTTTTAACTTTAATTAATCTTTCCTTAATGATGCTTTAAATTTATTAATCATTTTAAATAATGATATTTATTTATTTTTTTATGTATAATTTTATTAATTAATTAAATAAATGGTGTTTATAGGTGATTATGTTCTTTTGAATTAAAGGCTATTGAAGTCGATCAATCAACCGAATTAGTGAAGTTTTATAGTTGATTAATAAATGTAATAAGGATGTTTTAAGTTATTGAATTTTTTTTAATGCTGTTTCAAAGTTAGTAAACTCTTTTAACAAAGTGTTTTAAAGCTAATACTTGTAATGTGAGGCCAAGTACGAATTCAGGTTTTTAAAAGAAAAGGTTTGATTCGTTTATGAAAATGAATTAATTTCCATAAAGTGATTCACTTATATGGGAATGATTTATTTGTATACTTAGCAATAAACATCGAAGAAGTACACTTGTCGCTATTTCAAAGTTAAGAATAATCGTGAGACATGACTTTGAGGTAACACTGTCTTGACTTGTCCGGTATTATTGTTAACCAAGAAAAAGTAAAAGTTGGAATTCGATGAGTGGTGATAAGTACATAAGACTTAATTTCCATATATGATCATTTTATATCCTCGATAGTTGGTTTCTCAACTATTGGTTGCCTCAGCTTCTTCATTATAATCATTCTAAGACGATGTATTGCTCCGTTGAGCTTTGTTATCCTTTGTCGGAAATAACAAAACCAAAAGCGCAAGCGGAAGCCAAGTTATGTGGGGTTGCTACCATTAGGGTATTTTCACATGTCATCTAGATTTTTGTGTACCGTCACGCAAAAATCGGTTAAGATTTAGATGTGAAATATTTGGATACTTGGTAAGGTTTGGCGGGGTCCGACTTGGTATTGTCCAAGAAGTGTCACGGAATATATGAGCTTCTCAGAAGTATATTACTAGAGGTATACATCAAGGCGAGTGCACCTTCCTAGTCATTGTTGAAAATTTTACTTTTCTTATTTGATTCGAACCTTTGAATATGACTTCTTTAATTACAACGGGAAGGGTCAACCACTCTTCGCGGTGTTCAATTATTGGTTTTGTCCATTCTATCCAGTTTGGATAGTTTTCCTTTTTAGTCCATTCTATCGAGTTTGGACTGTTGTCATGTTTTATCCATTCTATCCGGTTTGGATTTTTATTCAGGCTATTTTCATTCTTTCAAGTCTGAATGTTATACTAATTGTACTCATCATCTATGTTTGGATTTATTCCCTATTGCTCATTTCCATTTTTGTTATGTTTGGTTGTTTTTTATGTGGGAGAAAACCCATTCCGCGTTAGCGGCGTGGTCCCGCATATTATTGTTAAATGCACCTCCTTTTGTTTTAAAGTTTTACTCATACCAGACATTTTTTCTGACCCGAGCTGTTTATTTACCCTAAACTCTCGGGTACTCAATTATACTTGGGTAGTCCGAGAATAGTATGTTTTCATTGGAGCTCTTTGAAGACGGTGATCGAGCAGGCAGCTCCTTAGTTATCTAGTTATTTATGTTCCGTTGTATGATTATGTAGGTGTATTTTGTATCTTAAAAATGAAAAGTCGGAATGTATTGCTATCAATCTATTAGATGTAGTATTTTTTTTATAACTCTGATAATTCCTTATAAGGAGTCCTTTTGTACTATATCATTTTATATTATAAGTAACCATTCCACTATGAGGTTTATCTATTATGTCTTGTTCTGTTCTTTATTTCATCCCAAGACAACATATCTTTCGGATGCTTCGGCAACGACACATGAATACAGAGGATGTATTAAGTGTCGTTTCCAAGGATCAGAAAGGTGGGTCGTCACAAATGGCGAACCCCTAAGCCCTGGTGGGGTAAACTCTTTAAGGATAGGATTAGTAATATCCTGGGATAAGTTTGAGAGTATAAGTATATATTGAGCGCATATTTGGTAGTGTTATAAAAATGTGTTAATAAATTGTTGTTTGATCCATTGAGTGGTATATGAATTCTGGTCGATACGTCTGATCTGCGTTATCGACAGGGATTTCTAAATACTTGTACAGATCTACCAATACAGTATTGTTTTAAAATGATAAATGAAATAATTTTATCTAGGAATATATTTTACATATATAAGAATGATTTTCAAAATTAATATAGTTGTATAGTGTAGTTGATTGTTTAGAACTGATAATATTTTATCGTTATCATTTATGATTTGATTAGTTATGCTAGTCTAGTTTGAACATTAACTATTGTTGAATAAATTCATAAGGAATTTTCCTTAGTAAGATATTGGTCAAGTAAATGAGAATTAGGGAATCTTGGAATGAACCCCTTGTGAATTAAGTTCCACTATTTGATTATAAGGTGTTCGGCGAAAGGGTTAAGTTAAAAGTCATCTTTTAATAATGTTAAGCTAAATGTAAACTCGTAATAAAAAGTTGTTTAATATAATCTAAGTGGTAACAAAATAATAATAATAATAAAAAAAAAAATTTAGAGGATGAATATTTGAGAAAATTTAATTATAATAAAGGAGAATCATTTAAATGTAAGTTTAACTCACATCCAAATTTGCTATATCATATATGTGATGCTATAAACTATTGTTGATTTCTTTGATGATAGTTAGAATTGTTTGATTGATTGTTTGGTTGAATTTCAATTTGGAAATGGATGTTTAATATAAATTTATCTTGATATTCCATTTAAACTATTTAAGTGTCGTCATAGCAATTTCCGCTATACCGTCATTTATTGAGTTTCATCCCCAAAACCTTTGTATGTGTGTTTTATGGTAATCTGAATAATCTTCTAAGTGACTATCAGATGCTGCTTAGGTGATTGATGTGGAGTACTTAGTCAATTATTCTCTTTATCATTGTATAGTCGAAATGAATTCAAATTCGAACGAACCCAAAGTGAGTTTTAATAAACAAATTGTTTGAAGTTATTTCATAAAAAAAATATGTAGTATGCTTTCAAAGATGAGTTTTGAAATTTATAACAGGGTATTTAATCTTTAAGTTCCCTAAAAGGGAATTGATTTCCAAAATAAAAAGTATTTTTGATAAGAGATTGTTTGATAAATTAATTTGACACTTAAATAATATACGAGGTAATTTAACACTAATTTAAATGGGTTAGATTGGATATGAAGGTTTTGATAACGTTGTTTTATCAAAATCATAGATGTTATTTAAGTATCTAAGCAGTGTAAACTAATTGGTGTTATTGGCTCAGCCCATAAACATGATTCATTATAACACCTTAATGTGAAAAGGTAGGATGGTTTTAATAGACATTGTTTTATTAAAACCATAGCTTTTATTTAAAACATATAAGTTGTAAAACTATTTGTTGTTTTGGGTCAACCTATAAACATCATCCATTTTAACACTCTAAGTTAAAGAGGTCAAGAGGTAAACTAAATTTTAAAAGGCCCAAATTTTGATTTGATCTTCACCTAAATTTTGAAAAACAAAATAAATTTTGTGTTCTGTGTATACTCTTAGGATTTAGAAGGGTATTATACAAGTAAATAAAGTGGAATAAGTATATATTTGGTGTTTTATAAAAAAATGACTTTATAAAATATTTTTAAACTTAGATGAAAATTATGAAATAATTCATATACAAATTTGGTATTGAATAAAATATTAAATACAAATTTATGTGATTTAGAAAATTGGTGTTGTCAAGAAACCAATAATTTTAGAGTATAACTTTCAATTTTGTCCGAGTTAGTTCGGATAATCTTTTAAGCAATAACCAAAGGCTAATGAGCAAAGAATGGTATGCTTAGATAGTAATCAATATTTTGGGCAATCAAGAAAGTTTTGAAACTAAGTTAGGAGTTTGTTTTTAACCTTTTGACATTTTAAATAATGTTGAGTGTTAGATTCTTCCTTATGGAATTTGAATGACTGATAGTGTTAGTGTATTCCTTAACTGAATTTGATTGATTTTATTTGATTGAATTTGATTGATTGATTGTGTGGTCTAATATACCCTAGTTTATAAAGTTAAAAAAAACATACACACCAAGGTTTTTGAATTATTGTCTATTAGGACATAAATCCTGGTGCTTTTGAAAATGTGGTTTTGGAATTTTTTTATTTGGAAAAGAGATAATAATTGTTCACTCTAGTTGTTGCATATGGAGGAACCGGAATACCACTGGATGCTCCATGTTATTTTGATTCTAGAGTTTTACATGCTTTGCTTGGAGGAACCCCTCCTATTTATTTTTTTGTTTTGGTTTTAATATATTTCTTTTTGAAGAAATTTGAAAATAAATTTTTGAATATAAGAACCCAGGCATTTAGTTCTAAATTTATCTTTTGATATGATTGTATGCGCAGTATTTTCTTTCAGAGTATGCTTTGAATTTGGTTGCATATAGATTTATATCATACTAGTTTTTGCTGGATAAGTTACATTTGATTAATGTGTTAGGTATTTCTAGGATAATCTATTTTCTAGGATAGGATTGAGGTAATTTCGAGGACAAAATTCTTTTAAGGGAGGAGAGTGTAACGGCCCTGAATTTGACCACATTAATTTCTAAATATTTAATTAACTTTAAATATTCAAATAATAGGATTTATAATTAAAATAAAAACACTTTTAAATAATAAATATTGTAGATAAAATAGTTTTCAGATTTAGTTAACAAAATTATTTAGTTCAAAACAGAAAATGTGACCGGAAACTGTTTTCCGAATTTTCGACGTTTCATCGTATAAAAGTTATTTGAAATGTTGTGCACACTTTTTTTTATATATATGCACACATAGACTAATTATATAATATGGGTTAAGATAGTATAATTAGGTTAATTAAGTTAATTAACTTAAGCTAATGATGATGTGACACTTTAGCAACTAAATAAAAAATAAATAAAAAATAGTCACATCAAGGGAGACAAGATTTGACACTTTGGCAACTCAAAGTACAAACATGTTTAAACATGTTTCTTAGCATGTGTAAAATGAGGGAGGCTTGGTGATGAGGTGGAAGCATATGAAAGGAGGGCATAGGACAAGGGTATAATGGTAATTTCCTTTATGCATTTTGTATAAAAGCTTTTCTTCATTTTCTTTTCCCTTATTCTTTTCACTTTTTCCATCTTTTTTCAAAAGTCTTCATCTTTCTAAAAGCTTCATGAAACATTTTAATGGCTTCCATTAATAATTTTAAGTTTAAAAAAAATCCAAGTTTAAACTTTTAAAATAATTTCAAACTTGTTTAATCTCCTCCTTTTCATTTTAAAAACATCTCCATTTTACTCCCAATTGATTTGGCTGTAACTTCCTACAAACTATACTGTAACAACCCAGGGTTTTATAGTAGTTGAATATCGTCAAATGACGATTATAAAAACTGTTGGCTTATTGTTGTTGGAGTTTTAATCGGTTTAATTTGTTTAGCAATTGCAATTGAAGTTTTTGAAATGAGTTGAAATTCTTTTATAGATTGTTAAGTGTTAGTGGGCTTGTAAATCTAGCCCATGTTCTAATTTGTTCAGTGCCGTGTTATCAAACGTATACCCGCTCCCCCTCATTGATTCCGATAGGAAACCCTAGGCAAACATTCGAAAAGAAATAAAAATGGCAGTCGCGTTTATTGTCGTTCGTCCCTCTTCTCAAAACTAGGGCTTGCTCAGTCTCGTTCCGCTGTGAAAAATTTGGGGGCTTTCGATCTTCGTCTCTCTCTGAAGCTTAGGGCTTCCGCCGATTTGCATTCGTTCGACTTCGGGATGCTTGGAATTGGCGAATAAGGTGAGTGACTTTTCGTCACTCACATCTAATTTGATCTGCTCGAACTTGCCCGTTTATTTTGTTTTAGTTGCCTTTAGCTTCGACTTGATTTTTCGATGTTGTTTATGTTCGACGTTGATTATTTCTAACTGCGTCGGATTTCTCGTTGCCTTCGAATTTCACTGATTTCTACGATGATGAATTTGTTCGATTTTTGACTTGTTCGATTTGATAAAACACGGTATTAGTTTCGAACTTGTGATTTTTCCTGGTTATTAACTTGCGACTCGGTTTGGTTATTCCGTGAAGTTCTATTTGTATTCGTGGCCAGTGAAAATCTTTGACCTTGGCACTGATTTTTTTATTCACGGTTTCAACTTGTTTTGATATTGCCAGATTTTTACTTGATTTTCCTATCACTGACTTCGAGTTTGGTAACATAGTTGCTTGTGGCTTCGATGAAGCTTTACTGCCTTGGTCGACTCCATGTTGCCAGGCTAGATCATTCATTTTCAGTGGATTTAGTTTTGGACTGCAGTAACTTCACTTGTTTTGAACTATGACTCGTCTAGTTCAATTCATTTGTATTTTATGAACTTTGGCTTGCTTCGGCTTTGACATTCTGTGTTTATCCCGGCTTCAATTCTGTGATTTCCTGGCCTTGTCTTGATCACTGTTGATCTAAGGCATTGACTATGTTCATTGTTGATGATCGTCAATCTCTTTTCTGGCCATCTATCTTTGTTGATACCTGACTTGGTTTGATCTTTACTGCTGCACTTGTTTTGCTTTGTATTCTGTCCGGTTGCACTTGCTCGATGGTTCGATGCATTAGAATATGATCTTCATGTATTCACTTTGTCTTGTGCATTTTGCTGTAGTCTTGTATTGTATGACTTCTGACATCACTTCTATTTCACCTATGTTGCATGTTGTTCATCTGGTTACTGGTAGCTGTGAACTCGTCAGTGTAGTCTTCATATATGTGCATTGATGTTCCACTGTTGTACTTGATCATAGTGCTATGGGGTTTACCCCTGACATGTACATGTCTATTGTACTGTTCCCTTTTGATCATCATGTTTCCACTGTTTCACTTGAATATGTTCATTTGGTCATTGTTGCATATGTTCACTATGATGCTGGTTCATTCATAAGTTGTACATCTCTGTTGAACATGGTTGTCTACCTTGACCATTTATTCACCTTGATGTATATGCAGTCTTCATTATTCATGCATCTACATTTCATATGCTTGCTTTGACTTCACTGCATCTTCATGTACCTGCACATTTGAGTTTGGTCTTGCATTCAGGTTGATTAGATTAATTTGTGTATTTGTTTGCCCTGTATATCCCAGTGTACATCACTTGTTGATCCTTATTAAATATGTATACTTGTATTTCATTTAGTTGGGGCAGTCACATGTGTGTATACATATGTACACATGAGTATGTGTGGATGTATGTATCATTTTGGGTCTTTGAGCATCTGGACTTGAGTTCTCGGTTGTATTTCTTGAAGTCTCCATTGCATACTAGTGGTCTTTTGTAGCATTGAGTTGCACTGTACTTGTCCTGTCCACTGTTTCATTTAGTGGTTGTTGCACACTACTGGTCTTCATTTGCATTTAGTCATTTTGCTTCACTGGTGACCTTATTTTCTAATGAGGCTGATCTGCGCATTTTCTGTTGAGTGTTGTAGTGCCTTATCCTTGGTGCTCTCACCTTCAGTTTGCTATTTCACTATGCCTTGCTTTGTGGCATGTTGAACTTGTTTCACTTGTTGCCTCTGATCTTGTTTAGTATTGTTTTGAGTTGTTTTGTAGTGGCGAGGCAGTACACGCGTGCGTGTACTGCAGCCCTAGCAGGATTGACAGATTTAGTTGATATTTCGATTGTTAAATTGTTTCGTTGGAGAAATTCAATATTTTGAAGTTGTATTTTGAAATGGCTCCTTTTGATTTGAGTTGGATCCGTTTGCTTTTGGATTTATTGATCTTCTGAGCATTTCATAGACTGTATAGGCGAGGCAGTACACGCCAGCGTGTACTGCAGCCAATCAGCATTGATGTTTTTAATTTGACATTTCAATTGTTTAAATTGATTTGGATTGCTGATTTGTTGTTTAACACTGTTAGTGTTATATCTGTCGTTATCCGATTCTTTTATCGAGGAGTCGGATATACGAGATTTCTGTGACTGTCGTCTATTTGATATTTGATTATTATTGCTTCTGTGCACTAATAACTGAGTTTGAATTAGACTGACTCGTGTATTATTTTCTTTTGAATGTAATACTCGGGTCAGACCCGAGTTATTTCAGGTTGTAGATTTCCTGCTTTGAGTTGCTGTTCGGGCTATGAAGACATTTTATATCTTCTGAAGTAGTTTTCATCGTTTTGTAGAAGTCGTGTCATTGTATAGGATGATATGTATTCATGTATATTAGTTGATAATGTACTTGTATATATAACTTCCAGAGTCGACAGTTGTAGTTGTATCATATGTATTGTGTCAATTATATTGTAACTGACATCAGTTATATATATATATATGAAACTTTTGTTTTATCTGTGTTCCGCATTTATATTATCTGTGTTATTATTATATCTAATGTCCTAAACTATTATGAACCATCGTAGTTTGTTTTATACTGGTAATTGGGTATGTCGATGGGAGTAAATAAATAAGAGATGAAAATTGAAAAAGTATATACCACTCCTATCGAGGTAACCAATATTAGTGTAAGGCCAACTACAGATGGCTGCTCCTATCCAGCCTTATTCTTCGTAATAATAGACAGTATTTCTTTTAATACTCTTTGTTATTATGAGCATAGAGGTGGGGCGTTACAGTTGGTATCAGAGCCAGGTTTATGGACATAATATAAAACATAACTTGGATGGAACATATGTTACAACTATTGGTCGATGTTTATTTGTGCTTTGAGTCAAAACTAAAGTTTTGAAATTTTGATGAAATTTTTAAATATCTTTATTTAAAAATAAAAGTGAAACTGTGTTTTATTGATTGATTAAATTGTGTTCTGTTAATCAGAGTGCGCAGCGGAAACAATGAAACTGTCTTCGTTGAGTACAACTGATAATCTTTTTGATTTAAAAAATCAAAATATGAAATTGAAATAAATTTCAATTGTTGTTTACATAGCTATATTTATTTTGCTTCTTTGAGAATTTCGAATCCGAATTGAGGATTCGAAACGATTGCAGTTATGTGATTTTGTTGAGATTTTTGGCTGGCTTTCTTTTTTGCTAATCATATATTGATTAGTTTTTGCTGTTTTGAATTATCTTCATTGAAGATATGTTCGAATGATTTCCTTGTTCATTTGTAGTACGTGCAAATTTGAATTGCACGTTACTGCAGTAATTTTACGTTGAACCGATGCTTGGTTATGAAACGTATTTCGTTGCCGTTATTTTATAACGGGATTTTTACATCGATGCTAAATTTTGAGGCGCGGTGTTTTGTTGACAACTTTAATGAATGAAAATTTATTGGTGTTACATTTTGATGTAAATTATTTTAATGAGATTTTGACGTTTAAAAATTACTGTCGCTTTGACTTCAGTAACCGTCAAGTTTTAAAAGTGGATTTTCAAGCGGTTATTCCGCAATGCTGATTTTGAGATTCGTTCTACAATGTTTTGAGAAGTACAATTTCCTTATCGAAATTGTTACTGATTTGCTGCTTTAATCACTTGATTGGAAAATCGTTTTAAAATGGAAATTGTTTTATAAATTTTTAACGGTTTACGCTTTCAAAAGAATGAGGAAGCGACTTAAACGATTCAGCAAAATCGAGGATTATGACCCCTTTCTTTTACTATTTCGCTTAACTCCGGACTTGTCCAGTTGAGAATGTGAATTGTTATTTTTACAAAATAAATAAAATTGTTTTCAGAAATTTTAACAGTTTGCGCTTTCAAAAGAATGAGGAAGCGATTTAAACATTTCAGCAAAATCAAGGACTATGACCCCTTTCTTTTACTGGTTCGCTTAATTCCGGACTTGTCCGTTTGAGAATGTAAAGTGTATTTCTACAAAATACACAATTTTGCACTTTCAAGGAAACGATGAAGAGATTTAAACGATTTAGCAAAAGTGCGGAGTATGGAACCACACTTTTACTATTTCGGTTAATTCCGGACTCGTTAATTGAAATATCTATTGTTTTGATGATTTTACACTTTCAAGGAAACAATGAAGAGAATTAAACGATTTAGTAAAACTCGTGGTTATGGGACATGTGCGTTTGCTATTTTGGTTAATTCCGGACTCGTTAATTGAAATATTTGATGATTTCGTGTACTTTCGAGCCACTATGTTGGACCTTCGGGTCATATGATGGACCTTCGGGTCAAATACCAGTACTAGACCTTCGGGTCATTTGTTGGACCTTCGGGTCATTTGTTGGGTGCCAAAATTATGTTGAGTACTTGGTAGGCTTCGGCCATTTGTTGATGCACGTGCGGCGAATTAAAAACTCGCCATCTGATGGGATTGATCCAAGCTTTTATGTTGATTTTCTAGTCTTCTTAATTCATTTCTAGATATTTGTTGTTTCCAATTATCTGCAGGTAATTGGATATTTGTTGATATGAGTTCTGATTATCGTTTTTGATAAGTGGATATTTGTTGCTTCTAATTATCGCTTGTGATAATTGGATATTTATTGATATGAGTTCTGATTATCGTTTTTGATAATCAGATATTTGTTGTTTCTAATTATCGCTTGTGATAATTGGATATTTGTTGATATGAGTTCTGATTATCGTTTTTGATAATCGGATATTTGTTGTTTCTAATTATCGCTTGTGATAATTGGATATTTGTTGATATGAGTTTTGATTATCGTTTTTGATAATCGGATATTTGTTGTTTCTAATTATCGCCTATGATAATTGGATATTTATTGATATGAGTTCTGATTATTGTTTTTGATAATCGGATATTTGTTGTTTCTAAATTATCGCTTGTGATAATTGGATATTTATTGATATGAGTTCTGATTATCGTTTTTGATAATCGGATAATTGTTGTTTCTAATTATCGCTTGTGATAATTAGATATTTGTTGATTTGAAATTTGATTATTGCTTTTGATAATCGAATATTTGCTGATTTGAGATTTAATTATCGCTTTAGGTAATTAAATATTTGTTGATTTGAAATTTGATTATCGCTTTGGATAATCGAATATTTGTTGATTTGAAATTTTATTATCGTTTTTGATTATCGAATATTTGTTGATTTGAAATTTGATTACCGTTTTTGATAATCGAATATTTGTTGATTTGAAATTTGATTATCGCATTTGATAATCGAATATTTGTTGATTTGAAATTTGATTATCGCTTTTGCTGATCGAATATTTGTTGATTTGAAATTTAATTATCGCTTTTGATAATCGAATATTTGTTGATTTGAAATTTGATTATCGCTTTTGATAATCGAATATTTGTTGATTTGAAATTTGATTACCGTTTTTGATAATCGAATATTTGTTGATTTGAAATTTGATTATCGCTTTTGATAACGAATATTTGTTGATTTGAAATTTGATTATCGCTTTTGCTAATCGAATATTTGTTGATTTGAAATTTGATTATCATTTTTGATAATCGAATATTTGTTGATTTGAAATTTGATTATCGCTTTGGATAATCGAATATTTGTTGATTTGAAATTTGATTATCGTTTTTGATAATCGAATATTTGTTGATTTGAAATTTGATTACCGTTTTTGATAATAGAATATTTGTTGATTTGTTTTCTGAGTATCATTTGGATAATTGGAAATTTGCTAATTTTGCTGATTATGTAATTCTCTAGCCCCTAATTGATTCTAGAGTATGCTGATTTTATTGAATTGTTGTTTTCTAATTATCGTATCGATAATTAGATGTTGCTGTTTTGTGATTTCTGAATTCTAATTGTCTAATTGGTAATTGAATATTGTTGATAATTGTTATTATTCAGTTTTGTTGTTTTCTGATTATCTATTGATAGTTAGATTTTGTTGAAAATTTGTGAATCTCTTTTATTGGAATTAAAAGATTTCTTTGGCATTTGAATTCTCGACTTTTATTTTTCTAGCTTAACCAGTTTGTGTTAGAAGAATAATAGATATTGACGACCTTCATTATGAAAATTGCGGGGACGCAATTTTTATAAGGAGGGGAGTCTGTAACAACCCAGGGTTTTATAGTATTTGAATATCGTCAAATGACGATTAAAAAAATTGTTGGCTTATTGCTGTTGGAGTTTTAATCGGTTTAATTTGTTTAGCAATTGCAATTGAAGTTTTTGAAATGAGTTGAAATTCTTTTATAGATTGTTAAGTGTTAGTGGGCTTGTAAATCTAGCCCATGTTCTAATTTGTTCAGTGCCGTGTTATCAAACGTATACCCGCTCCCCCTCATTGATTCCGATAGGAAACCCTAGGCAAACATTCGAAAAGAAATAAAAATGGCAGTCGCGTTTATTGTCGTTCGTCCCTCTTCTCAAAACTAGGGCTTGCTCAGTCTCGTTCCGCTGTGAAAAATTTGGGGGCTTTCGATCTTCGTCTCTCTCTGAAGCTTAGGGCTTCCGCCGATTTGCATTCGTTCGACTTCGGGATGCTTGGAATTGGCGAATAAGGTGAGTGATTTTTCGTCACTCACATCTAATTTGATCTGCTCGAACTTGCCCGTTTATTTTGTTTTAGTTGCCTTTAGCTTCGACTTGATTTTTCGATGTTGTTTATGTTCGACATTGATTATTTCTAACTGCGTCGGATTTCTTGTTGCCTTCGAATTTCACTGATTTCTACGATGATGAATTTGTTCGATTTTTGACTTGTTCGATTTGATAAAACACGGCATTGGTTTCGAACTTGTGATTTTTCCTGGTTATTAACTTGCGACTCGGTTTGGTTATTCCGTGAAGTTCTATTTGTATTCGTGGCCAGTGAAAATCTTTGACCTTGGCACTGATTTGTTTATTCACGGTTTCAACTTGTTTTGATATTGCCAGATTTTTACTTGATTTTCCTATCACTGACTTCGAGTTTGGTAACGTAGTTGCTTGTGGCTTCGATGAAGCTTTACTGCCTTGGTCGACTCCATGTTGCCAGGCTAGATCATTCATTTTCAGTGGATTTAGTTTTGAACTGCAGTAACTTCACTTGTTTTGAACTATGACTCGTCCAGTTCAATTCATTTGTATTTTATGAACTTTGGCTTGCTTCGGCTTTGACATTCTGTGTTTATCCCGGCTTCAATTCTGTGATTTCCTGGCCTTGTCTTGATCACTGTTGATCTAAGGCATTGACTATGTTCATTGTTGATGATCGTCAATCTCTTTTCTGGCCATCTATCTTTGTTGATACCTGACTTGGTTTGATCTTTACTGCTGCACTTGTTTTGCTTTGTATTCTGTCCGGTTGCACTTGCTCGATGGTTCGATGCATTAGAATATGATCTTCATGTATTCACTTTGTCTTGTGCATTTTGTTGTAGTCTTGTATTGTATGACTTCTGACATCACTTCTATTTCACCTATGTTGCATGCTGTTCATCTGGTTACTGGTAGCTGTGAACTCGTCAGTGTAGTCTTCATATATGTGCATTGATGTTCCACTGTTGTACTTGATCATAGTGCTATGGGGTTCACCCCTGACATGTACATGTACATGTCTATTGTACTGCTCCCTTTTGATCATCATGTTTCCACTGTTTCACTTGAATATGTTCATTTGGTCATTGTTGCATATGTTCACTATGATACTGGTTCATTCATAAGTTGTACATCTCTGTTGAACATGGCTGTCTACCTTGACCATTTATTCACCTTGATGTATATGCAGTCTTCATTATTCATGCATCTACATTTCATATGCTTGCTTTGACTTCACTGCATCTTCATGTACCTGCACATTTGAGTTTGGTCTTGCATTCAGGTTGATTAGATTAATTTGTGTATTTGTTTGCCCTGTATATCCCAGTGTACATCACTTGTTGATCCTTATTAAATATGTATACTTGTATTTCATTTAGTTGGGGCAGTCACATGTGTGTATACATATGTACACATGAGTATGTGTGGATGTATGTATCATTTTGGGTCTTTGAGCATCTGGACTTGAGTTCTCGGTTGTATTTCTTGAAGTCTCCATTGCATACTAGTGGTCTTTTGTAGCATTGAGTTGCACTGTACTTGTCCTGTCCACTATTTCATTTAGTGGTTGTTGCACACTACTGGTCTTCATTTGCATTTAGTCATTTTGCTTCACTGGTGACCTTATTTTCTAATGAGGCTGATCTGCGCCTTTTCTGTTGAGTGTTGTAGTGCCTTATCCTTGGTGCTCTCACCTTCATTTTGCTATTTCACTGTGCCTTGCTTTGTGGCATGTTGAACTTGTTTCACTTGTTGCCTCTGATCTTGTTTAGTATTGTTTTGAGTTGTTTTGTAGCGGCGAGGCAGTACACGCGTGCGTGTACTGCAGCCCTAGCAGGATTGACAAATTTAGTTGATATTTCGATTGTTAAATTGTTTCGTTGGAGAAATTCAATATTTGAAGTTGTATTTTGAAATGGCTCCTTTTGATTTGAGTTGGATCCGTTTGCTTTTGGATTTATTGATCTTTTGAGCATTTCATAAACTGTATAGGCGAGGCAGTACACGCCAGCGTGTACTGCAGCCAATCAACATTGATGTTTTTAATTTGACATTTCAATTGTTTAAATTGATTTGGATTGCTGATTTGTTGTTTAACACTATTAGTGTTATATCTGCCGTTATCCGATTCTTTTATCGAGGAGTCGGATATACGAGATTTCTGTGACTGTCGTCTATTTGATATTTGATTATTATTGCTTCTGTGCACTAATAACTGAGTTTGAATTAGACTAACCCGTGTATTATTTTCTTTTGAATGTAATACTCGGGTCAGACTCGAGTTATTTCAGGTTGTAGATTTCCTGCTTTGAGTTGCTGTTCGGGCTATGAAGACTTTTTATATCTTCTGAAGTAGTTTTCGTCGTTTTGTAGAAGTCGTGTCATTGTATAGGATGATATGTATTCATGTATATTAGTTGATAATGTACTTGTATATATAACTTCCAGAGTCGACAGTTGTAGTTGTATCATATGTATTGTGTCAACTATATTGTAACTGACATCAGTTATATATATATATATATATGAAACTTTTGTTTTATCTGTGTTCCGCATTTATATTATCTGTGTTATTATTATATCTAATGTCCTAAACTATTATGAACCATCGTAGTTTGTTTTATACTGGTAATTGGGTATGTCGATGGGAGTAAATAAATAAGAGATGAAAATTGAAAAAGTATATACCACTCCTATCGAGGTAACCAATATTAGTGTAAGGCCAACTACGGATGGCCGCTCCTATCCAGCCTTATTCTTCGTAATAATAGACAGTATTTCTTTTAATACTCTTTGTTATTATGAGCATAGAGGTGGGGCGTTACAGTTGGTATCAGAGCCAGGTTTATGGACATAATATAAAACATAACTTGGATGGAACATATGTTACAACTATTGGTCGATGTTTATTTGTGCTTTGAGTCAAAACTAAAGTTTTGAAATTTTGATGAAATTTTTAAATGTCTTTATTTAAAAATAAAAGTGAAACTGTGTTTTATTGATTGATTAAATTGTGTTCTGTTAATCAGAGTGCGCAGCGGAAACAGTGAAACTGTCTTCGCTGAGTACAACTGATAATCTTTTTGATTTAAAAAATCAAAATATGAAATTGAAATAAATTTCAATTGTTGTTTACATAGCTATATTTATTTTGCTTCTTTGAGAATTTCGAATCCGAATTGAGGATTCGAAACGATTGCAGTTATGTGATTTTGTTGAGATTTTTGGCTGGCTTCTTTTATGCTAATCATATATTGATTAGTTTTTGCTGTTTTGAATTATCTTCATTGAAGATATGTTCGAATGATTTCCTTGTTCATTTGTAGTACGTGCAAATTTGAATTGCGCGTTACTGCAGTAATTTTACGGTGAACCGATGCTTGGTTATGAAACGTATTTCGTTGCCGTTATTTTATAACGGGATTTTTACATCGATGCTAAATTTTGAGGCGTGGTGTTTTGTTGACAACTTTAATGAATGAAAATTTACTGGTGTTACATTTTGATGTAAATTATTTTAATGAGATTTTGACGTTTAAAAATTACTGTCGCTTTGACTTCAGTAACCGTCAAGTTTTAAAAGTGGATTTTCAAGCGGTTATTCCGCAATGCTGATTTTGAGATTCGTTCTACAATGTTTTGAGAAGTACAATTTCCTTATCGAAATTATTACTGATTTGCTGCTTTAATCACGTGATTGGAAAATCGTTTTAAAATGGAAATTGTTTTATAAATTTTTAACGGTTTACGCTTTCAAAAGAATGAGGAAGCGACTTAAACGATTCAGCAAAATCGAGGATTATGACCCCTTTCTTTTACTATTTTGCTTAACTCCGGACTTGTCCAGTTGAGAATGTGAATTGTTATTTTTACAAAATAAATAAAATTGTTTTCAGAAAATTTAACAGTTTGCGCTTTCAAAAGAATGAGGAAGCGATTTAAACGTTTCAGCAAAATCGAGGACTATGACCCCTTTCTTTTACTGGTTCGCTTAATTCCGGACTTGTCCGTTTGAGAATGTAAAGTGTATTTCTACAAAATACACAATTTTGCACTTTCAAGGAAACGATGAAGAGATTTAAACGATTTAGCAAAAGTGCGGAGTATGGAACCACACTTTTACTATTTCGGTTAATTCCGGACTCGTTAATTGAAATATCTGTTGTTTTGATGATTTTACACTTTCAAGGAAACAGTGAAGAGAATTCAACGATTTAGTAAAACTCGTGGTTATGGGACATGTGCGTTTGCTATTTTGGTTAATTCCGGACTCGTTAATTGAAATATTTGATGATTTCGTGTGCTTTCGAGCCACTATGTTGGACCTTCGGGTCATATGATGGACCTTCGGGTCAAATACCAGTACTAGACCTTCGGGTCATTTGTTGGACCTTCGGGTCATTTGTTGGGCACCAAAATTATGTTGAGTACTTGGTAGGCTTCAGCCATTTGTTGATGCACGTGCGGCGAATTAAAAACTCGCCATCTGATGGGATTGATCCAAGCTTTTATGTTGATTTTCTAGTCTTCTTAATTGATTTCTAGATATTTGTTGTTTCCAATTATCTGCAGGTAATTGGATATTTGTTGATATGAGTTCTGATTATCGTTTTTGATAAGTGGATATTTGTTGCTTCTAATTATCGCTTGTGATAATTGGATATTTATTAATATGAGTTCTGATTATCGTATTTGATAATCGGATATTTGTTGTTTCTAATTATCACTTGTGATAATTGGATATTTGTTGATATGAGTTCTGATTATCGTTTTTTATAATCGGATATTTGTTGTTTCTAATTATCGCTTGTGATAATTGCATATTTGTTGATATGAGTTCTGATTATCGTTTTTGATAATCGGATATTTGTTGTTTCTAATTATCGCCTGTGATAATTGGATATTTATTGATATGAGTTCTGATTATCGTTTTTGATAATCGGATATTTGTTGTTTCTAAATTATCGCTTGTGATAATTGGATATTTATTGATATGAGTTCTGATTATCGTTTTTGATAATCGGATAATTGTTGTTTCTAATTATCGCTTGTGATAATTAGATATTTGTTGATTTGAAATTTGATTATTGCTTTTGATAATCGAATATTTGCTGATTTGAGATTTAATTATCGCTTTAGGTAATTAAATATTTGTTGATTTGAAATTTGATTATCGCTTTGGATAATCGAATATTTGTTGATTTGAAATTTGATTATCGTTTTTGATAATCGAATATTTGTTGATTTGAAATTTGATTACTGTTTTTGATAATCGAATATTTGTTGATTTGAAATTTGATTATCGCTTTTGATAATTGAATATTTGTTGATTTGAAATTTGATTATCGCTTTTGCTAATCGAATATTTGTTGATTTGAAATTTGATTATCGCTTTTGATAATCGAATATTTGTTGATTTGAAATTTGATTATCACTTTTGATAATCGAATATTTGTTGATTTGAAATTTGATTACCGTTTTTGATAATCGAATATTTGTTGATTTGAAATTTGATTATCGCTTTTGATAATCGAATATTTGTTGATTTGAAATTTGATTATCGCTTTTGCTAATCGAATATTTGTTGATTTGAAATTTGATTATCGTTTTTGATAATCGAATATTTGTTGATTTGATTATCGCTTTGGATAATCGAATATTTGTTGATTTGAAATTTGATTATCGTTTTTGATAATCGAATATTTGTTGATTTGAAATTTGATTACCGTTTTTGATAATTGAATATTTGTTGATTTGTTTTCTGAGTATCATTTGGATAATTGGAAATTTGCTAATTTTGCTGATTATGTAATTCTCTAGCCCCTAATTGATTCTAGAGTATGCTGATTTTATTGAATTGCTGTTTTCTAATTATCGTATCGATAATTAGATGTTGCTTTTTTGTGATTTCTGAATTCTAATTGTATAATTGGTAATTGAATATTGCTGATAATTGCAATTATTCAGTTTTGCTGTTTTCTGATTATCTATTGATAGTTAGATTTTGTTGAAAATTTGTGAATCTCTTTTATTGGAATTAAAAGATTTCTTTGGCATTTGAATTCTCGACTTTTATTTTTCTAGCTTAACCAGTTTGTGTTAGAAGAATAATAGATATTGACGACCTTCATTATGAAAATTGCGGGGACGCAATTTTTATAAGGAGGGGAGTCTGTAACAACCCAGGGTTTTATAGTATTTGAATATCGTCAAATGACGATTAAAAAAATTGTTGGCTTATTGCTGTTGGAGTTTTAATCGGTTTAATTTGTTTAGCAATTGCAATTGAAGTTTTTGAAATGAGTTGAAATTCTTTTATAGATTGTTAAGTGTTAGTGGGCTTGTAAATCTAGCCCATGTTCTAATTTGTTCAGTGCCGTGTTATCAAACGTATACCCGCTCCCCCTCATTGATTCCGATAGGAAACCCTAGGCAAACATTCGAAAAGAAATAAAAATGGCAGCCGCGTTTATTGTCGTTCGTCTCTCTTCTCAAAACTAGGGCTTGCTCAGTCTCGTTCCGCTGTGAAAAATTTGGGGGCTTTCGATCTTCGTCTCTCTCTGAAGCTTAGGGCTTCCGCTGATTTGCATTCGTTCGACCTCGGGATGCTTGGAATTGGCGAATAAGGTGAGTGATTTTTCATCACTCACATCTAATTTGATCTGCTCGAACTTGCCCGTTTATTTTGTTTTAGTTGCCTTTAGCTTCGACTTGATTTTTCGATGTTGTTTATGTTCGACGTTGATTATTTCTAACTGCGTCGGATTTCTTGTTGCCTTCGAATTTCACTGATTTCTACGATGATGAATTTGTTCGATTTTTGACTTGTTCGATTTGATAAAACACGGCATTGGTTTCGAACTTGTGATTTTTCCTGGTTATTAACTTGCGACTCGGTTTGGTTATTCCATGAAGTTCTATTTGTATTCGTGGCCAGTGAAAATCTTTGACCTTGGCACTGATTTGTTTATTCACGGTTTCAACTTGTTTTGATATTGCCAGATTTTTACTTGATTTTCCTATCACTGACTTCGAGTTTGGTAACGTAGTTGCTTGTGGCTTCGATGAAGCTTTACTGCCTTGGTCGACTCCATGTTGCCAGGCTAGATCATTCATTTTCAGTGGATTTAGTTTTGAACTGCAGTAACTTCACTTGTTTTGAACTATGACTCGTCTAGTTCAATTCATTTGTATTTTATGAACTTTGGCTTGCTTCGGCTTTGACATTCTATGTTTATCCCGGCTTCAATTCTATGATTTCCTGGCCTTGTCTTGATCACTATTGATCTAAGGCATTGACTATGTTCATTGTTGATGATCGTCAATCTCTTTTCTAGCCATCTATCTTTGTTGATACCTGACTTGGTTTGATCTTTACTGCTACACTTGTTTTGCTTTGTATTCTGTCTGGTTGCACTTGCTCGATGGTTCGATGCATTAGAATATGATCATCATGTATTCACTTTGTCTTGTGCATTTTGCTGTAGTCTTGTATTGTATGACTTCTGACATCACTTCTATTTCACCTATGTTGCATGTTGTTCATCTGGTTACTGGTAGCTGTGAACTCGTCAGTGTAGTCTTCATATATGTGCATTGATGTTCCACTGTTGTACTTGATCATAGTGCTATGGGGTTCACCCCTGACCTGTACATGTCTATTGTACTGCTCCCTTTTGATCATCCTGTTTCCACTGTTTCACTTGAATATGTTCATTTGGTCATTGTTGCATATGTTCACTATGATACTGGTTCATTCATAAGTTGTACATCTCTGTTGAACATGGCTGTCTACCTTTACCATTTATTCACCTTGATGTATATGCAGTCTTCATTATTCATGCATCTACATTTCATATGCTTGCTTTGACTTCACTGCATCTTCATGTACCTGCACATTTGAGTTTGGTCTTGCATTTAGGTTGATTAGATTAATTTGTGTATTTGTTTGCCCTGTATATCCCAGTGTACATCACTTGTTGATCCTTATTAAATATGTATACTTGTATTTCATTTAGTTGGGGCAGTCACATGTGTGTATACATATGTACACATGAGTATGTGTGGATGTATGTATCATTTTGGGTCTTTGAGCATCTGGACTTGAGTTCTCGGTTGTATTTCTTGAAGTCTCCATTGCATACTAGTGGTCTTTTGTAGCATTGAGTTGCACTGTACTTGTCCTGTCCACTGTTTCATTTAGTGGTTGTTGCACACTACTGGTCTTCATTTACATTTAGTCATTTTGCTTCACTGGTGACCTTATTTTCTAATGAGGCTGATCTGCGCCTTTTCTATTGAGTTTTGTAGTGCCTTATCCTTGGTGCTCTCACCTTCAGTTTGCTATTTCACTGTGCCTTGCTTTGTGGCATGTTGAACTTGTTTCACTTGTTGCCTCTGATCTTGTTTAGTATTGTTTTGAGTTGTTTTGTAGTGGCGAGGCAGTACAAACGTGCGTGTACTGCAGCCCTAGCAGGATTGACATATTTAGTTGATATTTCGATTGTTAAATTGTTTCGTTGGAGAAATTCAATATTTTGAAGTTGTATTTTGAAATGGCTCCTTTTGATTTGAGTTGGATCCGTTTGCTTTTGGATTTATTGATCTTTTGAGCATTTCATAGACTGTATAGGCGAGGCAGTACACGCTGGCCAGCGTGTACTGCAGCCAATCAGCATTGATGTTTTTAATTTGACATTTCATTTGTTTAAATTGATTTGGATTGCTGATTTGTTGTTTAACACTGTTAGTGTTATATCTGCCGTTATCCGATTCTTTTATCGAGGAGTCGGATATACGAGATTTCTATGACTGTCGTCTATTTGATATTTGATTATTATTGCTTCTGTGCGCTAATAACTGAGTTTGAATTAGACTAACCCGTGTATTATTTTCTTTTGAATGTAATACTCGGGTCAGACCCGAGTTATTTCAGGTTGTAGATTTCCTGCTTTGAGTTGCTGTTCGGGCTATGAAGACTTTTTATATCTTCTGAAGTAGTTTTCGTCGTTTTGTAGAAGTCGTGTCATTGTATAGGATGATATGTATTCATGTATATTAGTTGATAATGTACTTGTATATATAACTTCCAAAGTCGACAGTTGTAGTTGTATCATATGTATTATGTCAACTATATTGTAACTAACATCAGTTATATATATATATATATATGAAACTTTTGTTTTATCTGTGTTCTGCATTTATATTATCTGTGTTATTATTATATCTAATGTCCTAAACTATTATGAACCATCGTAGTTTGTTTTATACTGGTAATTGGGTATGTCGATGGGAGTAAATAAATAAGAGATGAAAATTGAAAAAGTATATACCACTCCTATCGAGGTAACCAATATTAGTGTAAGGCCAACTACGGATGACTACTCCTATCCAGCCTTATTCTTCGTAATAATAGACAGTATTTCTTTTAATACTCTTTGTTATTATGAGCATAGAGGTGAGGCATTACATATACTAAATTAAGTTTTTCTTCTTTTTAAACCATGTATATGTCTAGTGGCTACAACTTTGTAGTTTATCACTTTTTCTGATTTCGGGTTTAGATGCTCCAAAAATTCATTTTTTTGCAAGAGTGATTTTGAACCTAGATTTTTATGTTCGAAAATAATCCTCACTGTTTTGGCTATAACTTCCTCAAAATTTAACCTTATTGAGTAATTCTTTTTTTTTATGATAGAGGAAAGAATTTGCTAAAACTTTCCTTTTAACCACTTACCAAATTTCGAGTTTAACATGTCTAAAAACCAAGGAGAATATGACCCTTTTCGAGTTGATTTTTGGTGGTTTCCAAGCTCTACAAGTTTAAAGTTTATTTCAAGTTTGGATAACTTTCGGTGAGTAAAACTCTTGACTTTTTTGGGAAATATTTTACTTTAGTTACATTGTGATATATATTGCTTGCTTGGTTTGGATATGATGTGAAGTTGTTCATGTTTGGTTTTGAAAATGTATATGTGTGATGGATGCAAACATGTTAAGTAAATGTTAGTTAGCAAACTAGTTAGTAAGTAAAATTTTACCCTTAAAAATCAAAGCTTTAAACTATATTCATGTTCATATTTATTGCCTAGGAATGCTTGTTGTATATATGCTTAAACAATTGCTTTGTGATGTTTGGTTGTGCTGATAATATTATAAACTTGTTTGTTGAACTGCCCGTATAGCGACAGTCGTTGTATCGGCACTTTCGGAAAATCACTTCTTATCAAACCGTTTGGTTTCATCTTCGTGCTTGGAATTGTTTTACAAGTTATTAAGATTTTGATTAATGAATTTTCATAAATAATTAATTATTTTAATAATGATTATTTAATTTAATTAATTATTTAATTAATAAGGATAAAGTTTAACTAATTAACTTATTAATGATCTGTTTTAAATTTAACTAATTACTTAGTTAATGATGTTTTAAATTTAATTAATCATTTTATTTAATGATGTTTAAGGCTAATTAATCTTTTGAAAATGATGGATTAAAGTTAATTAATCAATTAATTAATAATGTTTTAAAATTAATTAATCTTTTTAATTAATGACTTTTAGAAGGAAATCAACTTGTTTTAACTTTAATTAATCTTTCCTTAATGAAGCTTTAAATTGATTAATCATTTTAAATAATTATACTTATTTATTTAATTATATTTAATTTAATTAATTAATTAAATAAATGGTGTTTAAAGGTGATTATGTTCTTTTGAATTAAAGGTTAATGAAGTCGATCAATCGATCGAATTAGTGAAGTTTTATGGTTGATTAATAAATGTAATAAGGATGTTTTAAGTTATTGAATTTTTTTAATGATGTTTCAAAGTTAGCAAACTCTTTTAACAAAGTATTTTAAAGCTAATACTTGTAATGTGAGGCCAAGTACGAATTCAGGTTTTTAAAAGAAAATGTTTGATTCGTTTATGGAAATGAATTAATTTCCATAAAGAGATTCACTTATATGTAAATGATTTATTTATATACTTAGCACTAAACGTCGAAGAAGTAGACTCGTTGCTATTTCGAAAGTTAAGAATAATGGTGAGACATGACTTTAAGGTAACACTATCTTAACTTGTCTGGTATTATTGTTAACCAAGAAAAAATACATGTTGGAATTCAATGAGTGGTGATAAGTACACAAGACTTAATTTCCATATATGATCATTTTATACCCTCAATAGTTGGTTTCTCAACTATCGGTCGCCTTAGCTTCTTTATTATCATCATTCTAAGACGATGTATTGCTCCGTTGAGCTTTGTTATCCTTTGTCGGAGATGACTAAACCAAAAGCACGAGAGGAAGCCAAGTTACGTGGGGTTGCTACCATTAGGGTATTTTCACATCTCATCTATATTTTTGTGTACCGTCATGTAAAAACGGTTAAGATTTAGATGTGAAATATTCAGATACTCGGTAAGGTTTGGCGGGGTCCGGCTTGGTATTGTCCGAGAAGTGTCATGGATTATATGAGCTTCTCAGAAGTATATTACTAAAGGTACACTTCAAGGGGGGGTGCACCTTCCTAGTCATTGTTGGAAATTCTCCTTTTCTCATTTGATTCGAACCTTTGAAGCTGACTTCTTTAATTACAACAGTGAGGGTCAACCACTCTTCACGGTGTTCAATTATTGGTTTTGTCCATTCTATCCAGTTTGGATACTTATCTTGTTTAGTACATTCTATCGAGTTTGGACCATTGTCTTGTTTTATCCATTATATCCAGTTTGGATATTTATTCAGGCTATTTTCATTCTTTCAAGTCTGAATGTTATATTAATTGTACTCATCATCTATGTTTGGATTTGTTCCCTATTGTTCATTTCTGTTTTTGTTATGTTTGGTTGTTGTTTATGTGGGAGAAAACTCGTTCCGCGTTTGCGGCGTGGTCCCACATAGTATTTTTAAATGCACTTCCTTTGTTTTAAAGTTTTACTCATACCAGACATTTTGTTTGACCCGAGCTGTTTATTTTCCCTAAATTTTCGGGTACTCAATTATACTTGGGTAGTCCGAGAATAGCATGTTTTCTTTGGAGCTCTTTGAAGACGGTGATCGAGTAGGTGGCTCCTTAGTTATCTAGTTATTTATGTTCCGCTGTATGATTATGTAGGTGTATTTTGTATCTTAAAAATGAAAAGTCGGAATGTATAGCTATCAATCTATTAGATGTAGTATTTTTTTATAACTCTGATAACTCCTTATAATTTAAATTTAATTAATAATTTAGTTAGTGATGTTTAAAAGTAATTATTCATTTTAATTAATGATTATTTAAATTTAATAAATCATTTGATAAATAATATTTTAAGTTGGTTAATTAATTTATAAGTGAGTTTAAAATTAATTAATTGATTTGATGAATGTGTTTTGGAAGTAATTAACTATTTTATTAAAGATAATTGATTTGTTCATTAAAGGAAATTTTAAATTTGATTAATTATCTATTAGGATAGTTAATATTGTTTTTGATTTATAAAAGAGATTATAAATGTGATTTATTATCTTTTAGGGTAATTAATGTTATTTCAAATTTAATAAAAGAACTTACATGATTTATTTTCTTTGGAAGATTTATATGGTTCTAAGGTTTTAGAAAGAATATTATAAATCATTCCCTAGGACAATTAACATTGTTTGGAATTTATAAAAGGTATTTAATTTTTTTATTTTCCTTTGAGATAATAAATATTGTTTTAAATTAATAAATAAAGGTTTTAAATGAGAACTTTTAAATAGAATTGTTTATAAAATAAAGCTATGTGTAAACTGTTTTGGGATTTTAGTAAACGATGTTTAAAATAACATTTGTTTTGACTCTTGTTTTAATACACTTAGTGTTATAAATTTGTCTTTCCCAATAACATTTAAAGAGTTTTTGGAAAATTTAAATTACGGAATTGTTTAAAATGATTTCAAAAGATTTCGAGAAAAGTAAAAGCGATATTATTTGGAAATATTTCTAAAGTGTAAATATTTTGAAATAGGAATTTTAAGTAGAATGCTTTGTCTTTGGATAATTCGGATTAAAACAGTTCGATTAGTTTTGTGGTAATCTGAATAATTTTCTAAGTGACTATCAGATGCTGCTTAGGTGATTGATGTGGAGTACTTAGTCAATTATTCTCTTTATCATTGTACAGTCGAAATGAATTCAAATTCGAACGAACCCAAAGTGAGTTTTAATAAACAAATTGTTTGAAGTTATTTTATAAAAAATATATGTAGTATGCTTTCAAAGATGAGTTTTGAAATTTATAACAGGGTATTTAATCTTTAAGTTCCCTAAAAGGGAATTGATTTCCAAAATAAAAAGTATTTTTGATAAGAGATTGTTTGATAAATTAATTTTACCTTTAAATAATATACGAGGTAATTAAACACTAATTTAAATGGGTTAGATTGGATATGAAGGTTTTTATAACGTTGTTTTATCAAAACCGTAGATGTTATCTAAGTATCTAAGTAGTGTAAACCAAGGTTTTAAATATCAGATTTCGGTCACGTTTCGTCTCGGAAATTTTACACAAGTTATCTCGTATCGGGGGAGATCTCGGACGAGATGAGTACATATCGGGTGTACATCTCGGATTGACATCTCGGGTCTTATAATGCATCTCGGGAATATCTCGGATATACTTATATGTCTAAAATTAACGTGTCAAAAATTTATTTAACGGTTATAACTTTCTTAATAAAAATAAAAATGGTAAGATACTTGATTTACATGGAAAAAATAATATTTTTAGACGAGTAGTAGCTTGATTAGCTTAATTGATTTGGAATGATTGAATAATATCATTTTATTTGAACATAATAAAAAAGTGAAACCTTTCGCTATGACTCACTAAGATAAAAAGTAAAGAATATGTTCAAGAAGTTCGTAAATTATAATTGGATTGAGTAGTTTCTTTTGAATTAATATGAAAATAAAAAATATTATGGAAAATAAGAAAAATGTATAATTTCGGATGAGATCTCGGATTGAGATTTTGATCTATATTTCGGGTGAGATTAGAATATCTCGGACGAGATGAGCGTTGAGGGAGATATGGAGGAGATTTGGTGTCTCATCTCGTTTAAGTGTGAAAAGGAGATCTCGGAGGAGATCTCGGGCGATATATAGGAGATTTAAAACCATGGTGTAAACTAATTGGTGTTATTGGTTCAGTCCATAAACATGATTCATTATAACACCTTAATGTTAAAAGGTAGGATGGTTTTAATAGACATTGTTTTGTTAAAACCATAGCTTTTGTTTAAAACATATAACTTGTAAAACTATTTGTTGTTTTGGGTCAACCCATAAATATCGTCCATTTTAACACTCTAAGTTAAAGAGGTCGAGAGGTTAACTCAGTTTTAAAAGTCCCAAATTTTGATTCGATCTTCACCTAAATTGTGAAAAGCAAAATAAATTTTGTGTTTTGTGTATACTCTTAGGATTTAGAAGGGTATTATACAAGTAAATAAAGTGGAATAAGTATTTATTTGGTGTTTTATAAAGAAATGACTTTATAAAATATTTTTAAACTTAGATGAAAATTATGAAATAATTCATTAACAAATTTGGTATTGAATAAAATATTAAATACAAATTTATGTGATTTAGAAAATTGGTGTTGTCTAGAAACCAATAATTTTAGAGTATAACTTTCAATTTTTTCCGAGGTAGTTCGGTTAATCTTTTAAGCAATAACCAAAGGCTAATGAGCAAAGAATGGTATGCTTAGATAGTAATCTATATTTTGGGCAATCAAAGAAGTTTTGAACCTAAGTTAGGAGTTTGTTGTTAACCTTTTGACATTTTAAATAATGTTGAGTGTTAGGTTTTTCCTTATGGAATTTGAATGATTGATAGTGTTAGCGTATTCCTTAACTGAATTTGATTGATTTTATTTAATTGAATTTGATTGATTGATTGTGTGGTCTAATATACCATAGTTTATAAAGTTAAAAAAATTTATAAACCAAGGTTTTTGAATTATTGTCTATTAGGACTTAAATCCTGGTGCTTTTGAAAATGTGATTTTGGAATTTTTTTATTTGGGAAAGAGATAATAATTGTTCACTCTAGTTGTTGTATTTGGAGGAACCAGAATACCACTAGATGCTCCATGTTGTTTTGATTCTAGAGTTTTACTTGTTTTGCTAGGAGGAACCTCTCCTATTTATTTTTTGTTTTGGTTTTAACATATTTCTTTTTGAAGAAATTTGAAAATAAAATTTTGAATATAAGAACCCAGGCATTTAGTTCTAAATTTATCTTTTGATATAATTGTATGCAAAGTATTTTATTTCAGAGTATTCTTTGAATTTGTTTGCATATAGATTTATATCATACTAGTTTTTGCTGGATAAGTTACATCTGATTAATGTGTTAGGTACTTATAGGATAATATGTTTTCTGGGATAGGATTGAGGTAATTTCAGGGACGTAATTCTTTTAAGGGGGGGAGAGTGTAACGACCCGGAATTTCACCACATTAATTTATGAATATTTAATTAATTTTAAATATTCAAATAATAGGTTTTATAGTTCAAATAAAAACACTTTTAAATAATAAATATTGTAGGTAAAATAGTTTTCAGATTTAGTTTACAAAAATATTTAGTTCGATGAAAAACAGAAAATGTGACCGGAAACTATTTTTCGAATTTTCGACGTTTCATCGTCTAAAAGTTATTCGAAATATTGTGCACGCTTTTTATATATATGCACACATAGACTTATTATATAATATCGGTTAAGATATTATAATTAGGTTTAATTATGTTAATTAACTTAAGCTAATGAGAATGTGACATTCTGGCAACTAAATAAAAAATAAATAGAAAATAGTCACATCAGGGGAGACAAGATTTGACACTTTGGCAACTCAAAGTACAAACATGTTTCTAAGAATGTGTAAAAGGAGGGAGGCTTGGTGATCAGGCAGAAGCATATGAATGGAGGGCATAGGACAAGGGTATAATGGTAATTACCTTTGTACATTTTGTATAAAAGCTTTTCTCCATTTTCTTTTCCCTTATTCTTTTCACCTTTTCCACTTTTTTTCAAAAGTCTTCATCTTCCTAAAAGCTTCATGATATATTTTAATGGCTTCCATTAATAATTTTAAGTTTTAAAAAAATCCAAGTTTAAACTTTTAAAATAATTTCAAACTTGTTAAATCTCCTCCTTTTCATTTTAAAAACATCTCCATATTACTCCCAATCCATTCGGCCGTAACTTCCTAAAACTATACCAAATTATGTTTTCTTTTTATTAAACCATGTATATTTCCAGTGGCTACAACTTTGTAGTTTACCACTTTTTCTGATTTCGAGCTTAGATGCTCCAAAAATTCATTTTTTTGCAAGAGTGTTTTTGAACCTAGATTTTTATGTCCGAAAATAATCCTCACTGTTTTGGCCATAACTTCCTCAAAATTTAGCCTTATTGAGTAATTCTTTTTTTTAAACGATAGAGGAAAGAATTCCCTAAAACTTTACTTTAAACCACTTTACCAAATTCCGAGTTTAACATGTCTAAAGACCGAGGAGAATATGACCCTTTGCGAGTTGATTTTTCGTGGTTTCCAAGCTCTACAAGTTTAAAGTTTATTTCAAGTTTGGATAGCTTTTGGTGAGTAAAAATCTTGACTTTTTTGGGAAATATTTTACTTTAGTTACATTGTGATATATATTGCTTGCTTGGTTTGGATATGATGTGAAGTTGTTCATGTTTGGTTTTGTAAATGTATATGTATGATGAATGCAAACATGTTAAGTAAATGTTAGTTAGCAAACTAGTTAGTAAGTAAAATTTTGCCCTAAAAAAACAAAGCTTTAAACTATATTCATGTTCATATTTATTTCCTAGGAATGCTTGTTGTATAATGCTTAAACCATTGCTATGTGATGTTTGGTTGTGTTGATAATATTATAAACTTGTTTGCCGAACTGCCCGTATAGCGATAGTCGCTGTATTGGCACTTTTTGAAAATCACTTCTTATCAAACCATTTCGTTTCATCTTCATGCTTGCAATTGTTTTACAAGTTAAGTAAGATTACGATTAATGACGTTTTCAAAAATAATTAATTATTTTAATAATGATTATGTAATTTAATTAATTATTTAATTAATAAGGATTAAGGTTAACTAATTAACTTATTAATGTTGTGTTTTAAATTTAATTAATCATTTTATTTAATGATGTTTAAGGCTAATTAATCTTTTGAAAATGATGAATTAAAGTTAATTAATCAATTAATTAATAATGTTTTAAAATTAATTAATCTTTTTAATTAATGACTTTTAAAAGGAAATCAACTTGTTTTAACTTTAATTATTCTTTCCTTAATGATGCTTTAAATTGATTAATCATTTTAAATAATGATATTTATTTATTTAATTATATTTAATTTAATTAATTAATTAAATAAATTGGTTTTAAAGGTGATTATGTTCTTTTGAATTAAAGGCTGTTGAAGTCGATCAATCAACTGAATTAGTGAAGTTTTATAGTTGATTAATAATGTAAAAAGGATGTTTTAAGTTATTGAATTTTTTTAATGATGTTTCAAAGTTAGTAAACCCTTTTAACAAAGTATTTTAAAGCTAATACTTGTAATGTGAGGCCAAGTACGAATTCAGGTTTTTAAAAGAAAAAGTTTGATTCGTTTATGAAAATGAATTAATTTCCATAAAGCGATTCACTTATATGGGAACAATTTGTTTGTATACTTAGCACTAAACATCAAAGAAATAGACTCGTCGCTATTTCAAAAGTTAACAATAATCGTGAGACATGAATTTGAGGTAACACTGTCTTAACTTATCCGGTATTATTGTTAACCAAGAAAAAGTACAAGTTGGAATTCGATGAGTGGTGATAAGTACACAAGAGTTAATTTCGATATATGATCATTTTATATTCTCGATAGTTGGTTTCTCAACTATCGGTTGTCTCGGCTTCTTTACTATCGTCATTCTAAGATGATGTATTGCTCTGTTGAGCTTTGTTATCCTTTGTCGAAAATGACTAAACCAAAATCGCGAGAGGAAGACAAGTTATGTGGGGTTGCTACCATTAGGGTATTTTCACATCTCATTTAGATTTTTGTGTACCGTTACGTGAAAAACGGTTAAGATTTAGATGTGAAATATTCGGATACTCGGTAAGGTTTGGCAGGGTCCGGCTTGGTATTGTCCGAGAAGTGTCACGGAGTATATGAGCTTCTCAGAATTATATTACTAGAGGTATACTTCAAGGGGGTGCACCTTCCTAGTCATTGTTGGTAATTTTCATTCGAACCTTTGAATCTGACTTCTTTAATTACAACGGGAAGGGTCAACCACTCTTCACGGTGTTCAATTATTGGTTTTGTCCATTCTATCCGGTTTGGATAGTTATCTTATTTAGTCCATTCTATCGAGTTTAGACTGTTGTCTTGATTTATCCATTCTATCCGGTTTGTATTTTTATTCAGGCAATTTTCATTCTTTCAAGTCTGAATGTTATACTAATTGTACTCATCATCTATGTTTGGATTTGTTTCCTATCGCTCATTTCCGTTTTTGTTATATTTGGTTGTTTTTTTTATGTGGGAGAAAACCCATTCCGCGTTAGCGGCGTGGTCCTGCATATTATTGTTAAATGCACCTCCTTTTGTTTTAAAGTTTTACTCATACCAGACATTTTTTCTGACCCGAGCTGTTTATTTTCCCTAAACTCTCGGGTACTTAATCATCTATGTTTGGAGCTCTTTTAAGACGGTGATCGAGCAGGCGGCTCCTTAGTTATCTAGTTATTTATGTTCCGTTGTATGATTATGTACGTTTATTTTGTATCTTAAAAATGAAAAGTCGGAATGTATAGGTATCAATCTGTTAGATGTATTATTTTTTTATAACTCTGGTAACTCCTTATAAGGAGTAACCTTTTGTACTATACGTATGTTGTTAGTAGGTGTTCTATAGTTGTGTTTTTGTCGTTGGATTGGCTTTTATGTTTTTTTTTCCATCTGCAGATTTAGTCCTAATCCTTTATTGTTGCATTATTCAAGCATTGTATTGTGTAATTATTTTATGAAATATAAGTGGAGTTTTGGATTTTGTGATCATTGGGGTTTCCTAGTTCATTTTTTTTTATCATAAAACATTTGAAAGACATGATTTTGTTGGACCATGGTATCCTAATAAAAAAATTGATAGGGAAAAGGTTTGATACTTCCCTTCCTCAAGGTTACCCCATGTATATTTAAATTAAAGTTTTGGGATTGTGACATTTAATTTAATGTAAATAAGTTCAAGGTTATGCACATCTTTTATATGTTTATAATATAGTGTATCTTTTAAATCTGGATACCTTCTTCTAATATGAAATTCCAATTTATTTTCCGCTCACGCTATGTTTGTTATTCACGGCTCCATTAATATATTTTTTCTTCTGATATTTATAAAGCTACAATGGAACTTGATAATTTGAATGTTCATACGCATGACCCGGTGACTATTTTAATATTGTACATTGCATATTTATTTGATATTCAATATTACACAATCATACCAATTTGCACTCAAGATATTAATGTTTGCCTTAATTTCCAAGGACATGATGCATTATGTTGTTTAATTGATAATTACTGATGTTAATGAAAGTAAGTTGATTTATTAATATTTATGTTATTTCGGTTCATATTTATACATTTAGCCATCTTAAAATAATAATCAAAATGATCATTTACACAGATGCCATAAGTACATCATCGACCATTTATATATCATAGCATTCATCTACTGGATCATGAAGGTATAGAATGTATAAAACGATAATACATATAAATATCATAAGTGTTGATACTATCCTTGGTATGTTTTAAAAGTTGAGATTGGTTTCACAATCCTCTAAACACATTTACTTTAAGGAATCTCAGTATCTTTGCCTGAATTTGAATCCACAACTCAACCTAGTTATTTCTGTAAACATTTAGGAATATTCTATATGAAAGTGACTCGAAGTTAGGTTTCTCTTTCCAGAAAACATTTATTCTCTAAAAATCCATAAATGTACATCATTCAACCTTTAACGTGAAGCGAAACCATAATTTGTAAAACATTCAAATAACCCATAATGCACATGATATGGTTTTGAGTATAAACTAGATTTGGATGTACTACTATATGTATGTATAATTATCTCACTTTTTTCTTCTGTTCTTAATACATGTGGGCTTGAAATTTTACTCTAGGACACATCACTGCATATTAATGTGTTAAATTTAAGCACATGAGTTATATGATATTTTTCACCCTTATAGATAAAACGTAGGTCTATTGTAGGATCTTTTTCAAATGCAGAGATAGTGGATCGAGTTTCAATAGTATGTATATAATATAAGTAAATATCTCACTTGAAGGAAGTCATAGTTCTTACAGACAAAATTTTAGCATCCATTCTCAGTTGTAGGTTATTATATTTTAATCTCATTTAATCTATCTTAGGATATAGCAGACTATATACTTGGTGATGTTGGTAGCTCTTGAATTGCACTAGTAGGAGGTAGTGAAGATCACATGTCAATAAATAATGGAGATACTAACATGTTTTTCAAAATGAAACTAATATTAGGTCACAATTTTCAGCTTGGTATTGAATATTTTAGTTTGATGTCTAGTTACAATTATCTTGCATTGCTGATAGAGCTTAAGAAATTTGTTTGTGCCCAGTTGAATTGCAATATTATTCAATAACTTATCTAGATAATTATTTAACTTTTATATTATAACCTTTGTTAGGCAATGAAAGACAATTGGTCTAGACCCACATACAGAAAGCAGGGTACTATGATTGTTCAAAAGAGCATGAGATCATGCAAGTAATATGTGGTTGCTTATTCTATAACTATTGAACTAATCACCTAAGTTCTGTACTGCATGGTAGTTGTAACAACCCGGATTTTCGACCCTCAAAAATCGACACTGATACGTCCACTATATCACATGCCGAGCAATCGAATGCCGGAAAACCCGATTGTTAAGGGAAAAAGAAAGAAGGAAGAAGATAACTAAACAATAACATAGAATCTCACAATTGTAGTGGAACAACATATAATATATATTAATTGACCTTTATAAAAAAAGATACTGTAACAATTAATATTCATACAATCATCAGAGTACAACGGTCAACAATATCAATCCAGACAGTTATAATAACTTGTCCTCACAAGTGCTGAATATACAGCATAACACACACACAGTGGAAATAAGCAAGTACGTGAAATACGCCTGAGATCCTCCAACTCGTCTCCTGAGCTCCACAGCATCCTAACCTGAATCTGTAATACTCGGTCTGACCCGAGCATTATAGTAAAATAACACCCGAGTCAGTCTGGAAAACCAGTGTGAGAAAACACACCCATCTGGATTTTAAAGTTATAAGAAAATCCTTGAAAATCAAAAGGTATCTCGTAAGACCACACAACGCATAAACACGATGGGTTTTTACCTTACAATAAGCAAAACACTTTTATATAAAACTCAGTGATATTATAATAGTGTCTAAGTACAAATACTTATTAAAATAGCCGAAATTGTTACATTAATTAAATTCTAGCATACTAGGCTCTACAATCAAAATCGTAAAGGCTCGTATTGGAGAGTGGATTCCATACAATGAGTAGGCATTGGGGTACCACCTATCACAATACACGTCTAGAAAATGTACCGAGATCGAACCTATCGATCCTTGCCAATAGAAGACCGGCCTACCCTTTACTGGATAATACCGAATATGTCATCGCCCCGGTTGCTTTGCAACCCTTTTTGAAATCTCATGCACAAACAATCCATAAATATGTAGATGTAGGATATCTAGAAAGGTGACAACATACCCTAATGGGTGCGACCCACTTAGCCTTGCTGCATCTCCCCTGATATTCAGTCATTCCCGGTTAATGAGGCTTGAGGCTACGATTAGCTTTCAAGAAATTTACACTTAGAATGCTCATTGTCCTCCAATGACAATGTGCTGATAACATTCATTGTAACAACCCTGTATTTTGTGATTATTTTAATTATATATATATTAATTTCTTTAATTTAATTTCCTGATTTAAAAACTTTATTTTATTTATTAAAATGAATAAATTTTGTTATTTTAAATATAAATTTTGATTTTGATGTGAATTAGAATTCCAAACATGACTAAAAAGAATATTTTCCAGAAAAGTGAATTTTGGTCAATATAGTCAAACTTTGACTTTTAATTTAGAAATTTGAAAGTTTGAAAATTTGAATTTTATCTTTTATTATGAAAGTAAATAAAATTTTAAGAATAATGCTTTTCGTTTCGTTGAAATCTGATTTATAATGTGAATGTTATGCCTTTTTCAATATTGTGTGTAATTTGTTGTATTTAACAAATTGTTTATTTTAAATTGTATAAATAATATTTTATTTGGTCATGTAATGTTCTAATTTATATTTATATGGGTAAAATAAAATGTTATGCATATATTTTGGTTTTAAAACATTTTTAAAAGTATAATTGACATTTTCCAGTGTCAGTTGTATTTTGCTTACAATTTCTAATTTCCAGTTTCAATTAATTAAAGTAATTCTTTATTTTTTTTTCTATTTTTTTTTCTTAAAATCTTATTTTATTCTCATTCCCACTTTATTTTGTTCCTCATTTATTTTATTTATTTGACCTTTTATTTGTTTTAAAGTGAAATAGAAATTTTCTAAAACTAGTGATATTCTATTTGTAAATTTTAAGTCCTGTTTTGAATTTTTAAACAATTTCTTTAGTTCTTTTTCTAATTTCTCTAAATTTAATTAATTATTTCATTTTTAAAATATAAATGAATTATTTTACTTCACATTTTTTTTAATATTTTTAAAATGAAGTTTTTAATTTTCCAAAGTCAATAGTGATTTATTTGTAATTTCTGGACCCTGTTTTCAATTTTTAAGCAATTTCTTATATTCTTTTTCCATTTTCTTTAAAATTAATTAATTATTTTTATTTTATATTACTTTGTTTCGGTTTTAAAGTCAATTTACTGATTTTATTTTTGTTTTATTTGAATTTAAAGAAAAAGAAATATGAAGAGTTTTAAAAGCTTATTTACCTTAAGTCCTTTCATCTCCTTTGTCCTTTCATTTGCCATAACTCCTCAATTACTATCTTGGCTGTGCATTTTTGGTTTGTAGCCGTGATTTTTCAGCCTCCATTCACCCAAAAACATTTTACCTTCTCATTCATTCATGGCTTCAAGAAAAATCTATGGGTAATGGCTACTTTTTTTTACACTTTTCTTCTCATTTTTCATGTATTTTGCCTTGTTTTCTTTGCTTCTTTGAATGGCCTCCACTCCATATCCACGGCCACCACCCCCTACATCTCTTCCCTGCCATCACCACCAGCTACTCCTCTAGTCTTGACCAAGGCCGAGCCACCATGATGCCAAAACTCCACAAAAATTGCAACACAAGCCATAAAAACATGTTGTTTGACCACTATTTGTTCACCACTTCATTTTCCACCACCACCACCACCTTAGGCCGCCTCCACCACCTCTGGCCAGACCACCACACACCTTTCCTTCCACTGACCTGATCCATACCTCTCTGACCTGACCACACAAGCCCATGGCCGAGCCATTTTTTGTGAACAAAACCCACCAATTTTGCCTTAAACTCTTCATATTACTTTGTATAAACTTTCTCCTCATATTCTATTACCTAGGCCATGCATACACATGACCAAACCTAAGCCAAACTTGTTCAAACCAGAGCCAAAAACATCCCTAGGCCATGACAAAAGAATAGAGAAAGCAAGGCAAAAGATTTGGCATTCGTATCTCTTTTTATTTAAAAGTTATGTCATTTCTAGTGTATTGAAATTTATGGTTTGCTTTGATTTTTGTTTGGGTTGTAACACAAGATCTATATCATTGGATTTGCTCTCCACACTCAAATTGTATTAGAGTTGTCGTGCCTTCATAATCTTTGTGTTGTGAGCTTTGTTGGAAAATCTCCAGCTTAACAGGTGAGTTATTCTCACCAGACAATATGTACATATATAACTAGTGAATTGACCCCTTTTGAATCTGCAAAATGCATTATCATGTTACACTTGCTATGTTATGATTTTATGATGTTCACCCATGCTTAAACACCTATTATATTATATGTTACTGTTATATTATGTTGTTCTATTATTTTTATCAGTTTATCACACTGCAAGTTCACTTTAGATTAGAATCACTATGGGTTGAAATGATACATACCCGAACGGACTTTAGAATAGGAGAAAATCATTATGGGCTGAAATGATAGGCCTGAATGATTTTCAATTATTTTTCATTTCCTTGGGATTGCGGGTTTGAAATGATCAAACCCGGGTTTTCTTTGTAAATTACGGGTTGAAATGATATATTACCCGTATCACTTTACCTAGACTAGAAATGAAATACAGACCCGTTGTTAAAATATGTTTTTATAAAAATCTTAAAAATATTTTTGAAATGTAAATATTATAATATTTGATTTAAACTAAATAAAAAAATGATTTATGTAAGCATTATTGATTTTTTTGAAAATTTATAAGTGAAATAAATTATTGGTAAAACTAGAAAATTTGAAATGTAAGTTATTTTGGGAAATTTTAATTGGGTGATAATTGGAATTTAAATTAAATATGAAATGTGATAACTTCATGATAATTTGGATTAAAGTGAATTTAAATGATTTTTATATTATATTAATGATTTTGAATAAAGTTAAAATGTGAAATGAATGAATATTTAAGTTGAAATTTTGAAATATAACTAAAATTGGAAATTTGTGAATTTGGCTTAAGAGTGAATTTTAAGTTAAGTAAATAAAAATGGAATTAAGTTATATTTGAAAATTTAAAATTAAGTGTTAATTTAATTTAATTTAATGAATTTATAATTTAAAATTGGAATTTAATAAGTGAATTATTATTAAATTTTGATTTTTGAATGGAGGTTTAACTTTATAAAATCATGAATATAAGGGTATTTGAATGATTATATATGATTTTATAAGTTAAAAATGATTTATATAAAAATATAATTGTTTGTGAAATTATACTGAATATTTGAAATTAATTAACTGCATCTCTGAAATGCTATTAATTCTAATGTAAATGATAATACAACATTTGTAAATGCTGTAGTTGATAATAATGAACCAAATGGCTAAATTTAATTAAAGGCTATTATAGCATTTTTGTAATGTTATAATGGTTGAATTTAACTAAGTTTATTTGAAACTAATGTAACCCTATTACAGCATTTTAAATGCTGTCTTTTGTTAAATTGAACTGTTTTAAATGTGACTTTCCGTAGCATTTTCTAAATGCTGCAAAAGTTGAATTTTCATTGTTTTAATTAATTTAAGTGAACGAATGAAAGATTAAAATTTTGGAAATTTAATAATTTAATTATTAATAATAACTTTATTTTTATGATTTAAAATAAAGTAATTTGTTTCGAAATATAAACTATGTTGAAATATGATATTTTGATATTTTGAAATGGATTTTTGAAGGATATTGAATTTTGAAATGATATTTGATTTCGAAGTATAAAATACCATTTTGAAATTTTAACCACGGGGTGTATTTAATTTATAGTTTAACTGATCCTTGAAGGATGGGCGATCCCAAGCATCCTTTGAGTTATTGTGCATTTCTACTACAGTTCACTTGAGTTGGTTTACATTATATAAGTATATATTGTCCTGACTCGAGTGTTTTGTGTTTTACTTTACGCTCGGGTCAGCCTGAGTATTTATAGCTTAGCTTTGGATCTCATTCTGGAGCTAGGAATCGCTGGAGATTCTGCTTGTCTAGTTATCTGTTCCTTTCAGTTCAGTTGTTCTATTCTAGTTCTGGTATTTATAAACTTCTATGTATTTGGGATTTCTATTGTATATGTTTTCAGAATGATATTATGTATTATGTTTTGAGAGTTTGTATATAGTAGCTTCATGAACTACTATGGTATTTTATTTCCGCTGTGAGTTATTCTGATATGTTTTGTGTCTGTGATTCTGTGTATTTGATTTCATTTGCTCCAAATTTATTTACAATCTGTTATTTTGAATTATTCAAGTCATACATGTGTGGATTATTGTCGATTTGAATGGTCCAAAATAGTGGGTCGTTACAGTTGGTATTAGAGCTTTGGTTTTAGGCAAACCTTAGCCTACGGAGCAAAAACTCATTAGAGATAGGGTAGAAATACCCTAGTATAAGTGAAATCAATCTCAGAATCATTTCTTTGTGAGAGAACGTATTTTCGAAGTATAAAATGATTTTCAAATGATTTTTAAAGAATTTTCAAAGATTATTTTGATATAAATTTCCTTGCTTTGAAAGTAAAATATTTCTTAAACTTCATTCCTTTCGTATCCACCTTGTTAGTAATTTCTTTGATTAGGATCCTCTAAAATTTTGAACTTCTCTCTTGATTGATCTAGATCCATTGTTGATAGGAATCTATTTTGAGTATGGCAAAATCAGTAGTTTGTTAAGTTGTTTTGAGTAAACTCTGTTGTATCTTTTGCTTAGCTAAAGTTGTCCAACTAAAGATATTTATGCTTCTGTTTTCATATGTTATGAATTCGAGTCTTTCCAAATTTTTATGGGAATTTTTCTGTATCGATATAGGTTATATATCTCTAATCTTCGTTTGGATTCTTATCGAATAAGATTCCTTTGAATTTTGGAATGCTCCCACTTGTTCTGAAATCCATTCCTGTCTCCCCTAATTGTATTCTTTTGATTTTGGAGCATTGCATCACTCCACTTTGTATGACCTTTATAGGGTGGCGATTCCGCCAATCTTTGAATGATTATAATTGGCATTGATTCATCGGAGATTTCTGTATCCTCGGTTTACGATGTTTTCTATCTTCTGCTATATTTAGATTCTATCTCTGGCAATCGAAGGTCGATTTGCCTTAGATTTTCGCATCGATTATATTCCTGAAGTCACGGTTGACCAGTTAAGGTCGCCCGCGATTCATATAGGCTTATCCATCTTCTATTTGGTAATTTAATTATCTTATCTTCGTTTGAGCCTATCTTTGAATTAGAATTCTATTTGATTAGAGTCCTTCTAAATTTGAATCTCTGTTTTGCTTTGAAATCTATCCTTGAATCGTCCCTTGGAAAGTTTGTGGTTGATTGTCTTTTGAAAATTGTGTATTCATCGTAGTTTTTATTTTGATAAGGATGGCCATATTTTTATATAAAGATGAAATGTTTTTGATAAGGATTATGTACCTTTTAAAAAAAATGAGAATTTGAAGTTTTGAAAGGATTTGAAATTTTGAAAATTTTATAAGAAATGTTTTCATATAAAATGATTTATAACTGAAGGTTTTGAATCTGAATTTAAGTGATTGAACTCTGGCATTTTGGAACTGGTTTTAAGATTTTGAAATAATAAATAATATGATTTGAAATTATTTTTCCGAATAAGTAATGTTTCAATGATTTTAATGGGTTTTAATGATTTTGAAGGAATTTCAAAGAAGTTTTCAAAGTAAATGGAAGTCCAGAACCACTTGTGTCGCTGGAAAATAATTTCGGTGATGAGTGCACGCATCATCGACATTGATTTTCGAGTTTCTGAGTGAGGGAGAGGCCACTTCGGTAACTTTGCTATGCGATTGATTTGTGAAACCAAATCTGATTTCAAATTCCGAAGCGTGATGTGATATTCGAAAGATATATGTATATATATTGAACAATTTGAAATGAGCCGGTGTTCAGTCCTTGAGTTTTGGATTTGATTTGATATAACCCTATTTTGGAATTGATTTACTGATTTAATTATGATTTCCAACTCTTGGATTGAAATATGATTTCTTCGACTATTTTGAAGGTTCGAGCACTTCCAAATCAAGGTTAACTTTTCAAAGCTAAATTTTTTGAAAAGTATGAATTATTTGATAAAGTATATAAATTTGTTTTGAATGTTTAAGTATGAAGTAATATGATTTAAATAAGTTGAAACTGTTTTGTTAAGTAAATGAATAAGGCAATTTTAAAATTTTCTAATATGAAATTTAGATTCGAAATGCTTTGAAAAGAATTTTGTCTTCAAAATATTTTGAATAAAATTTAGTTTAAATGTTTTAACTTAGTAACATCTTTATGAAACTATATATTTAACAAGTTGGAATAAATATATAAGTTGTACGTATGGTGTTTTATTCGCATAATTAATTTGATCCAAGTTTGAGTACACAAGTTCGAGGTGTATTACACCATTTTGTGTTAGGATTTTCATTCGATTCTTGATGGCGAATATTTGATATGGATTTTGGGCTTGATTCTAGAATTCTCTATCGTAGTATATGGCTATGCAAGGAGACTGATGGCTTCTAGTCGAGAAACCATATCGAAATCTGCATTAGGGAAGTCGAATGGACAATACTAGTTCGAAAGCGAACTTGTGTGATCTAGCGAGCGATCAAATGTAGTTTTGCGAAATGATGACGTATGTACATCTTATATCCTAATATCATTTATATATTTTGACGCTGAAATTGAAAGCTGTCGAGTTAGAATATCTTTGCTTACTAAAAGAAAATTCCAATTTAAATTACAAAGATATATAACCCATAAAAGCAAAGATATTCAAATCCCATATGGCTCTTCATACAGCGAAATTTATTTTGATAAATTTGATCCTTATATAAGATGGACCTTACATAAGTATAAGATGATTTTGAAAACATTTGATTTTGGAAATGAATTGGTTGACTTAAATTATTGATTTGGAAATTTGGATTTATTTTCTAAATCTATTATTCTGGAAACGTTGAAACTAAAGATAATTAATTTGAGAAGAAATAATTCGGTGAAATTGTATATGATTTTGAAATTGAACTGATATTGAAACAAATTGAAATTTGAGAACCTTATGTTACTAAACACTTGATTTGGAAGTTGTCGAACTTATATAAAATTGATTTGTATGAGTATGAAATTGATTCGAAAACTATAGATTTGAAAAGGTACTCAATTTGAAAGTGAAATCTTATATATAATGGATATTATATAAGTACGATATTTGAAAGTGATTTGAATAGGTACTATATGATACATATTTTCGAAGTAAAGATATGGAAAGTGCCTTCTGCTTGATATCCGATTTGTGGCCACATCTTGGATTCATTCTATCGATATTATTCTCTCTGATTTTTGGTTTTCCGGATATGATACTCGAGTGTCCTTCGAATTCCATGGCGTTACCCATGGTCTTACGAACTCGACTGCATAGCGTAATTCGTAAGGCAGTGATTGCTTAAAAGGTATGGATGTTTCCTGGGAGATCCAGGCGTAACCATTGTGTATCTGCGATCTATGGTCGTGTTAGTGGCGTAATCCGCAAGGCAGGGATTGCTTAAGGGGTATGGATGTTTCCTGGGGGATCCAGGCGTAACCATTTTTATGTATCCTGCGGTCCACCGGTTTGTTGCATGGCGAAATTCGCAAGGCAGTGAATGCTTAAAAGGTACGGATGTTTCCTGGGGGATCCAGGCGTAACCATTGTGTGTCTGCGATCCATGATTTGATTCATTTTTTGTTTGGATTGTACTTTCCATATCTGTTTTTAAAGGTTTTCCCAGTATTTTCACTAGGTGTTGAAACAGGTCTACTAAGTACCTAGAGAATTCCAGTTTTGCGCCTGATCAACGCACTACCATAGTCTACAGGAACAAGGATAAACTTGTTGAAACATCGAGTTATAAAAGTATTTTGATAAAATATTATATAAAGGATATTTTGATCAGTTATTTTCCTTCCTAAAGGATTTTAAAGTGTTTTAAATATTTTACCTCTTTAACCAACAATTTTAATTAATGGCTCATCCTTGTCTTTCAACCCATTTTCCCTCCTAGATATCCCTATTCCCCTACCTTCTTTTCGGGGATGTCTTCCAACCTATTGTTCTGCCTAGTTGTTTCTCCGAAAATTTTTCCTTTTCGAGGACGAAAAGATTTGAGTGGGGGAGAGTGTAACAACCCTTTATTTTATGATTATTTTAATTATATATATATATTAATTTCTTTAATTTAATTTCCTGATTTAAAAACTTTATTTTATTTAGTAAAATGAATAAATTTTCTTATTTTAAATATAAATTTTGATTTTGATGTGAATTAGAATTCCAAACATGACTAAAAAGAATATTTTCCAGAAAAGTGAATTTTGGTCAATATAGTCAAACTTTGACTTTTAATTTAGAAATTTGAAAGTTTGAAAATTTGAATTTTATCTTTTATTATGAAAGTAAATAAAATTTTAAGAATAATGCTTTTCGTTTCGTTGAAATCTGATTTATAATGTGAATGTTATGCCTTTTTCAATATTGTGTGTAATTTGCTGTATTTAACAAATTGTTTATTTTAAATTGTATAAATAATATTTTATTTGGTCATGTAATGTTCTAATTTATATTTATATGGGTAAAATAACATGTTATGCATATATTTTGGTTTTAAAAAATTTTTAAAAGTATAATTGACATTTTCCAGTGTCAGTTGTATTTTGCTTACAATTTCTAATTTCCAGTTTCAATTAATTAAAGTAATTCTTTATTTATTTTTCTATTTTTTTTCTTAAAATCTTATTTTATTCTCATTCCCACTTTATTTTGTTCCTCATTTATTTTATTTATTTGACCTTTTATTTGTTTTAAAGTTAAATAGAAATTTTCTAAAACTAGTGATATTCTATTTGTAAATTTTAAGTCCTGTTTTGAGTTTTTAAACAATTTCTTTAGTTCTTTTTCTAATTTCTCTAAATTTAATTAATTATTTCATTTTTAAAATATAAATGAATTATTTTACTTCACATTTTTTTTTTAATATTTTTAAAATGAAGTTTTTAATTTTCCAAAGTCAATAGTGATTTATTTATAATTTGTAGACCCTGTTTTCAATTTTTAAGCAATTTCTTATATTCTTTTTCCATTTTCTTTAAAATTAATTAATTATTTTTATTTTATATTACTTTGTTTCGGTTTTAAAGTCAATTTACAGATTTTATTTTTGTTTTATTTGAATTTAAAGAAAAAGAAATATGAAGAGTTTTAAAAGCTTATTTACCTTAAGTCCTTTCATCTCCTTTGTCCTTTCATTTGCCATAACTCCTCAATTACTATCTTGGCTGTGCATTTTTGGTTTGTAGCCGTGATTTTTCAGCCTCCATTCACCCAAAAACATTTTACCTTCTCATTCATTCATGGCTTCAAGAAAAATCTATGGGTAATGGCTACTTTTTTTTACACTTTTCTTCTCATTTTTCATGTATTTTGCCTTGTTTTCTTTGCTTCTTTGAATGGCCTCCACTCCATATCCACGGCCACCACCCCCTACATCTCTTCCCTGCCATCACCACCAGCTACTCCTCTAGTCTTGACCAAGGCCGAGCCACCATGATGCCAAAACTCCACAAAAATTGCAACACAAGCCATAAAAACATGTTGTTTGACCACTATTTGTTCACCACTTCATTTTCCACCACCACCACCACCTTAGGCCGCCTCCACCACCTCTGGCCAGACCACCACACACCTTTCCTTCCACTGACCTGATCCATACCTCTCTGACCTGACCACACAAGCCCATGGCCGAGCCATTTTTTGTGAACAAAACCCACCAATTTTGCCTTAAACTCTTCATATTCCTTTGTATAAACTTTCTCCTCATATTCTACTACCTAGGCCATGCATACACATGACCAAACCTGAGCCAAACTTGTTCAAACCAGAGCCAAAAACATCCCTAGGCCATGACAAAAGAATAGAGAAAGCAAGGCAAAAGATTTGGCATTCGTATCTCTTTTTATTTAAAAGTTATGTCATTTCTAGTGTATTGAAATTTATGGTTTGCTTTGATTTTTGTTTGGGTTGTAACACAAGATCTATATCATTGGATTTGCTCTCCACACTCAAATTGTATTAGAGTTTTCGTGCCTTCATAATCTTTGTGTTGTGAGCTTTGTTGGCAAATCTCCAGCTTAACAGGTGAGTTATTCTCACCAGACAATATGTACATATATAACTAGTGAATTGACCCCTTTTGAATCTGCAAAATGCATTATCATGTTACACTTGCTATGTTATGATTTTATGATGTTCACACATGCTTAAAAACCTATTATATTATATGTTACTGTTATATTATGCTGTTCTATTATTTTTATCAGTTTATCACACTGCAAGTTCACTTTAGATTAGAATCACTATGGGTTGAAATGATACATACCCGAACGGACTTTAGAATAGGAGAAAATCATTATGGGCTGAAATGATAGGCCTGAATGATTTTCAATTATTTTTCATTTCCTTGGGATTGCGGGTTTGAAATGAACAAACCCGGGTTTTCTTTGTAAATTACGGGTTGAAATGATATATTACCCGTATCACTTTACCTAGACTAGAAATGAAATACAGACCCGTTGTTAAAATATGTTTTTATAAAAATCTTAAAAATATTTTTGAAATGTAAATATTATAATATTTGATTTAAACTAAATAAAAAATGATTTATGTAAGCATTATTGATTTTTTGAAAATTTATAAGTGAAATAAATTATTGGTAAAACTAGAAAATTTGAAATGTAAGTTATTTTGGGAAATTTTAACTGGGTGATAATTGGAATTTAAATTAAATATGAAATGTGATAACTTCATGATAATTTGGATTAAAGTGAATTTAAATGATTTTTATATTATATTAATGATTTTGAATAAAGTTAAAATGTGAAATGAATGAATATTTAAGTGAAATTTTGAAATATAACTAAAATTGGAAATTTGTGAATTTGGCTTAAGAGTGAATTTTAAGTTAAGTAAATAAAAATGGAATTAAGTTATATTTGAAAATTTAAAATTAAGTGTTAAGTTAATTTAATTTAATGAATTTATAATTTAAAATTGGAATTTAATAAGTGAATTATTATTAAATTTTGATTTTTGAATGGAGGTTTAACTTTATAAAATCATGAATATAAGGGTATTTGAATGATTATATATGATTTTATAAGTTAAAAATGATTTATATAAAAATATAATTGTTTGTGAAATTATACTGAATATTTGAAGTTAATTAACTGCATCTCTGAAATGCTATTAATTCTAATGTAAATGATAATACAACATTTGTAAATGTTGTAGTTGATAATAATGAACCAAATGGCTAAATTTAATTAAAGGCTATTATAGCATTTTTGTAATGTTATAATGGTTGAATTTAACTAAGTTTATTTGAAACTAATGTAACCCTATTACAGCATTTTAAATGTTGTCTTTTGTTAAATTGAACTGTTTTAAATGTGACTATCCGTAGCATTTTCTAAATGCTGCAAAAGTTGAATTTTCATTGTTTTAATTAATTTAAGTGAACGAATGAAAGATTAAAATTTTGGAAATTTAATAATTTAATTATTAATAATAACATTATTTTTATGATTTAAAATAAAGCAATTTGTTTCGAAATATAAACTATTTTGAAATATGATATTTTGATATTTTGAAATGGATTTTTGAAGGATATTGAATTTTGAAATGATATTTGATTTCGAAGTATAAAATACCATTTTGAAATTTTAACCATGGGGTGTATTTAATTTATAGTTTAACTGATCCTTGAAGGATGGGCGATCCCAAGCATCCTTTGAGTTATTGTGCATTTCTACTACAGTTCACTTGAGTTGGTTTACATTATATAAGTATATATTGTCCTGACTCGAGTGTTTTGTGTTTTACTTTACGCTCGGGTCAGCCTGAGTATTTACAGCTTAGCTTTGGATCTCATTCTGGAGCTAGGAATCGCTGGAGATTCTGCTTGTCTAGTTATCTGTTCCTTTCAGTTCAGTTGTTCTATTCTAGTTCTGGTATTTATAAACTTCTATGTATTTGGGATTTCTATTGTATATGTTTTCAGAATGATATTATGTATTATGTTTTGAGAGTTTGTATATAGTAGCTTCATGAACTACTATGGTATTTTATTTCCGCTGTGAGTTATTCTGATATGTTCTGTGTCTGTGATTCTGTGTATTTGATTTCATTTGCTCCAAATTTATTTACAATCTGTTATTTTGAATTATTCAAGTCAGACATGTGTGGATTATTGTCGATTTGAATGGTCCAAAATAGTGGGTCGTTACAGTTGGTATCAGAGCTTTGGTTTTAGGCAAACCTTAGCCTACGGAGCAAAAACTCATTAGAGATAGGGTAGAAATACCCTAGTATAAGTGAAATCAATCTCAGAATCATTTCTTTGTGAGAGAACGTATTTTCGAAGTATAAAATGATTTTCAAATGATTTTTAAAGAATTTTCAAAGATTATTTTGATATAAATTTCCTTGCTTTGAAAGTAAAATATTTCTTAAACTTCATTCCTTTCGTATCCACCTTGTTAGTAATTTCTTTGATTAGGATCCTCTAAAATTTTGAACTTCTCTCTTGATTGATCTAGATCCATTGTTGATAGGAATCTATTTTGAGTATGGCAAAATCAGTAGTTTGTTAAGTTGTTTTGAGTAAACTCTGTTGTATCTTTTGCTTAGCTAAAGTTGTCCAACTAAAGATATTTATGCTTCTGTTTTCGTATGTTATGAATTCGAGTCTTTCCAAATTTTTATGGGAATTTTTCTGTATCGATATAGGTTATATATCTCTAATCTTCGTTTGGATTCTTATCGAATAAGATTCCTTTGAATTTTGGAACGCTCCCACTTGTTCTGAAATCCATTCCTGTCTCCCCTAATTGTATTCTTTTGATTTTGGAGCATTGCATCACTCCACTTTGTATGACCTTTATAGGGTGGCGATTCCGCCAATCTTTGAATGATTATAATTGGCATTGATTCATCGGAGATTTCTGTATCCTCGGTTTACGATGTTTTTTATCTTCTGCTATATTTAGATTCTATCTCTGGCAATCGAAGGTCGATTTGCCTTAGATTTTCGCATCGATTATATTCCTAAAGTCACGGTTGACCAGTTAAGGTCGCCCGCGATTCATATAGGCTTATCCATCTTCTATTTGGTAATTTAATTATCTTATCTTCGTTTGAGCCTATCTTTGAATTAGAATTCTATTTGATTAGAGTCCTTCTAAATTTGAATCTCTGTTTTGCTTTGAAATCGATCCTTGAATCGTCCCTTGGAAAGTTTGTGGTTGATTGTCTTTTGAAAATTGTGTATTCATCGTAGTTTTTATTTTGATAAGGATGGCCATATTTTTATATAAAGATGAAATGTTTTTGATAAGGATTATGTACCTTTAAAAAAAATGAGAATTTGAAGTTTTGAAAGGATTTGAAATTTTGAAAATTTTATAAGAAATGTTTTCATATAAAATGATTTATAACTGAAGGTTTTGAATCTGAATTTAAGTGATTGAACTCTGGCATTTTGGAACTGGTTTTAAGATTTTGAAATAATAAATAATATGATTTGAAATTATTTTTCCGAATAAGTAATGTTTCAATGATTTTAATGGGTTTTAATGATTTTGAAGGAATTTCAAGGAAGTTTTCAAAGTAAATGGAAGTCCAGAACCACTTGTGTCGCTGGAAAATAATTTCGGTGATGAGTGCACGCATCATCGACATTGATTTTCGAGTTTCTGAGTGAGGGAGAGGCCACTTCGGTAACTTTGCTATGCGATTGATTTGTGAAACCAATTCTGATTTCAAATTCCGAAGCGTGATGTGATATTCGAAAGATATATGTATATATATTGAACAATTTGAAATGAGCCGGTGTTCGGTCCTTGAGTTTTGGATTTGATTTGATATAACCCTATTTTGGAATTGATTTACTGATTTAATTATGATTTCCAACTCTTGGATTGAAATATGATTTCTTCGACTATTTTGAAGGTTCGAGCACTTCCAAATCAAGGTTAACTTTTCAAAGCTAAAATTTTTGAAAAGTATGAATTGTTTGATAAAGTATATAAATTTGTTTTGAATGTTTATGTATGAAGTAATATGATTTAAATAAGTTGAAACTGTTTTGTTAAGTAAATGAATAAGGCAATTTTAAAATTTTCTAATATGAAATTTAGATTCGAAATGCTTTGAAAAGAATTTGGTCTTCAAAATATTTTGAATAAAATTTAGTTTAAATGTTTTAACTTAGTAACATCTTTATGAAACTATATATTTAACAAGTTGGAATAAATATATAAGTTGTACGTATGGTGTTTTATTCGCATAATTAATTTGATCCAAGTTTGAGTACATAAGTTCGAGGTGGATTACACCATTTCGTGTTAGGATTTTCATTCGATTCTTGATGGCGAATATTTGATATGGATTTTGGGCTTGATTCTAGAATTCTCTATCGTAGTATATGGCTATGCAAGGAGACTGATGGCTTCTAGTCGAGAAACCATATCGAAATCCGCATTAGGGAAGTCGAATGGACAATACTAGTTCGAAAGCGAACTTGTGTGATCTAGCGAGCGATCAAATGTAGTTTTGCGAAATGATGACGTATGTACATCTTATATCCTAATATCATTTATATATTTTGACGCTGAAATTGAAAGCTGTCGAGTTAGAATATCTTTGCTTACTAAAAGAAAATTCCAATTTAAATTACAAAGATATATAACCCATAAAAGCAAAGATATTCAAATCCCATATGGCTCTTCATACAGCGAAATTTATTTTGAAAAATTTGATCCTTATATAAGATGGACCTTACATAAGTATAAGATGATTTTGAAAACATTTGATTTTGGAAATGAATTGGTTGACTTAAATTATTGATTTGGAAATTTGGATTTATTTTCTAAATCTATTATTCTGGAAACGTTGAAACTAAAGATAATTAATTTGAGAAGAAATAATTCGGTGAAATTGTATATGATTTTGAAATTGAACTAATATTGAAACAAATTGAAATTTGAGAACCTTATGTTACTAAACACTTGATTTGGAAGTTGTCGAACTTATATAAAATTGATTTGTATGAGTATGAAATTGATTCGAAAACTATAGATTTGAAAAGGTACTCAATTTGAAAGTGAAATCTTATATATAATGGATATTATATAAGTACGATATTTGAAAGTGATTTGAAAAGGTACTATATGATACATATTTTCGAAGTAAAGATATGGAAAGTGCCTTCTGCTTGATATCCGATTTGTGGCCACATCTTGGATTCATTCTATCGATATTATTCTCTCTGATTTTTGGTTTTCCGGATATGATACTCGAGTGTCCTTCGAATTCCATGGCGTTACCCATGGTCTTACGAACTCGACTGCATAGCGTAATTCGTAAGGCAGTGATTGCTTAAAAGGTACGGATGTTTCCTGGGGGATCAAGGCGCAACCATTGTGTATCTGCGATCTATGGTCGTGTTAGTGGCATAATCCGCAAGGCAGGGATTGCTTAAGGGGTATGGATGTTTCCTGGGGGATCCAGGCGTAACCATTTTTATGTATCCTGCTGTCCACCGGTTTATTGCATGGCGAAATTCGCAAGGCAGTGAATGCTTAAAAGGTACGGATGTTTCCTGGGGGATCCAGGCGTAACCATTGTGTGTCTGCGATCCATGATTTGATTCGTTTTTTGTTTGGATTGTACTTTCCATATCTGTTTTTAAAGGTTTTCCCAGTATTTTCACTAGGTGTTGAAACAGGTCTACTAAGTACCTGGAGAATTCCAGTTTTGCGCCTGATCAACGCACTACCAGAGTCTACAAGAACAAGGATAAACTTGTTGAAACATCGAGTTATAAAAGTATTTTGATAAAATATTATATAAAGGATATTTTGATCAGTTATTTTCCTTCCTAAAGGATTTTAAAGTGTTTTAAATATTTTACCTCTTTAACCAACAATTTTAATTAATGGCTCATCCTTGTCTTTCAACCCATTTTCCCTCCTAGATATCCCTATTCCCCTACCTTCTTTTCGGGGATGTCTTCCAACCTATTGTTCTGCCTAGTTGTTTCTCCGAAATTTTTTCCTTTTCGAGGACGAAAAGATTTGAGTGGGGGAGAGTGTAACAACCCTTTATTTTGTGATTATTTTAATTATATATATATTAATTTCTTTAATTTAATTTCCTGATTTAAAAACTTTATTTTATTTATTAAAATGAATAAATTTTGTTATTTTAAATATAAATTTTGATTTTGATGTGAATTAGAATTCCAAACATGACTAAAAAGAATATTTTCCAGAAAAGTGAATTTTGGTCAATATAGTCAAACTTTGACTTTTAATTTAGAAATTTGAAAGTTTGAAAATTTGAATTTTATCTTTTATTATGAAAGTAAATAAAATTTTAAGAATAATGCTTTTCGTTTCGTTGAAATCTGATTTATAATGTGAATGTTATGCCTTTTTCAATATTGTGTGTAATTTGCTGTATTTAACAAATTGTTTATTTTAAATTGTATAAATAATATTTTATTTGGTCATGTAATGTTCTAATTTATATTTATATGGGTAAAATAACATGTTATGCATATATTTTGGTTTTAAAACATTTTTAAAAGTATAATTGACATTTTCCAGTGTCAGTTGTATTTTGCTTACAATTTCTAATTTCCAGTTTCAATTAATTAAAGTAATTCTTTATTTATTTTTCTATTTTTTTCTTAAAATCTTATTTTATTCTCATTCCCACTTTATTTTGTTCCTCATTTATTTTATTTATTTGACCTTTTATTTGTTTTAAAGTGATATAGAAATTTTCTAAAACTAGTGATATTCTATTTGTAAATTTTAAGTCCTGTTTTGAATTTTTAAACAATTTCTTTAGTTCTTTTTCTAATTTCTCTAAATTTAATTAATTATTTCATTTTTAAAATATAAATGAATTATTTTACTTCACATTTTTTTTTAATATTTTTAAAATGAAGTTTTTAATTTTCCAAAGTCAATAGTGATTTATTTGTAATTTATGGACCCTGTTTTCAATTTTTAAGCAATTTCTTATATTCTTTTTCCATTTTCTTTAAAATTAATTAATTATTTTTATTTTATATTACTTTGTTTCGGTTTTAAAGTCAATTACTGATTTTATTTTTGTTTTATTTGAATTTAAAGAAAAAGAAATATGAAGAGTTTTAAAAGCTTATTTACCTTAAGTCCTTTCATCTCCTTTGTCCTTTCATTTGCCATAACTCCTCAATTACTTTCTTGGCTGTGCATTTTTGGTTGTAGCCGTGATTTTTCAGCCTCCATTCACCCAAAAACATTTTACCTTCTCATTCATTCATGGCTTCAAGAAAAATCTATGGGTAATGGCTACTTTTTTTTTACACTTTTCTTCACATTTTTCATGTATTTTGCCTTGTTTTCTTTGCTTCTTTGAATGGCCTCCACTCCATATCCACGGCCACCACCCCCTACATCTCTTCCCTGCCATCACCACCAGCTACTCCTCTAGTCTTGACCAAGGCCGAGCCACCATGATGCCAAAACTCCACAAAAATTGCAACACAAGCCATAAAAACATGTTGTTTGACCACTATTTGTTCACCACTTCATTTTCCACCACCACCACCACCTTAGGCCGCCTCCACCACCTCTGGCCAGACCACCACACACCTTTCCTTCCACTGACCTGATCCATACCTCTCTGACCTAACCACACAAGCCCATGGCCGAGCCATTTTTTGTGAACAAAACCCACCAATTTTGCCTTAAACTCTTCATATTCCTTTGTATAAACTTTCTCCTCATATTCTACTACCTAGGCCATGCATACACATGACCAAACCTGAGCCAAACTTGTTCAAACCAGAGCCAAAAACATCCCTAGGCCATGACAAAAGAATAGAGAAAGCAAGGCAAAAGATTTGGCATTCGTATCTCTTTTTATTTAAAAGTTATGTCATTTCTAGTGTATTGAAATTTATGGTTTGCTTTGATTTTTGTTTGGGTTGTAACACAAGATCTATATCATTGGATTTGCTCTCCACACTCAAATTGTATTAGAGTTGTCGTGCCTTCATAATCTTTGTGTTGTGAGCTTTGTTGGAAAATCTCCAGCTTAACAGGTGAGTTATTCTCACCAGACAATATGTACATATATAACTAGTGAATTGACCCCTTTTGAATCTGCAAAATGCATTATCATGTTACACTTGCTATGTTATGATTTTATGATGTTCACCCATGCTTAAACACCTATTATATTATATGTTACTGTTATATTATGTTGTTCTATTATTTTTATCAGTTTATCACACTGCAAGTTCACTTTAGATTAGAATCACTATGGGTTGAAATGATACATACCCGAACGGACTTTAGAATAGGAGAAAATCATTATGGGCTGAAATGATAGGCCTGAATGATTTTCAATTATTTTTCATTTCCTTGGGATTGCGGGTTTGAAATGATCAAACCCGGGTTTTCTTTGTAAATTACGGGTTGAAATGATATATTACCCGTATCACTTTACCTAGACTAGAAATGAAATACAGACCCGTTGTTAAAATATGTTTTTATAAAAATCTTAAAAATATTTTTGAAATGTAAATATTATAATATTTGATTTAAACTAAATAAAAAAATGATTTATGTAAGCATTATTGATTTTTTTGAAAATTTATAAGTGAAATAAATTATTGGTAAAACTAGAAAATTTGAAATGTAAGTTATTTTGGGAAATTTTAATTGGGTGATAATTGGAATTTAAATTAAATATGAAATGTGATAACTTCATGATAATTTGGATTAAAGTGAATTTAAATGATTTTTATATTATATTAATGATTTTGAATAAAGTTAAAATGTGAAATGAATGAATATTTAAGTTGAAATTTTGAAATATAACTAAAATTGGAAATTTGTGAATTTGGCTTAAGAGTGAATTTTAAGTTAAGTAAATAAAAATGGAATTAAGTTATATTTGAAAATTTAAAATTAAGTGTTAATTTAATTTAATTTAATGAATTTATAATTTAAAATTGGAATTTAATAAGTGAATTATTATTAAATTTTGATTTTTGAATGGAGGTTTAACTTTATAAAATCATGAATATAAGGGTATTTGAATGATTATATATGATTTTATAAGTTAAAAATGATTTATATAAAAATATAATTGTTTGTGAAATTATACTGAATATTTGAAATTAATTAACTGCATCTCTGAAATGCTATTAATTCTAATGTAAATGATAATACAACATTTGTAAATGCTGTAGTTGATAATAATGAACCAAATGGCTAAATTTATTTAAAGGCTATTATAGCATTTTTGTAATGTTATAATGGTTGAATTTAACTAAGTTTATTTGAAACTAATGTAACCCTATTACAGCATTTTAAATGCTGTCTTTTGTTAAATTGAACTGTTTTAAATGTGACTTTCCGTAGCATTTTCTAAATGCTGCAAAAGTTGAATTTTCATTGTTTTAATTAATTTAAGTGAACGAATGAAAGATTAAAATTTTGGAAATTTAATAATTTAATTATTAATAATAACTTTATTTTTATGATTTAAAATAAAGTAATTTGTTTCGAAATATAAACTATGTTGAAATATGATATTTTGATATTTTGAAATGGATTTTTGAAGGATATTGAATTTTGAAATGATATTTGATTTCGAAGTATAAAATACCATTTTGAAATTTTAACCACGGGGTGTATTTAATTTATAGTTTAACTGATCCTTGAAGGATGGGCGATCCCAAGCATCCTTTGAGTTATTGTGCATTTCTACTACAGTTCACTTGAGTTGGTTTACATTATATAAGTATATATTGTCCTGACTCGAGTGTTTTGTGTTTTACTTTACGCTCGGGTCAGCCTGAGTATTTATAGCTTAGCTTTGGATCTCATTCTGGAGCTAGGAATCGCTGGAGATTCTGCTTGTCTAGTTATCTGTTCCTTTCAGTTCAGTTGTTCTATTCTAGTTCTGGTATTTATAAACTTCTATGTATTTGGGATTTCTATTGTATATGTTTTCAGAATGATATTATGTATTATGTTTTGAGAGTTTGTATATAGTAGCTTCATGAACTACTATGGTATTTTATTTCCGCTGTGAGTTATTCTGATATGTTTTGTGTCTGTGATTCTGTGTATTTGATTTCATTTGCTCCAAATTTATTTACAATCTGTTATTTTGAATTATTCAAGTCATACATGTGTGGATTATTGTCGATTTGAATGGTCCAAAATAGTGGGTCGTTACAGTTGGTATCAGAGCTTTGGTTTTAGGCAAACCTTAGCCTACGGAGCAAAAACTCATTAGAGATAGGGTAGAAATACCCTAGTATAAGTGAAATCAATCTCAGAATCATTTCTTTGTGAGAGAACGTATTTTCGAAGTATAAAATGATTTTCAAATGATTTTTAAAGAATTTTCAAAGATTATTTTGATATAAATTTCCTTGCTTTGAAAGTAAAATATTTCTTAAACTTCATTCCTTTCGTATCCACCTTGTTAGTAATTTCTTTGATTAGGATCCTCTAAAATTTTGAACTTCTCTCTTGATTGATCTAGATCCATTGTTGATAGGAATCTATTTTGAGTATGGCAAAATCAGTAGTTTGTTAAGTTGTTTTGAGTAAACTCTGTTGTATCTTTTGCTTAGCTAAAGTTGTCCAACTAAAGATATTTATGCTTCTGTTTTCATATGTTATGAATTCGAGTCTTTCCAAATTTTTATGGGAATTTTTCTGTATCGATATAGGTTATATATCTCTAATCTTCGTTTGGATTCTTATCGAATAAGATTCCTTTGAATTTTGGAATGCTCCCACTTGTTCTGAAATCCATTCCTGTCTCCCCTAATTGTATTCTTTTGATTTTGGAGCATTGCATCACTCCACTTTGTATGACCTTTATAGGGTGGCGATTCCGCCAATCTTTGAATGATTATAATTGGCATTGATTCATCGGAGATTTCTGTATCCTCGGTTTACGATGTTTTCTATCTTCTGCTATATTTAGATTCTATCTCTGGCAATCGAAGGTCGATTTGCCTTAGATTTTCGCATCGATTATATTCCTGAAGTCACGGTTGACCAGTTAAGGTCGCCCGCGATTCATATAGGCTTATCCATCTTCTATTTGGTAATTTAATTATCTTATCTTCGTTTGAGCCTATCTTTGAATTAGAATTCTATTTGATTAGAGTCCTTCTAAATTTGAATCTCTGTTTTGCTTTGAAATCTATCCTTGAATCGTCCCTTGGAAAGTTTGTGGTTGATTGTCTTTTGAAAATTGTGTATTCATCGTAGTTTTTATTTTGATAAGGATGGCCATATTTTTATATAAAGATGAAATGTTTTTGATAAGGATTATGTACCTTTTAAAAAAAATGAGAATTTGAAGTTTTGAAAGGATTTGAAATTTTGAAAATTTTATAAGAAATGTTTTCATATAAAATGATTTATAACTGAAGGTTTTGAATCTGAATTTAAGTGATTGAACTCTGGCATTTTGGAACTGGTTTTAAGATTTTGAAATAATAAATAATATGATTTGAAATTATTTTTCCGAATAAGTAATGTTTCAATGATTTTAATGGGTTTTAATGATTTTGAAGGAATTTCAAAGAAGTTTTCAAAGTAAATGGAAGTCCAGAACCACTTGTGTCGCTGGAAAATAATTTCGGTGATGAGTGCACGCATCATCGACATTGATTTTCGAGTTTCTGAGTGAGGGAGAGGCCACTTCGGTAACTTTGCTATGCGATTGATTTGTGAAACCAAATCTGATTTCAAATTCCGAAGCGTGATGTGATATTCGAAAGATATATGTATATATATTGAACAATTTGAAATGAGCCGGTGTTCAGTCCTTGAGTTTTGGATTTGATTTGATATAACCCTATTTTGGAATTGATTTACTGATTTAATTATGATTTCCAACTCTTGGATTGAAATATGATTTCTTCGACTATTTTGAAGGTTCGAGCACTTCCAAATCAAGGTTAACTTTTCAAAGCTAAATTTTTTGAAAAGTATGAATTATTTGATAAAGTATATAAATTTGTTTTGAATGTTTAAGTATGAAGTAATATGATTTAAATAAGTTGAAACTGTTTTGTTAAGTAAATGAATAAGGCAATTTTAAAATTTTCTAATATGAAATTTAGATTCGAAATGCTTTGAAAAGAATTTTGTCTTCAAAATATTTTGAATAAAATTTAGTTTAAATGTTTTAACTTAGTAACATCTTTATGAAACTATATATTTAACAAGTTGGAATAAATATATAAGTTGTACGTATGGTGTTTTATTCGCATAATTAATTTGATCCAAGTTTGAGTACACAAGTTCGAGGTGGATTACACCATTTTGTGTTAGGATTTTCATTCGATTCTTGATGGCGAATATTTGATATGGATTTTGGGCTTGATTCTAGAATTCTCTATCGTAGTATATGGCTATGCAAGGAGACTGATGGCTTCTAGTCGAGAAACCATATCGAAATCTGCATTAGGGAAGTCGAATGGACAATACTAGTTCGAAAGCGAACTTGTGTGATCTAGCGAGCGATCAAATGTAGTTTTGCGAAATGATGACGTATGTACATCTTATATCCTAATATCATTTATATATTTTGACGCTGAAATTGAAAGCTGTCGAGTTAGAATATCTTTGCTTACTAAAAGAAAATTCCAATTTAAATTACAAAGATATATAACCCATAAAAGCAAAGATATTCAAATCCCATATGGCTCTTCATACAGCGAAATTTATTTTGATAAATTTGATCCTTATATAAGATGGACCTTACATAAGTATAAGATGATTTTGAAAACATTTGATTTTGGAAATGAATTGGTTGACTTAAATTATTGATTTGGAAATTTGGATTTATTTTCTAAATCTATTATTCTGGAAACGTTGAAACTAAAGATAATTAATTTGAGAAGAAATAATTCGGTGAAATTGTATATGATTTTGAAATTGAACTGATATTGAAACAAATTGAAATTTGAGAACCTTATGTTACTAAACACTTGATTTGGAAGTTGTCGAACTTATATAAAATTGATTTGTATGAGTATGAAATTGATTCGAAAACTATAGATTTGAAAAGGTACTCAATTTGAAAGTGAAATCTTATATATAATGGATATTATATAAGTACGATATTTGAAAGTGATTTGAATAGGTACTATATGATACATATTTTCGAAGTAAAGATATGGAAAGTGCCTTCTGCTTGATATCCGATTTGTGGCCACATCTTGGATTCATTCTATCGATATTATTCTCTCTGATTTTTGGTTTTCCGGATATGATACTCGAGTGTCCTTCGAATTCCATGGCGTTACCCATGGTCTTACGAACTCGACTGCATAGCGTAATTCGTAAGGCAGTGATTGCTTAAAAGGTATGGATGTTTCCTGGGAGATCCAGGCGTAACCATTGTGTATCTGCGATCTATGGTCGTGTTAGTGGCGTAATCCGCAAGGCAGGGATTGCTTAAGGGGTATGGATGTTTCCTGGGGGATCCAGGCGTAACCATTTTTATGTATCCTGCGGTCCACCGGTTTGTTGCATGGCGAAATTCGCAAGGCAGTGAATGCTTAAAAGGTACGGATGTTTCCTGGGGGATCCAGGCGTAACCATTGTGTGTCTGCGATCCATGATTTGATTCATTTTTTGTTTGGATTGTACTTTCCATATCTGTTTTTAAAGGTTTTCCCAGTATTTTCACTAGGTGTTGAAACAGGTCTACTAAGTACCTAGAGAATTCCAGTTTTGCGCCTGATCAACGCACTACCATAGTCTACAGGAACAAGGATAAACTTGTTGAAACATCGAGTTATAAAAGTATTTTGATAAAATATTATATAAAGGATATTTTGATCAGTTATTTTCCTTCCTAAAGGATTTTAAAGTGTTTTAAATATTTTACCTCTTTAACCAACAATTTTAATTAATGGCTCATCCTTGTCTTTCAACCCATTTTCCCTCCTAGATATCCCTATTCCCCTACCTTCTTTTCGGGGATGTCTTCCAACCTATTGTTCTGCCTAGTTGTTTCTCCGAAAATTTTTCCTTTTCGAGGACGAAAAGATTTGAGTGGGGGAGAGTGTAACAACCCTTTATTTTATGATTATTTTAATTATATATATATATTAATTTCTTTAATTTAATTTCCTGATTTAAAAACTTTATTTTATTTAGTAAAATGAATAAATTTTCTTATTTTAAATATAAATTTTGATTTTGATGTGAATTAGAATTCCAAACATGACTAAAAAGAATATTTTCCAGAAAAGTGAATTTTGGTCAATATAGTCAAACTTTGACTTTTAATTTAGAAATTTGAAAGTTTGAAAATTTGAATTTTATCTTTTATTATGAAAGTAAATAAAATTTTAAGAATAATGCTTTTCGTTTCGTTGAAATCTGATTTATAATGTGAATGTTATGCCTTTTTCAATATTGTGTGTAATTTGCTGTATTTAACAAATTGTTTATTTTAAATTGTATAAATAATATTTTATTTGGTCATGTAATGTTCTAATTTATATTTATATGGGTAAAATAACATGTTATGCATATATTTTGGTTTTAAAAAATTTTTAAAAGTATAATTGACATTTTCCAGTGTCAGTTGTATTTTGCTTACAATTTCTAATTTCCAGTTTCAATTAATTAAAGTAATTCTTTATTTATTTTTCTATTTTTTTTCTTAAAATCTTATTTTATTCTCATTCCCACTTTATTTTGTTCCTCATTTATTTTATTTATTTGACCTTTTATTTGTTTTAAAGTGAAATAGAAATTTTCTAAAACTAGTGATATTCTATTTGTAAATTTTAAGTCCTGTTTTGAATTTTTAAACAATTTCTTTAGTTCTTTTTCTAATTTCTCTAAATTTAATTAATTATTTCATTTTTAAAATATAAATGAATTATTTTACTTCACATTTTTTTTTTAATATTTTTAAAATGAAGTTTTTAATTTTCCAAAGTCAATAGTGATTTATTTATAATTTGTAGACCCTGTTTTCAATTTTTAAGCAATTTCTTATATTCTTTTTCCATTTTCTTTAAAATTAATTAATTATTTTTATTTTATATTACTTTGTTTCGGTTTTAAAGTCAATTTACAGATTTTATTTTTGTTTTATTTGAATTTAAAGAAAAAGAAATATGAAGAGTTTTAAAAGCTTATTTACCTTAAGTCCTTTCATCTCCTTTGTCCTTTCATTTGCCATAACTCCTCAATTACTATCTTGGCTGTGCATTTTTGGTTTGTAGCCGTGATTTTTCAGCCTCCATTCACCCAAAAACATTTTACCTTCTCATTCATTCATGGCTTCAAGAAAAATCTATGGGTAATGGCTACTTTTTTTTACACTTTTCTTCTCATTTTTCATGTATTTTGCCTTGTTTTCTTTGCTTCTTTGAATGGCCTCCACTCCATATCCACGGCCACCACCCCCTACATCTCTTCCCTGCCATCACCACCAGCTACTCCTCTAGTCTTGACCAAGGCCGAGCCACCATGATGCCAAAACTCCACAAAAATTGCAACACAAGCCATAAAAACATGTTGTTTGACCACTATTTGTTCACCACTTCATTTTCCACCACCACCACCACCTTAGGCCGCCTCCACCACCTCTGGCCAGACCACCACACACCTTTCCTTCCACTGACCTGATCCATACCTCTCTGACCTGACCACACAAGCCCATGGCCGAGCCATTTTTTGTGAACAAAACCCACCAATTTTGCCTTAAACTCTTCATATTCCTTTGTATAAACTTTCTCCTCATATTCTACTACCTAGGCCATGCATACACATGACCAAACCTGAGCCAAACTTGTTCAAACCAGAGCCAAAAACATCCCTAGGCCATGACAAAAGAATAGAGAAAGCAAGGCAAAAGATTTGGCATTCGTATCTCTTTTTATTTAAAAGTTATGTCATTTCTAGTGTATTGAAATTTATGGTTTGCTTTGATTTTTGTTTGGGTTGTAACACAAGATCTATATCATTGGATTTGCTCTCCACACTCAAATTGTATTAGAGTTTTCGTGCCTTCATAATCTTTGTGTTGTGAGCTTTGTTGGCAAATCTCCAGCTTAACAGGTGAGTTATTCTCACCAGACAATATGTACATATATAACTAGTGAATTGACCCCTTTTGAATCTGCAAAATGCATTATCATGTTACACTTGCTATGTTATGATTTTATGATGTTCACACATGCTTAAAAACCTATTATATTATATGTTACTGTTATATTATGCTGTTCTATTATTTTTATCAGTTTATCACACTGCAAGTTCACTTTAGATTAGAATCACTATGGGTTGAAATGATACATACCCGAACGGACTTTAGAATAGGAGAAAATCATTATGGGCTGAAATGATAGGCCTGAATGATTTTCAATTATTTTTCATTTCCTTGGGATTGCGGGTTTGAAATGAACAAACCCGGGTTTTCTTTGTAAATTACGGGTTGAAATGATATATTACCCGTATCACTTTACCTAGACTAGAAATGAAATACAGACCCGTTGTTAAAATATGTTTTTATAAAAATCTTAAAAATATTTTTGAAATGTAAATATTATAATATTTGATTTAAACTAAATAAAAAATGATTTATGTAAGCATTATTGATTTTTTGAAAATTTATAAGTGAAATAAATTATTGGTAAAACTAGAAAATTTGAAATGTAAGTTATTTTGGGAAATTTTAACTGGGTGATAATTGGAATTTAAATTAAATATGAAATGTGATAACTTCATGATAATTTGGATTAAAGTGAATTTAAATGATTTTTATATTATATTAATGATTTTGAATAAAGTTAAAATGTGAAATGAATGAATATTTAAGTTGAAATTTTGAAATATAACTAAAATTGGAAATTTGTGAATTTGGCTTAAGAGTGAATTTTAAGTTAAGTAAATAAAAATGGAATTAAGTTATATTTGAAAATTTAAAATTAAGTGTTAAGTTAATTTAATTTAATGAATTTATAATTTAAAATTGGAATTTAATAAGTGAATTATTATTAAATTTTGATTTTTGAATGGAGGTTTAACTTTATAAAATCATGAATATAAGGGTATTTGAATGATTATATATGATTTTATAAGTTAAAAATGATTTATATAAAAATATAATTGTTTGTGAAATTATACTGAATATTTGAAGTTAATTAACTGCATCTCTGAAATGCTATTAATTCTAATGTAAATGATAATACAACATTTGTAAATGTTGTAGTTGATAATAATGAACCAAATGGCTAAATTTAATTAAAGGCTATTATAGCATTTTTGTAATGTTATAATGGTTGAATTTAACTAAGTTTATTTGAAACTAATGTAACCCTATTACAGCATTTTAAATGTTGTCTTTTGTTAAATTGAACTGTTTTAAATGTGACTATCCGTAGCATTTTCTAAATGCTGCAAAAGTTGAATTTTCATTGTTTTAATTAATTTAAGTGAACGAATGAAAGATTAAAATTTTGGAAATTTAATAATTTAATTATTAATAATAACATTATTTTTATGATTTAAAATAAAGCAATTTGTTTCGAAATATAAACTATTTTGAAATATGATATTTTGATATTTTGAAATGGATTTTTGAAGGATATTGAATTTTGAAATGATATTTGATTTCGAAGTATAAAATACCATTTTGAAATTTTAACCATGGGGTGTATTTAATTTATAGTTTAACTGATCCTTGAAGGATTGGCGATCCCAAGCATCCTTTGAGTTATTGTGCATTTCTACTACAGTTCACTTGAGTTGGTTTACATTATATAAGTATATATTGTCCTGACTCGAGTGTTTTGTGTTTTACTTTACGCTCGGGTCAGCCTGAGTATTTACAGCTTAGCTTTGGATCTCATTCTGGAGCTAGGAATCGCTGGAGATTCTGCTTGTCTAGTTATCTGTTCCTTTCAGTTCAGTTGTTCTATTCTAGTTCTGGTATTTATAAACTTCTATGTATTTGGGATTTCTATTGTATATGTTTTCAGAATGATATTATGTATTATGTTTTGAGAGTTTGTATATAGTAGCTTCATGAACTACTATGGTATTTTATTTCCGCTGTGAGTTATTCTGATATGTTCTGTGTCTGTGATTCTGTGTATTTGATTTCATTTGCTCCAAATTTATTTACAATCTGTTATTTTGAATTATTCAAGTCAGACATGTGTGGATTATTGTCGATTTGAATGGTCCAAAATAGTGGGTCGTTACAGTTGGTATCAGAGCTTTGGTTTTAGGCAAACCTTAGCCTACGGAGCAAAAACTCATTAGAGATAGGGTAGAAATACCCTAGTATAAGTGAAATCAATCTCAGAATCATTTCTTTGTGAGAGAACGTATTTTCGAAGTATAAAATGATTTTCAAATGATTTTTAAAGAATTTTCAAAGATTATTTTGATATAAATTTCCTTGCTTTGAAAGTAAAATATTTCTTAAACTTCATTCCTTTCGTATCCACCTTGTTAGTAATTTCTTTGATTAGGATCCTCTAAAATTTTGAACTTCTCTCTTGATTGATCTAGATCCATTGTTGATAGGAATCTATTTTGAGTATGGCAAAATCAGTAGTTTGTTAAGTTGTTTTGAGTAAACTCTGTTGTATCTTTTGCTTAGCTAAAGTTGTCCAACTAAAGATATTTATGCTTCTGTTTTCGTATGTTATGAATTCGAGTCTTTCCAAATTTTTATGGGAATTTTTCTGTATCGATATAGGTTATATATCTCTAATCTTCGTTTGGATTCTTATCGAATAAGATTCCTTTGAATTTTGGAACGCTCCCACTTGTTCTGAAATCCATTCCTGTCTCCCCTAATTGTATTCTTTTGATTTTGGAGCATTGCATCACTCCACTTTGTATGACCTTTATAGGGTGGCGATTCCGCCAATCTTTGAATGATTATAATTGGCATTGATTCATCGGAGATTTCTGTATCCTCGGTTTACGATGTTTTTTATCTTCTGCTATATTTAGATTCTATCTCTGGCAATCGAAGGTCGATTTGCCTTAGATTTTCGCATCGATTATATTCCTAAAGTCACGGTTGACCAGTTAAGGTCGCCCGCGATTCATATAGGCTTATCCATCTTCTATTTGGTAATTTAATTATCTTATCTTCGTTTGAGCCTATCTTTGAATTAGAATTCTATTTGATTAGAGTCCTTCTAAATTTGAATCTCTGTTTTGCTTTGAAATCGATCCTTGAATCGTCCCTTGGAAAGTTTGTGGTTGATTGTCTTTTGAAAATTGTGTATTCATCGTAGTTTTTATTTTGATAAGGATGGCCATATTTTTATATAAAGATGAAATGTTTTTGATAAGGATTATGTACCTTTAAAAAAAATGAGAATTTGAAGTTTTGAAAGGATTTGAAATTTTGAAAATTTTATAAGAAATGTTTTCATATAAAATGATTTATAACTGAAGGTTTTGAATCTGAATTTAAGTGATTGAACTCTGGCATTTTGGAACTGGTTTTAAGATTTTGAAATAATAAATAATATGATTTGAAATTATTTTTCCGAATAAGTAATGTTTCAATGATTTTAATGGGTTTTAATGATTTTGAAGGAATTTCAAGGAAGTTTTCAAAGTAAATGGAAGTCCAGAACCACTTGTGTCGCTGGAAAATAATTTCGGTGATGAGTGCACGCATCATCGACATTGATTTTCGAGTTTCTGAGTGAGGGAGAGGCCACTTCGGTAACTTTGCTATGCGATTGATTTGTGAAACCAATTCTGATTTCAAATTCCGAAGCGTGATGTGATATTCGAAAGATATATGTATATATATTGAACAATTTGAAATGAGCCGGTGTTCGGTCCTTGAGTTTTGGATTTGATTTGATATAACCCTATTTTGGAATTGATTTACTGATTTAATTATGATTTCCAACTCTTGGATTGAAATATGATTTCTTCGACTATTTTGAAGGTTCGAGCACTTCCAAATCAAGGTTAACTTTTCAAAGCTAAAATTTTTGAAAAGTATGAATTGTTTGATAAAGTATATAAATTTGTTTTGAATGTTTATGTATGAAGTAATATGATTTAAATAAGTTGAAACTGTTTTGTTAAGTAAATGAATAAGGCAATTTTAAAATTTTCTAATATGAAATTTAGATTCGAAATGCTTTGAAAAGAATTTGGTCTTCAAAATATTTTGAATAAAATTTAGTTTAAATGTTTTAACTTAGTAACATCTTTATGAAACTATATATTTAACAAGTTGGAATAAATATATAAGTTGTACGTATGGTGTTTTATTCGCATAATTAATTTGATCCAAGTTTGAGTACATAAGTTCGAGGTGGATTACACCATTTCGTGTTAGGATTTTCATTCGATTCTTGATGGCGAATATTTGATATGGATTTTGGGCTTGATTCTAGAATTCTCTATCGTAGTATATGGCTATGCAAGGAGACTGATGGCTTCTAGTCGAGAAACCATATCGAAATCCGCATTAGGGAAGTCGAATGGACAATACTAGTTCGAAAGCGAACTTGTGTGATCTAGCGAGCGATCAAATGTAGTTTTGCGAAATGATGACGTATGTACATCTTATATCCTAATATCATTTATATATTTTGACGCTGAAATTGAAAGCTGTCGAGTTAGAATATCTTTGCTTACTAAAAGAAAATTCCAATTTAAATTACAAAGATATATAACCCATAAAAGCAAAGATATTCAAATCCCATATGGCTCTTCATACAGCGAAATTTATTTTGAAAAATTTGATCCTTATATAAGATGGACCTTACATAAGTATAAGATGATTTTGAAAACATTTGATTTTGGAAATGAATTGGTTGACTTAAATTATTGATTTGGAAATTTGGATTTATTTTCTAAATCTATTATTCTGGAAACGTTGAAACTAAAGATAATTAATTTGAGAAGAAATAATTCGGTGAAATTGTATATGATTTTGAAATTGAACTAATATTGAAACAAATTGAAATTTGAGAACCTTATGTTACTAAACACTTGATTTGGAAGTTGTCGAACTTATATAAAATTGATTTGTATGAGTATGAAATTGATTCGAAAACTATAGATTTGAAAAGGTACTCAATTTGAAAGTGAAATCTTATATATAATGGATATTATATAAGTACGATATTTGAAAGTGATTTGAAAAGGTACTATATGATACATATTTTCGAAGTAAAGATATGGAAAGTGCCTTCTGCTTGATATCCGATTTGTGGCCACATCTTGGATTCATTCTATCGATATTATTCTCTCTGATTTTTGGTTTTCCGGATATGATACTCGAGTGTCCTTCGAATTCCATGGCGTTACCCATGGTCTTACGAACTCGACTGCATAGCGTAATTCGTAAGGCAGTGATTGCTTAAAAGGTACGGATGTTTCCTGGGGGATCAAGGCGCAACCATTGTGTATCTGCGATCTATGGTCGTGTTAGTGGCATAATCCGCAAGGCAGGGATTGCTTAAGGGGTATGGATGTTTCCTGGGGGATCCAGGCGTAACCATTTTTATGTATCCTGCTGTCCACCGGTTTATTGCATGGCGAAATTCGCAAGGCAGTGAATGCTTAAAAGGTACGGATGTTTCCTGGGGGATCCAGGCGTAACCATTGTGTGTCTGCGATCCATGATTTGATTCGTTTTTTGTTTGGATTGTACTTTCCATATCTGTTTTTAAAGGTTTTCCCAGTATTTTCACTAGGTGTTGAAACAGGTCTACTAAGTACCTGGAGAATTCCAGTTTTGCGCCTGATCAACGCACTACCAGAGTCTACAAGAACAAGGATAAACTTGTTGAAACATCGAGTTATAAAAGTATTTTGATAAAATATTATATAAAGGATATTTTGATCAGTTATTTTCCTTCCTAAAGGATTTTAAAGTGTTTTAAATATTTTACCTCTTTAACCAACAATTTTAATTAATGGCTCATCCTTGTCTTTCAACCCATTTTCCCTCCTAGATATCCCTATTCCCCTACCTTCTTTTCGGGGATGTCTTCCAACCTATTGTTCTGCCTAGTTGTTTCTCCGAAATTTTTTCCTTTTCGAGGACGAAAAGATTTGAGTGGGGGAGAGTGTAACAACCCTTTATTTTGTGATTATTTTAATTATATATATATTAATTTCTTTAATTTAATTTCCTGATTTAAAAACTTTATTTTATTTATTAAAATGAATAAATTTTGTTATTTTAAATATAAATTTTGATTTTGATGTGAATTAGAATTCCAAACATGACTAAAAAGAATATTTTCCAGAAAAGTGAATTTTGGTCAATATAGTCAAACTTTGACTTTTAATTTAGAAATTTGAAAGTTTGAAAATTTGAATTTTATCTTTTATTATGAAAGTAAATAAAATTTTAAGAATAATGCTTTTCGTTTCGTTGAAATCTGATTTATAATGTGAATGTTATGCCTTTTTCAATATTGTGTGTAATTTGCTGTATTTAACAAATTGTTTATTTTAAATTGTATAAATAATATTTTATTTGGTCATGTAATGTTCTAATTTATATTTATATGGGTAAAATAACATGTTATGCATATATTTTGGTTTTAAAACATTTTTAAAAGTATAATTGACATTTTCCAGTGTCAGTTGTATTTTGCTTACAATTTCTAATTTCCAGTTTCAATTAATTAAAGTAATTCTTTATTTATTTTTCTATTTTTTTTCTTAAAATCTTATTTTATTCTCATTCCCACTTTATTTTGTTCCTCATTTATTTTATTTATTTGACCTTTTATTTGTTTTAAAGTGATATAGAAATTTTCTAAAACTAGTGATATTCTATTTGTAAATTTTAAGTCCTGTTTTGAATTTTTAAACAATTTCTTTAGTTCTTTTTCTAATTTCTCTAAATTTAATTAATTATTTCATTTTTAAAATATAAATGAATTATTTTACTTCACATTTTTTTTTAATATTTTTAAAATGAAGTTTTTAATTTTCCAAAGTCAATAGTGATTTATTTGTAATTTATGGACCCTGTTTTCAATTTTTAAGCAATTTCTTATATTCTTTTTCCATTTTCTTTAAAATTAATTAATTATTTTTATTTTATATTACTTTGTTTCGGTTTTAAAGTCAATTACTGATTTTATTTTTGTTTTATTTGAATTTAAAGAAAAAGAAATATGAAGAGTTTTAAAAGCTTATTTACCTTAAGTCCTTTCATCTCCTTTGTCCTTTCATTTGCCATAACTCCTCAATTACTTTCTTGGCTGTGCATTTTTGGTTGTAGCCGTGATTTTTCAGCCTCCATTCACCCAAAAACATTTTACCTTCTCATTCATTCATGGCTTCAAGAAAAATCTATGGGTAATGGCTACTTTTTTTTTACACTTTTCTTCTCATTTTTCATGTATTTTGCCTTGTTTTCTTTGCTTCTTTGAATGGCCTCCACTCCATATCCACGGCCACCACCCCCTACATCTCTTCCCTGCCATCACCACCAGCTACTCCTCTAGTCTTGACCAAGGCCGAGCCACCATGATGCCAAAACTCCACAAAAATTGCAACACAAGCCATAAAAACATGTTGTTTGACCACTATTTGTTCACCACTTCATTTTCCACCACCACCACCACCTTAGGCCGCCTCCACCACCTCTGGCCAGACCACCACACACCTTTCCTTCCACTGACCTGATCCATACCTCTCTGACCTAACCACACAAGCCCATGGCCGAGCCATTTTTTGTGAACAAAACCCACCAATTTTGCCTTAAACTCTTCATATTCCTTTGTATAAACTTTCTCCTCATATTCTACTACCTAGGCCATGCATACACATGACCAAACCTGAGCCAAACTTGTTCAAACCAGAGCCAAAAACATCCCTAGGCCATGACAAAAGAATAGAGAAAGCAAGGCAAAAGATTTGGCATTCGTATCTCTTTTTATTTAAAAGTTATGTCATTTCTAGTGTATTGAAATTTATGGTTTGCTTTGATTTTTGTTTAGGTTGTAACACAAGATCTATATCATTGGATTTGCTCTCCACACTCAAATTGTATTAGAGTTGTCGTGCCTTCATAATCTTTGTGTTGTGAGCTTTGTTGGCAAATCTCAAGCTAAACAGGTGAGTTATTCTCACCAGACAATATGTACATATATAACTAGTGAATTGACCCCTTTTGAATCTGCAAAATGCATTATCATGTTACACTTGCTATGTTATGATTTTATGATGTTCACCCATGCTTAAACACCTATTATATTATATGTTACTGTTATATTATGCTGTTCTATTATTTTTATCAGTTTATCACACTGCAAGTTCACTTTAGATTAGAATCACTATGGGTTGAAATGATACATACCCGAACGGACTTTAGAATAGGAGAAAATCATTATGGGCTGAAATGATAGGCCTGAATGATTTTCAATTATTTTTCATTTCCTTCGGATTGTGGGTTTGAAATGATCAAACCCGGGTTTTATTTGTAAATTACGGGTTGAAATGATATATTACCCGTATCAATTTACCTAGACTAGAAATGAAATACAGACCCGTTGTTAAAATATGTTTTTATAAAAATCTTAAAAATATTTTTGAAATGTAAATATTATAATATTTGATTTAAACTAAATAAAAAAATGATTTATGTAAGCATTATTGATTTTTTTGAAAATTTATAAGTGAAATAAATTATTGGTAAAACTAGAAAATTTGAAATGTAAGTTATTTTGGGAAATTTTAATTGGGTGATAATTGGAATTTAAATTAAATATGAAATGTGATAACTTCATGATAATTTGGATTAAAGTGAATTTAAATGATTTTTATATTATATTAATGATTTTGAATAAAGTTAAATTGTGAAATGAATGAATATTTAAGTTGAAATTTTGAAATATAACTAAAATTGGAAATTTGTGAATTTGGCTTAAGAGTGAATTTTAAGTTAAGTAGATAAAAATGGAATTAAGTTATATTTGAAAATTTAAAATTAAGTGTTAAGTTAATTTAATTTAATGAATTTATAATTTAAAATTGGAATTTAATAAGTGAATTATTATTAAATTTTGATTTTTGAATGGAGGTTTAACTTTATAAAATCATGAATATAAGGGTATTTGAATGATTATATATGATTTTATAAGTTAAAAATGATTTATATAAAAATATAATTGTTTGTGAAATTATACTGAATATTTGAAGTTAATTAACTGCATCTCTGAAATGCTATTAATTCTAATGTAAATGATAATACAACATTTGTAAATGCTGTAGTTGATAATAATGAACCAAATGGCTAAATTTAATTAAAGGCTATTATAGCATTTTTGTAATGTTATAATGGTTGAATTTAACTAAGTTTATTTGAAACTAATGTAACCCTATTACAGCATTTTAAATGCTGTCTTTTGTTAAATTGAACTGTTTTAAATGTTACTTTCCGTAGCATTTTCTAAATGCTGCAAAAGTTGAATTTTCATTGTTTTAATTAATTTAAGTGAACGAATGAAAGATTAAAATTTTGGAAATTTAATAATTTAATTATTAATAATAACTTTATTTTTATGATTTAAAATAAAGTAATTTGTTTCGAAATATAAACTATTTTGAAATATGATATTTTGATATTTTGAAATGGATTTTTGAAGGATATTGAATTTTGAAATGATATTTGATTTCGAAGTATAAAATACCATTTTGAAATTTTAACCACGGGGTGTATTTAATTTATAGTTTAACTGATCCTTGAAGGATGGGCGATCCCAAGCATCCTTTGAGTTATTGTGCATTTCTACTACAGTTCACTTGAGTTGGTTTACATTATATAAGTATATATTGTCCTGACTCGAGTGTTTTGTGTTTTACTTTACGCTCGGGTCAGCCTGAGTATTTACAGCTTAGCTTTGGATCTCATTCTGGAGCTAGGAATCGCTGGAGATTCTGCTTGTCTAGTTATATGTTCCTTTCAGTTCAGTTGTTCTATTCTAGTTCTGGTATTTATAAACTTCTATGTATTTGGGATTTCTATTGTATATGTTTTCAGAATGATATTATGTATTATGTTTTGAGAGTTTGTATATAGTAGCTTCATGAACTACTATGGTATTTTATTTCCGCTGTGAGTTATTCTGATATGTTCTGTGTCTGTGATTCTGTGTATTTGATTTCATTTGCTCCAAATTTATTTACAATATGTTATTTTGAATTATTCAAGTCAGACATGTGTGGATTATTGTCGATTTGAATGGTCCAAAATAGTGGGTCGTTACATTCATCCATACAAGTTGTTCTGGGTATGAACAAACCGAATCTCCAAAATCACTATCTTCATTATCTTCACGATATCACAATTCCCAACGCTCAAATTAGATCGAAGTGGTTTTCGAATAATTAAATCTGATCCCGGTCTCTTCAAAATGATCAACGAAATTGGCCAGATTTGATAATCGATTATTTAACTATTAAATTACACACATAAGCAGTCACTAGGCCCATATTATAAATCTTTCAAACCATTCATTTTAAAATATCTTATAAAGCTATATGTTCAACTCCTTGTCATCATTCCATCATCTGAAAACAATTTCAAATACCTATCCATAACAGGATATTTTAAACCATTTCAACACTTAGAAATATTTCCGAATTCAACTTATAATTCCTTACTTAGAAAAATATTTTTATATAAATCATTTTGTTGCTAAATATCTCCAAAACTTTTAATTCCAATACTTAGGAAAATATTATAAGTCTATTTCTCAAAATCATTCCTAATACCCATACTTAGGAAATATTGCGTACTTATTTCATAAATCTCGAGAATTTCTATTTATTCCCTTTTACAATTTCCAAAAATTATCGATTATACTCAATTAGAATCCAACTAACGATTTATAACTCCTTCAATGAATTCAGATTCATTTTCGAAGTTCCCATATCAAAACAATTTGGAAATTTCTTTTCTCAAATTTTTCTTAAGTCTCGAATTCCATTATAAAATTTTTCACTTATAAAATCACATCCATTAAATAAAAACCGGTTCACAAATCTCGAGAGCATTTATAAATAAATTGCAATCACTTACTTTTAAACTATATATATTTATAAAAATAAATTTCAAACAAGGCTAAATAATTATTTAAAATGTCAAAGCACTTTTAAAATAAACGTCAATAACTAATTCCAATTCATTTATAAAATTTTCTAATCGATTTTCAAAACTTGTTTATAAAACTTAAAATTCATTTCAACAAATTTAAATTTTTAAATAACTAACTTTCTGAAATATTTTAATCCAATTAATATTTTTTTAAACTACGTAGTTTAATAAAAATCCCTTTCTAAAAACAAACCTTAACTTCTTGTGAAAAACCATTTTTAAAATTTAACATACCCATTTATACTTATAAATCTCTCTCGATTTATCACAAATCGATTCACATTTCCAATTCCATAACTATTCCTAAATTCCAAAATAGAATATACTATTTCTTTCTAAGCCGATTTCCATATCTCATTTTAAATTCACATTATGAATTTCTATTTCCAATTTATCAAATGATAATCATTTCATTTACTTACAAACATCGTTTATAAGTTTATAACTCAACTCTCATTTCTCTGTTAATAACAGATTCATATACACCAACTCCATTTATAAGTCGATTCCTATTTAAAATCTGATTTATAAATCTATTTCTTAATAAATCCGAATTATATTCCAAACCATTTAAATCTCGATTTCGATTTCCAGTTCGTATTCCCAGAAATTCCAATTAAAAAAATCTACCGTTTTAAAAATACTCAAATTAAATTCCCTATTTGAAACCATTTTACGGAATAGCTAAATAAATATCTAAAATCAAATTTATTTATTTTATCCAAATCATTTCCTTTTTAATTAATCCAAAATTTAACATACATATTTCACATCCAAAATCGCCCTTTTATTTTCTTTCAAATTCAAAAATAATACTTGTGGTATTTATAATACCAAAATTAAGGCCAGTGCTACTATAGCATCTAATAAATTCAAATCCATCATAGTCTATCATAGATTATTCTAACACATCATATATCATCATATATGAAATTAAAATCAACATTTTTGAGAAATCCAGTTTGATTCCTCCAACCTGTTACCCTGCAATCAAAGATGTTATCTAACATAAAATAATAATAATCCCACTTCGAGGCGGAATATTGCGGTAATATAGGGTCATCGGCTATTATGCGGGGCACATAGGGTCTCATCCGCTCAAATAGGCGAGAATAATCAATCGAACTACTAATATATATAATATAACATCCAATTGATAATAATTTATCAATTCATCCAATCAACCAATAAATAATTTTCAACTATTTAAAATAAGACTAATTATCCACGATGAGTGAGATTTACTCACATTTATCCTTTGTTGTCGCCGAAGCGTTCTGATTTGAAACTAAAACCAAACAACGTCCGATTTTAGCCCAAATTCCAATAGTCTCCAAATCCATCCAAACCAGTTCCATTGCGAAGCTCTCATCGTCGCAATCGCAACACAAAAAGTTTCGTTCTAATCAGACCTCGTATGAGAGAGATACGGATTTTATAAGTTGACGATATTTATATTTTTAATTATCGAAACTAATTACAATCGTAATAAAAATAAATACCCAATAAATATATATATATATATATATATATATATATATATATATATAGACTGCTTGGCCCATCAACAAAATTCAATCCGTCCCCTTCTTTCCCTCCTCCTCCTCATTCCTCTCCGATATGAACATGTTTTCCATTTTTTTCAGTTCACGACCCCAAGCCCATCAAGAATATAACCGACCCGCAAGCCTTCTCCTCCCCATTCTTCTTCTTCCCCTCTCCTTTTTAATGCCTGTAACTGAAACTGGTGCACAACCATGCACTTATCATCCTGACACAACGATCTAGGCGATCGTTCAACGAGCCGATTTCACCATCATTCTCCTCTCTGCGAACTCGACTCACTGGACACCCTAATTCCTCCTTCCCCCTCCCCAATCAAAACCCGACATGGCCCTGCCCCACATGAACTGAAAACCTCGCGATCTTCAATATAGCACCATCGATGCCCAAACTCGACTATGAGCTCCTCCTCCTCGTATGAAACTCGTTGCCACCGCCGAATCCCCTTAACTTTGCCTAAAACCCACTTCCATCGCTAACCCTAGCTCAAGGAAATACTGCCGAGCAACTCAGATAACCGCCGCTCCCCTCCAGACTTATGCCAGATCAAGGAACTTATCTTTCCAAATGCAAAGATACAAGCTTTAATTTTTTTTTTGAATTTCCAAAGAAATTCGCTGCTTCTTGTTTTGGAGAGGAAACACAAACAAAAGAAACAAAAATGAAATAAAGGAACCCAGACAGTGATTTTATATCCATATTTAAACCTGCGGCCATTTGTATTTTATTTGATTTGAACCTACGAAAATGAAAAGAGCGAGGGAAAGAAAGTGTCCATTTTTGTTTTCCTCGAACGCTGGTGAGGAAAGAAAATGAAAGGAAGAAAAAAGTTTGCAATTTTATTGAGAGTTGTCCTTGTTTTCAATTTCAATTGGAAGAGGATTTTTTTTCACATATATATACGGCCATGCTTCTTCTTAGGGCATCTCCAGTCCATCCAGAGTTGAATATTCAGCCCTGAAGTGGGGTGGAAACCCCAGGGGCCAAGCGCCCATTTAATGGGAGCCTGGCTTCAGGCTCCTATTAAATGGGAGCCTGACACCCCATGAAAAATGGGGGCTTGGGCGTCCATTTAATAGGCGCCAGGGCTTAGGCGTCTATTAAATGGGCGCCCAAGCCCAGTTTAGGATCCTGAACCGGATCCTGAATATTAACCTTAATTTTAAGGTTTGAATTCACGACTGGGACTGAAAGCTTAATATTAAACCCTGAATTGTTGCCACTGGAGATGCTCTTAGGTTACATTGGTTTGCAGGTGATGAAATCTCGTTGGTACGAAAAGCATCAAGGAAACCAAATTGTATGCTGTATATACAGAATGTTGGGTGACAGTAATGAAATTAAATTTCTCTGTATTCCCGTTGCACCGCTTTCGTTCACATATGGACACTAAATCAAGAAAACAAAAATACGTCTACATTCAAATCAACGATGCGGCCTCAAAACAATAATAACATACATCAGTTATTGAGTTTTGTAAGATCACAAAAACACCGTCGTTTGCCGATAAAACGTCAAATGAAAATTTCAATAATTTCCAATTAAAAATTATGGAAAAAAAATAAATTAAATAAAAAGATCGTCAATAGAAATCGAGTCATAAAAATAAAACTAGATTTTTTAATTATGTACCTGAACTTTTATTGCTGCAATTTTATTTACAACTTTAATTCACTATTAATATTCATTTATTCCAAATGAGTCAAACAAAGCTATTTAATCCATTATATTAAACATTCAATTCGATATCCTGATATTTGAATCACGATTATATGTATATTCATTCCCAATTGAAAGACTTCAAATAATCTCAATAATTAAAATCAAGCTTAAACCCTTTTAAAACCATTTATTCGATATTTAAAATCAATTAAATATTTAACTTCAAATGACCAAAATTCTGGGTCGTTACAATAGCTTTTTCAGCATAAGTTATATACCTATATAGTTGGCATTCCACTCTAACCTGGGCATTAATATTATTGATTTGATTTGATTTTTTAAGTTCATATGAAAATTTTACATATTATCAAAAACCCGAATCATATATTGTTGGAACTATAAAAATCTAATTGAAGTGATAGAAGATTATTTTGATAAGGGTATATTTCAGTTATACTCTTTAAAATTCAAATGGAAAATTTACATATTATCAAGAACATGAATAATATGTAGGAGGAACTATCAAATTATAATTGAAGTGATCAATTTCCTTTTAGTAATGATATATTTCAGTTATACTCTCTAAAATTCTTTTCATGTGATCGGTCAATGATAGAACATGTGCACATATTTTCAAGCTTAATTTTATTTTGTTTGGACATGTGACCCAAGTAAATCCACCTTTTTCAGGAATTTTTATATTTACTAAAAATGAGAAAAAGTATAAATTTACTGGCATGAATTATATCAGTTCAATAAACATGTAACTTTTACCCCTTATATATTGTGGTAGTGGGAAAAAAACCACGGTTGACAATAATATTGGTGTTCAATTCAAAGTAGAGGTATTTAACCTTACCTTTTTATGTTGATTGAATTCTTACTAAGAATTTTGCATCTTCTATACTGTTTGAAATTCAAAACTACATGGTTCTTAAATTAATAATCCATGCCTCACCCATTTTAATTTGGAAGTTGATTTTATTAGAGAAAAATAAGTCATGACAAACATTAATTTATATGGTGTCTTTTAGCATTTATACATAATTTATTTCCGATGCTGAACACACTCACGCATGTGTGGCGTATCATGAGTTGAACACGTGGACATTCATATTGATGACAAGGTTAGAGTGTGGTGGTTAAGCACACACGAACCAAACCTACTCTGATATCATGTTAGAAAACCACAAGTTATCATAAAACCAATCTGTAATGTGAAGAGTAGACGACTGTTAGTTTTTATATAGATTTCATAAACTACCCGATGTGAAACTAATTTCAACAAATTTATTATTCAATTAGATCATTTAACAATCTAAAAACACCCTCACATTAAGAAGTCGGCTAATTTTTTTCTTGTTTAGCACAAAAGGAAGAAAAACTCCAATTTCCATTTCTTAATGTTAAATTAATAATATTAATAGGTTGTGAGTTTCTTAGTGATGCTAAACTTTTTAAACTATTACAATAGAGCATTCAACTGATCATTTCTTTTTGACATTTACTGTTCATTCATAAGATACCAATACTTCAATGGTTATGATTTTACCATATAAGTATATATATGTATATATTTGTATGTGTGTATAAAAACATAAACATGTTAAAGCATACATATATATGTATGTCCTCCTTCAACGATTATTTCTAACAAATATGTAAAATTGTGTCTTCATCCGTTAGGTTGTTTAACATTTTCTCGTATCCAAAGCAGAAAGTAATTGATCTAATATAGATTTCAAGCAAGGCAACCAAATTTGAATTTAATTACTAATATTGTTATTTGTGAAAATATGTTTGTTTGATGTCAACTATTTCTTATAGCCTATTCAACCATTTAGTTATCCTATTATTTGATCACTTGAAGGAAGATGAGAAGTCTCTCATAGCCAATGAGAGGCAACAGGTTTGCCTTAAAATTTTGAATAATGTACTTGAAAATTGAAAATGTAATTATGTTAAATAGTTGATGTATAAAGAATAATATAGAAGTTAATATACCTCGCACAGGCTTTATTTCTTTGAGAAACTGATATTAAAGATACCTATAGTTTATCGTTGGATTAGAATGAGTTGAGAAAAAAGGAAGGGAAATAAAAATGAGTAGTTGTATTGATTACCCACTGAAGGTCCTTTATTCTGTTTTTATATTCAAGCTCATTTATTTTATTTATCTTCTAGATGTTTTCATTTGCAAACATTCTAACTCAAACTTTTATACACATTTGACTATGTTTGGTTTGTTTTCCGAAGCTTATGTAAAGTAGGAAGGTTAAGAATTACTTTTTGATTCCCTACACATCTACTACCCACACTTTCCAAATAACTGTTTTCTATTAAGCACAAAAATATAAATTATTTTTATTTTATTATGCAAAAGAATCATTTTGTATTATTTTGTGCTTTGGTTTCATTTGATTTTATAACCATAAGATATGCTCTTATTTTCTATTATATTTGTTACCTTAAATATACTCTTATAAATTTACAGATTAGATAATATGAGCAAACTGTCCCCTCTCAGTATTTGTTCCGTCTTTGTTCCATGAATGTATCTTATTTTTCCATCTTTTACATTTTATTTCATTGTTTTTTTCTTTACATACCAGCTAATAACTTTTCAAAATAACGTGCATTTCTACGTGAACTTTAGATATTACTGCTAAACTTTATATATTTCAAGAGTATTTAAAATAAATCATGTTTTCCTCTTCGATTTGTGTTTTGATGTGAAACTGTATTGGTTAGAAATTTTTTATTTTGCGATGAAAGAAATTATTTAGGGTATAATGTGTTCGAAGGTGCAAATTACATGGGTAAAATAGTTGGATACATCTTTTAAGTATGTTAAACAATCTTTGACAGTAAAATGTATTGTATTTAGCATCTAAAGCAATAAAACTCTCTTCTATGTTGTTTGAAATTCATAAGACTTGTGCTTTTTTTATACCAAGAATACATGAATGACCTATATTAAGTTGGAAGACAATTAAGTATAATATTTACCAATCTAAAACGTCCTCATTAATTTAAATCAAGCATTATTTTTTTTTAATTTAAATAAAAACAGTTGTGACCTCTTGCACCAAAGCTGAATCACTTAACCACTTAGACAATGGTGCTTGTCAACAGTTCTATTTTTGTTCATTAAGGTTGAATTGAGTATCATAATTGGTTGTGAGTTCCTTAGCGATGTTTTTACATAATTATAATAAAGTATGAAATTTATTGTTTCTTTTTGACATCTACTGTTCTTTCATGAGACATTGATGCTTCAAAGGTTATAGTTTTACCATATAAGTAACACATAAGAACACACACACACATGTATGTGTGTTCGAAGGGAGTAATCATTGAGACAAAATCTGACATATGTTTTAACTATTTGATCTTATTGTGTTTACATAAAGGAATGAACTCAGAGGAAGATCTTATGGTTGAGATCTATTTTTTCACCAATTTGTGTTCACTTTCTCATATATCAGACCATATCTATGTATTCATTCAGGAGTTATATTTATTGAATATGTAAGTTTGTATCTCCATCCATTACATTGTTTACTATTTTCGCAAATCCAAAGTAGAAAAAAATTGATAGAATGCAGATTTCAAGAATGGTTCATTGAATTCAATCATTCAAGTTATTTTCTTCCTAAAATATGTTTGTTTATTATCGACTACTTTTATAGTCTGTTCAACAAATTAAAAGTTTTCAGCCATTATTTAAACGTCCTCTTATCAAACACTTGAAGAAATCTCAATTTTTTATATTTTACATATTTTTTCATTGTTTTTCGGTTACATACAGGATAATAACTTTTCAAAATGGCATAAAGTTTTTCAACAACATTAGTTAAGATTAATACCCAAACGTTTTTCCAGTGGAATATTTAATTTAAGGTAAAAAATTTCATACTCAGTTGATCCTTGTTGAAATATGCTTAATGCAAGAAACCATATTGTATACATGCTCTCTTAAATTTCAAAATTTAACTTGATTATTTAGTAACTATAACGGACACTAATGTTGTTTTGTATGAAATTTATTATTTACTATATACAGTAGAAACATTGCGTATTTACGCCATGAAATTTAGGTATATCTACTCGCTACCTTCTTACTACATGCTTCTATTACTTCTTCAGTTTATTTCAATTTATTTAATCATATATTTAGAATATATTTAGTAATAAGATCCTTTCTGTTATTATTATGTGATATATAGTCAAATACTTTTAGAATTAATACATGATTATGTTCTTGAGTATTATCAGTCTGTTCCATTTATGGATGTGTGCGCACTAATAAAGATATTTAAGGAAGAAATATGGATTAAATTACATACACACTTATACTCGAGGATGATGAATGCCATAGTAACTTTCTTTTTCATGTATTTGCCGAGATAGATACTCCACTAAGAGATACAAAGTGAAAGAAGGATGCATCTAACTCATTCATGTCTGCATTAATTTATTCATATCACGAGAGGGGTATATTGTATCAATCTTATTCAGTAGAACTTAATTTAGTAGCACAAAAAAAGCATAGAAAGAGTTGAATGAATTTAATTTTATAGCCCCGACCTCAATCTATTGTTATTTTATTATTATAAAATATTAATTTTTGTTATGCATGAATGAATGCTTAATATGGAACTGAAAAACTTACTACATAATATATAATAAAACGCGATGGTTAGATAAGTTATTTTATTGCATTGCATGCATTTTTCTTTATGGATTTTCACAACTTTATCTCACAGAACTTTCATTCCAAGATATTCCATAGCTTATAAGTGCAATATCTATTCTCTTATAAATATAATTATCCACAACACCGTGTGTGAAGCGCTGGTTCGAACTGTATTTTTGGGTTACCAATATACAAAGAAAAATGATAAATATTCCTTTTTTGCAGACTTTGGTTTCTTTTTCAGACTAACAAGTTATAATTTTTATTTCAGCTTACTACATATTAAATTATCTGGAATCATAGATTTACTAAATAAATAATCATACACTTTATGAAATTAATGTTTTACTTAACAATTAAAATATAGTAACAATTTTTAATTTTTAATTTAGGTTTGTAATTTCAGATGCATGCAAATAAATCAAAACCATAAAATAATTTGTCAATATCCAAAATTAACATGTCGGTCAAAATCACAATCATATTACATGAATAATAGTAGAACAAAATAACCTAAAACATAAGCACTGTAACTAATTCTTAGTCACCATCTTTGAACTCTTCAGGAAACTTGACTTCTTTCATGCAACAATATCCTCATTTTGCTTGATCATCAATACTTCTTTTTTAATTTCTTCAAATGACTCAAATTTAACCCTAGAAGATAAAGTGATTTCAACGTTCATACTCTTATCATCTACATATGACTATATATTTTTGCTTATTCTGCTCCAGTTGTTTAGAAGAGCATCCCAATCCTTTTCTTTATTGCGACATTTATTAGTACTTGACCAACCTTCATTTCTTGTTCTACCAATGAAATGCTCACGAACGCTACGAAATCGTAATGACTCGCAAATTGTCTTCACCAGAATTGCAGTGTCACTTCTCCGTTTCTCAGAATCATCTCCAAGAACAATATTCTTAATTGCTTTTAAAAAAGTATGATGATCTAGATATGTGACGGTGCCACCAATCTGGGGTATAACTACATGTTTGGTTTAGTGTTGTCGTATCATGGCGCATCCCTATCCCCCAACGTGCTACTGGGGCGTTATATGCAAACTGTAAGACAATGCTTAATAACGCATTAAGGGAGATTAATGTAAAGTCTTAATGTTAAGAAAAATATTTATTTTACTGATTAGACATTATATATATAGCGTATTCAACTATATATAAATATTTTGACTGATCCTTAAGAGATGGAAAATCCCGTAACATCTCTTGAGTTATTGCACGCACATTATACACTGGATAGGAGATGTCAAATCCTGTAAACATCTCTGACGCTATTACACTCATGTTATATGTGATATTGATTTGACTCACATAAAGATATTTTAGTCCTGACTCGAGTTTTTTGTCTTTTCATTACGCTCGGGTCAGCCCTGAGTTTTCAACATATTGAAGATCATTTTTCTGGAGGACGAAGACGAAGATTTGGTATATTATTATTACTAGTATTATTTTTCTACATCATGTTGTTCTACTGCATTATTCTATTATTCTGTAGTATATATAACTCTGATAGATGTTGTAAAATTTCAATCAAATGTATTGTATAAACAGCTTCATGAACTGTTTATTTGATTATTATATTTTGTCATTTTGCTGCGAGATTCTGTATTTGTTTTCTTCTTCTCTTATTTTTCTTAATTAACCCCATTGATTATCTATGTTTTGGATTGTTTGAGTTGGACATGTGTGAATTATTGTCGATTTAAACCTTCCAAAATGTGGGTCGTCACATAACTTCTACAGCACAGAAAAAAGAACATACCAAAATTTGATTAGAAAAATAAATCATTCAATTATTCATTTTAAACTAATTTTTTACCATAAGGATTAAAGATTATAGTGAGAATAAATTTGACTCCATATTGTGTAGAAAGTATAGATACCCTTACATAAAAAATATGTAAATAGTCATCCTATAAAAAGCATCATATTTTATAAATTAAGTTCATGGATCAGATAACTTAAATACAAGTGGCTTAAAATTGAGAAAAGGATTTGAATTACGAAAAAAAATTCAAAAATACCATGTTTGATACATGAATAGTTACTGAATAGGATTTTATTGTTTTAGAAAAGGTTTGTACTTCTGTAATGAAAGTTGTTATTTTTTGGTCTTGGAAAACATCTAAAATATGATAGTTTAAACAACTTGCTAAATGTAACGACCCATGATTTTGGTTATTTGAAATTGGAATATTAAATTGATTTTGAATATTGAAAAGCTAATTTTATAGATTTAATAGGTTGAATTTCAAATATAATAATTTATTGATAATAATTTATTGGATTTAAATAATAGAAATCGTTGAAATAAATTAAATCTTGGATTTTAGTTAGCTAAAAAAGGTTTAAAGGCTTATAAAATTTATAGTCATACGAATGAAGATAATAAAACTTTTAAATTAGATTTATAAGTGGTTTACTCGATTTTAAAAATAACTTGTTTAAATTAACATATAAAAATAGCCTTCCGGGGCACAGTCTCGGATTTCGATGAAACCATTTCCATTGGATCCGTAATAGTGTATTATTATCGAATTTCAAATTTTGTAGCGTTTGGAGTTATCGTTTGGTCGTACATGATAGAAACACACTGAAATTAATATTGAAAATTCAATTTAATAATTGTGTCCAAAAATCTATCTTCTCCATACGATCAAACTGGGACTTGAAACTTGTTCCATTGCGATCGGAATAGGGGTATAACATTAGAAATGCTTGGTGGCACGCCTCGATCGGAGTTCGAATATAATATATCGATATTTTGAAATTTTAATAATATATTTTAATCGATTTGACTTCGCAGCCTTTTTAGTCAACTCTCAGCCACCCTACCTCTGACCTACCCGCCCCTTACCTTTTAAATCAAGCTTCTTCTTACTTTAATTTCAAACAGAGCATGGCAGAGAAGAAAAAAAGAAAAAAAGTAAAGGAAAGAAAACTTCAAAAATTTCTAATTCAAATTCTACTCAATAGAAAATTCCCAAACTAGTTTTAAAAATCTTGTTTTGCTGAGAGCTTCTTAGTGGTATAAGTTTTGGTTGTTCGATCATGGGTTGGAAGATGGCCGTTGTCATGGTCGAACTAGGGTTTGGTTTTCATGGTGATTCGAGCATCAATCGTTGATATCGAGGTGATATTTGGGTTTAGAGTATCGAGGAGCATCTACGGTAGGATTTTGGAGGAGTGCGGCTGCTTGGGGGTTTATGCGTCATATGTACAGCCTGTATATGCTTGAACAGGTCACAACTTTCCAGGTGAGTTCGAGCGTGGAATTGTGGGTGCAGGTAAGTGGAGATCGAGACGAAGGAAGCCGATAGCCAAGACGGATTCGAATTTCATCAACTAATGCTCTGTATCACTCAAGAAGATGCACATCAATGGTGTGCTGTGATCGTGTACAGGTCTTGAACGAACATTTGGGGAAGAAGCTCTTAGTTTAGGCCGGGCCTTCTTTGATGATGGGTAATTAAATCCTAGATGTAATTAAGTTAACAAATAAATTAATTAATTTAAATCGTTTTTCTTTAAACTATCGTATCTTCTTCATATGTTGTCAGAATTTAACGAAACTTTTTGGGTTGCGATCGACATGACAAGAGCTTCAAAATGGAGCAAGTTTGGATGGATTTGGATATTGTCGAAATTTGGGCTAAAATCGAACGTCGTCCGGTTTTAGTTCCAAACTGGGACGTCTCAGCGATAATAGAAAATAAAAGGTGAGTGTTTTTAACACTCATGGCGTACTATAATATTTTTATGTTCGTAAAATTGAATCGTGAAGTTTTCTAATTTTATTGACTGTTAATTGGAAATGAAATGACATATAAATTGACTATAGATATTAAAATTGATAGTTGAATTTAAAATTGGAAATTAATTGCCAGTAAATTACTGATATTGATAAGTATGAAATTATTGTGAATTATTGGCTGATTTGGATGTTGATTGTGATGGATGCTATTAATTGATGTTTATGATGATTTGAATGTATTTATTTTGATATATCCTACTATCATCCTGTATATTATTTACAGTATATAAAATTGTAAATCGAATTATTTCGAATAAATTAAGAAATAGGTTGAAATGATATATACCTACGACATTTATTTTGGATTAAAATGATATATATCCATCCCTAAATTAAAACGAAATAACTATTCACTTGGCCATATGATAGAAAATTATATACGGACAACGGATTGGTTAAATTAAATGATTTAAAAAAATTTGATTTGAAATTTATTTAAATGATTTGATTTAATGAAATAAAAAAAATCAAATTTATAGAAATCAAATTATTTTCGAACTTGAGCACGAAATGTTGAAACTTAAATTTGGTAACTGAAATGTTTTAAATAATTGAAATTGAGATTTTTAAGTTATAATTGAAATATGATTTAAATTTCAAAATTTGATTTGATTTAAAGGATTGGACTTTTATTCGAACTTTGAATATTACTAAGTAAAAGTGATATAAAACGATATTTCAAAATTGAGCTCGGAATTGAATTGTATTTGAAAATTTGGATTTTAAATTGGGTATTGAAGGTAAATTTGATTTAAGTGTTTTGAATCGATATTTTGAAAATCGAACTTGGAATTGATATAAATCGAAATGGTTTAAATTTTGGAATTGGGCTGAAAATAATTTAGAATTGGAATTGAAAATAATTTGGAACTGAAATTGCAATTAATTTGGAATTGGAAGTGAAATTATTTTGGAATCGAAGTAAAATTCGACTTGAAATCAGAATTGAATCGATTAAATCGAAATGGAAATTTAAAGTGATTTGAATTTGGAATTTGGAATTGAATCGATTTGACTTTGAAACAATTTCCAAATAAATTATTAAAAATCTATCTTTTTAAATATTCAAATTATTTTGATTTTCCAAACTATTTTATTATATAAACTATTTTCAATACTCAAACTATTTTCTATTAAACTATTTTAATTATTTAACTATTTTATACTATTTAAACTATTTTCTAAAAATTTAAATTGGTCACAAGGGTGGAATGTTTATATTTAAATCTTGGATATAAATACGGATTGGGTAAAAATGAAGTTATAACCTAAATTGAAATTCGAAAGAATTTTGGAAGCGAAATCGAGATATTTAGGCGAAAATGATTTTGAAATGAAATGGTATATTTTGAGTAAATATGATGATTTCGAAATGGATTTGATTTTGAAGTGAATATGATATTTTGATATCAAGTATGAATTATTTTCGAAATGTAAAAGTACTAATCGGTGCGTAAAACTACGTTTGGTTGTTAAAGAGACCGGGGCCTCTTATTCGCATACTCTCTATCAATATTGGAACAACTTTAACAACTGTGTACGCGGAAGAGACTCCAGAACAAAGTGGTTGGATTTGGTGGCATTTGCTAGATTTGAAGAAAGTGAACGATGATGGATTGGCCTAATACTTGTGTCAATTTGAAATGACTAAAATAGGAGTCGTACCGGCCAATGAGGCTAGCTACCTCTAGCGGACGCACTTCTTCGTATTACCATCATTTACATTGTGATTGATTGGTGCGCACCCTACGATTATGGGAGTGTTGGACGTGGTGGGCGGTCGTGGCTATGATGCGTTACCACCAGCCGGGAAGGGTTAACTGGTAGTATCCTACCTTGGGCATTGCCTCACGTGCCTTGTCATACTTTATCCCTATACGAGACCTCTACGATTTTAGTTTAGTGTTGTCGTATCACGGCGCATCCCTATCCACCGACGGTTTACTGGTGTTTTATATGCAAATTGTACGATAATGTTTAAAAACGCGTTAAGGAGGATCAATGTAAAGCCTTAACGCTAAGAAAAATATTTATTTTACTAATTAGACATTATATATAGTGTATTCTACTATATATAAATATTTTGATGGATCCTTAAGAGATGGAAAATCCTGTAACATCTCTTGAGTTATTGCGCGCACGTTATACACTGGATAGGAGATGTGAAATCCCGTAAACATCTCTAATGCTATTACACCCATGTTATATGCAATATTGATTTGACTTACATAAGGATATTTTAGTCCTGACTCGAGTGATTTGCCTTTTCATTACGCTTGGGTCAGCATTGAGTTTTACAGCGCATTGAAGATTATTTTGGAGGACGAAGATGAAGATTTGGTATATTATTTTTCCCGTATCATGTTGTCTGTTGCATTACTTTATTTATCCCTGATGTATATAACTCTGATAATTGTTGCATAAATTATAATCAAATGTATAGTAAACAGCTTCATGAACTATTTATTTGATTATTATATTTTATCGTTCCACTACGAGATTCTGTGTTTGTTTTCTTCTCCTTTTCTTATTTTTCTTAATTAACCCCAATGGTTATCTATATTCCAGATTGTTTAAGTCGGACATGCGAACCTTCCAAAATGTGGGTCATCACAGTTGGTATCAGAGATTTGGTTTAGCGATAACCTTGGCTTTGATGGGGTAACTCATTAGAGATAGGGTCAATAGTACCCTAGAATGAGTTTGAGTGTTTTAATAGATATGAGCGCTTATTTGTTAGTGATATAAAATTGTTTTATATTGATTGGTCAGTTGAGTGGCTTATGGATTCTGGTCAATACGAGTAATTAACGTTATTGATAGGGATCTCTAAACACTTGAACAGAGCAATCCGACATGATATTTTTTTGAAACCTGGTAGATGAAATAATTTTACCTGGATTATATTTTATATATAAAGAAAAAAAAAATTTCCAGAAATTATTATTATATAGCGTGTTTGGTTGTTAGAAATGATAATACTAATTATTATCATTAATTGGTTATTGTGCCTTAATAAAAGATGTTTATTATAAAATAAACAATGATAAAACATTTGTGAATTGTTTTACAGAAGTGAAATTATGTAAGTATAATTTATAAATGTGACTTATAAATTAAAATGGATTTAAATTGAGAAGTTTTGAATCTAAGTCCCGGAAATTTTGAAATGGGTTTCAAAGTGTTTTAGAAAAATAATAATGATAGTATTATTTTAGAAGTATTTTGAATGGTTTTTAGAAGTGATAAAAGCACTAAACTCACTTCAGTCGTTGGAAAATAATTCTGATGATGAACGCAACATCATCGGTGTTCATTTTCGAGTTTCTAGGTGATGGATTACTACCTTAATGATTTGCTATGGAGTCTTGTTTAGATAAAAAAGTTTTTGATTTTAAGAAATTAAAATTTTGATTTGATATAAAAGTGTGATATGTATATATATATATATATATATATATGATTGATTTGAAATAAAACCGGGTGTTTAGATTCTGAAATTTTCTATCTAAGTGTTTATGAAATAAATAAAGATAAGTTTTGAACTTATAAATTTGAGAAATGATATTGATAAGAAAATAAATTGTGAAATTGAGATAAGAGATTAAATTTAACTTAAGAAAAGTTAAATGAAGTGATTGCGGTAGTAGAATAAGTTAGTGAAGTGAACAAATTAAGTGAATTGAATTGAACTAATAAAGTGTAATTTGGAAATTTAGCCTAAGTGGGGCTAAATAAAATAAATTTTGGAAATGGAATTTATTGAGATTTGAAAAATAATTAATGAAATGGGCTAATTGAACTAATTAATTTAATTAGTGAGTAAATATGGTTTGGGATAAGGTTGATAAAATTCAATATTTTAAATTGGGAGATAAATTGAGTTAAATGGAATTGAATTTGAACTTGAGTAGAAGTGGATATAAATTTAAGTGGTAAAGTGGTAATAAACATAAGAACTTTTGTATAAAATGTTTATAATCGACTTAAGAAAATTTGATGAGAAAATTCTTAAGAGATAATTGGTATTGAAAAATATACTAATAAATTAAGCAATGTGAATAATGCAATGTGGATGATAATTGTGAATAATTGAATATAAATGAAATAAATGTGAATAAAAAGAAGTTGGTGTGGATAACAAATCAATCGAATTAAATACGTAAGTTGTACGTATATTATTTTATTCGCATAATGATTTGATCCAGATTCGAGCACAGAATTTCAAGATAATTTATATCGATCCGAGTTGAAATGTTTCACTTGATTCTCGACGGCGAACACTAGATATGGATTTTTGGTTGATTTTGGAGTTCTCCATCATAGTATATGGCTATGCAAGGAGAATGATGGTTTCTGATCAAGGAACCAAATCTGAGTCCGCACTAAAGTGTCGTGTGAATGATACTAGTTCGGAAGTGAAATTGTGTGATCGAGTAAGCGATCAGATTTGATATTGCATACGAATGATATATGTACATTGTACGGTTTTAGTAAAGCAAATATTGGAAATTTGAAATTTGCAAAATAAAATGATTTTGAATTATACGATTAGATATCATTGGCAAATAAGATGCAGGTATTTAAAATCAAGAAAAATTTGGATTGCCCGACAAAAAGGTACATGTTTATCTTGTCATTTGATTTGATGGTTTTTTGATTGAGCCACTTGGCTTTTGTTTTCTTTTGTTGGTTTGGGGTCCGTAGTGGCATATTGTAGTTGTTCCGATCTAGCTGCGTAAAGGAGACGCTGGCGAAATTTTTCGAAAATTTAAGGAGTGGGAAAATTTTGAAGAAAATTTGTAATAATTAAAATTTGATTTTGGATTATAACTTGAAATGATTGAGTAAATAATATTATTTGGAATCTATGGATGAATTTGGAAATTAGTAAAAGTGAAAATGTGGTTTCAACAAATTGATTTTGGGAAGTTGTTTCAACTAATTTGTTTTGGGAAAGTTAATGGGTTTTGGGCGTTTTTCCTATCCTGGCAATTTCGGGGACAAAATTCTTTTAAGGGGGGAGGAATGAAACGACCCAGAATTTATGTTATTTGAAATTGGAATATTAAATTGATTTTGAATATTGAAAATTTAATTTTATAAATTTAATAGGTTGAATTTCAAATATAATAATTTATTGATAATAAATTATTAGATTTAAATAATTGAAATCGTTGAAATAAATTAAACCTTGGATTTTAGTTGGATGAAAATGCTTTAAAGGCTTATAAAATTTATATTCATAAGAATGAAGATAATAAATTTTTTAAATTAGATTTATAAGTGGTTTACTCGATTTTAAAAATAACTTGTTTAAATTAACATATAAAAATAGCCTTCCAGGGCATAGTCTCGGATTTTGACGAAACTAGTTCCATTGGATCCGTAATAGTGTATTATTATCGAATTTCAAATTTTGTAGTGTTTGGAGTTATCATTTGGTCGTACAAGATAGAAACGCGCTGAAATTAATATCGAATATTCAATTTAATAATTGGGTCCAAAAAGCTATCCTCTCCATACGATCGAATTGGGACTTGAAACTTGTTCCATTGTGGTCAGAATAGGGGTATAACATTAGAAACGCCTGGCGGCATGCCTCGATCGGAGTTTGAATAAAATATCTGGATATTTTGAAATTTTAATAATATATTTTAATCGATTTGACTGCGCAGCCTTTTTAGTTAACTCTCAGCCACCCTACCACTGACCTACCCACCCCTTACCTTTTAAATCAAGCTTCTCCTTGCTTTAATTTCAAACAGAGCACAATAGAGAAGAAAAAAAAGTAAAGGAAAGAAAACTTCAAAAATTTCTAATTCAAATTCTACTCAACTAAAAATTCCGAAACTAGCTTTAAAAATCTTGTTTTGCTGAGAGCTTCTTAGTGGTATAAGTTTTGGGTTGTTCGATCATGGGTTGGAAGATGGCCGTTGTCATGGCCGAACTAGGGCTTGGATTTCATGGTGGTTCGAGCGTCGATCATTGATGTCGATGTCATATTTGGGTTTAGAGTATCGAGGAGCATCTAGGGTAGGATTTTGGAGGAGTGCGGCTGCTTGGGGGTTTGTGCGATATGTGTACGGCTTGTATATGCTCGAGCAGGTCGCGACATTCCAGGCGAGTTTGAGCATGGAATTGTGGCTACGGGCAAGTGGAGATCGAGACGAGGAAGCCGATGGCGAAAACGGATTCGAATTTCATCAACTAATGCTCCGTATCACTCAAGAAGATGCACGATAATGGTGTGCGCTGATCGTGTACAGGTCTTGAACGAACATTTGGGGAAGAAGCTCTTAGTTTGGGCCACTACAAGAAAAACTATTTTTAGTTGCTTTAATTGGTGGCATTTTAAATTTTGTGCAACTGTTGGTAATTTTACAATATAAAAATAAACAAAGAAACGCGGCTAATTCTCCCGCCAGTAATTCGTGGAATTTTTGCTAAAGTTTTTTGTGGCCGCTCAAATTTCCTTTACCACTTTTTATTCTTCTCAAACTACTCCACTTAAAAAAAATTATTCGTCTCTTCCAATTTACTCCACAAGCCCTAATTTTCCTAATTCAAAAACTGCGACCGAACTAAAATAAAGCAAACGCGATTTTAAAAGCAGAATTCCAAGTTTCGCGAATCAAAATCCCAATTACCAAAATCAAAATCCCCAACCCAGACTTCGAACTAGATTTAGGCGATTGTGGAATGAATGCGTAGGCGGTGAAGGTGATTTCAAGTGGAGCGGTGGTGGATCAATTCGAGGAGGCGCTGCTGTAAGAGACGAAGGCGAGTTTGAGTTTGAGATTTCGAACAGCTGAAGTTGCGAATTTCAAGTGTGTGTCTGCCTTTTTCTTGCTTTTAGTTTATTGTGTCAAATATTTTTTATCAGTACATTGCAAATTAGATACTAATAAAATGAAGGAAAATTTATGTATATATAATTGTAGATCACTTTGCGGGTTCAATAAAAACATGCCTATTTGCAAACTTATTAAAAACATGGGTATATTTCTGCCACATCAGTTGTACAATGGTTTTCCCAATTAGGATGTAGCAAGCACACTAGTTCAGATCAAGCTATGTTGCCCTCTTAAAGTTACTTTAGAGCCAAAAGCACTTTTTGTTGCTAGTCCATGGTAAGGAAGTAGCATTACAACTCAAAACAGAGAAGTGCAGCTTCCGGGGATGAGGGTCAACATATATTCTTTGTATGTATTGATTGATGGATAATAAATGAATGATTGATATGAACCATTTTCACTTTGAATACATCAGTTCATCAAGATTTTGGGGCTATGTTATATGTCACTTGTTGATTGCTTGAACACCCAATATGTAAACTGTCAAGTATGTTATACGAGAATAGTCTGATTATGTACAATTGCTTCTTGACCACATATGGTTTCTTTGTAGGTCACAGTGATGAATGTTAGAAAGGTAATCTAAGAAAAGGCAATTGACATGGGACATTGTTAATAAAATCCGTTCGTTTTCTTTTCTTTTCTCCCTTTAGGGTGATTGAAGCAGCTAAGAAGAGACCTGAGATATTGGTTCAAGTAGGGTTGAAATACAGATGCATGCCTCCTGTAGCAAAACTGCTTGATATAGTTCACAGTGGCAAACTTGGGCATGTTAAAATGGTTGCTATACGTGAACATCGATTTCCATTTTTGGTCAAGGTATAATGTATTCCCTTTTCAGTATGTAGTAGAACTATTCAGTACTTAAATGTAAGAAGTGAACAATGTTGGATTATTTTTAATTTAATCAATTGTTAAAACTGAAAATTATTGCTTAGACACAGCAGAATGCCTACAAAGAGCGTGAAGTGCATCCTATACAAATGGCGAGTTCATTTGTTTTGTTTTCTTACCTAACCTTTTAATTTTGTGGTTGTTCAGAAATGCTTGAGCTGATTCTATATCAAATTATTTTGTCGATGCATGTATGGTCCCTAACAAATTGTCCCCAATTCAACAAGTGTAAAAAATGTGTGTATTGTCAAAATTTAACTAAATACAAGGCATGCAATTTAATATCAATGCTGCATAGGATAGAATTCTTAAGTGTCCATGAATGAAAAGTAATCATTTTATTACATCCATTTGTCAATATTTTTGTATTTGTTGTGTATTTAGTTATACATGATCCACGAAAAATGATACTTTGGGTTATGAAAGGTGTGATAGATTTCCTTTTCTTTTGTCTGAAGACCCGATACACACACATATCCAGACAAGTCAAATAGAGTTTTCTAAACCACAATAAGATATCTGAAGTTTAGCAATTGAAAACATTTAACCATATAATGTAAACTGTAGATGATCTTTTTTTTTTGAGAGTGACGGGTGTGTAGCGTGGAACTACACAGCCGGTTAAATAGTTATATTATATAGTACTGAAGAGGTCGATCGACAAGCCCGATCGATGGCCAAAAAATAGGTGTGAAGCCACAAACTGTACTGGAAATACAAGAGTATCATTAACTATTACATATTAACTGTAGTACGAGATAACTCCCTGTAGGCCAAGACTATCTCTCCGGAGATGCAGTGGTGCTTCCCTGGGATTCTACTGGCTGGACGCTGCACTGTGGGAGGCTCAGGCGGAAAGGTGCAGAGTGACTTTGACCTGTTATAGAGGAGAAAATATGAGTGATACTTCTACAAGTTCCCTCGAAATGTCGTGATGGTTTTCCAAATACAATGGCATTCCTTTCTTTCCAAATGCACCAGCTAAAGGTTGATATGAAGACGTCCATCAGCAGACTCTGCTGATTGAGCTGCCAATATTCGAAGTGAGAGGTCACGCTGGGAATAAACCCTAGGAGATAGGCACTAGTTGCTGCCCAAATTGAATAGGAGAAATCACATTCAAAGAAAAGGTGAGTTACTGATTCGTTCTGGGTTGAACAAAGGACGCAGCGCGGGTCAATAGGGATGTTGAGTCTATTGAGTCTGTCTTTGGTATTGATTCTGCCTGAAATTAAGCACCATTGGAAGAAGGCTATACGAGGTGGAAGGTTGCATTGCCAAACCCTGGGGAAGGAGAAAAGGCGACCGGGGTGGATTAGATATTGATAACAGGAGGCGACTGAGAATCCTTTGGAAGGTGCAAGGGCCCAGAGAAAGAGGTCTTGGCTGTTGGAAGGACGGATCGACAGGAGGATATTTGTGGCAGAGAGAAGTTTAGGAATTAGGTCTGCTTCGAAGATGGAGGGAGGGCAAAGGTGATCAGGACCTAGGGTGAGATAGTCTTCAACCGTTGCATTGGGGAGGGCGGTGTGTGAAAAGAGGTTGGGTAGTAGTTTAGCGAGGGGCAGTTGTCCAAACCAGGTATCTAACCAGAACAGGCATCTGTTGCCGCTTTCTATTTTCACCTGGAACAGTGCTTTGACTCTAGGTAAGGTATGAAGGACCCCCGACCAGAAAAGGGATGGGTGGGACCAGGTGGTGAAGTGGAGTGCCAAGTGAGGGTTTGATTGATAATGATGACCTAAGATCCACGATTTCCAGATGAAATTTCCAGGTGTAAGTAATCTCCAAAGCCATTTAGACAGCAGCGCCTGATTGAAGGAGCGAAGGTCTGTAATCCCCAGCCCACCATGATTGCGGTGCAAACACACCGTCTTCCAGTTCACCAAACATTTTATTTTGCCTCCATTCCAAAGGAATGTACGTCTGATTGAGTCGATTTTCTTGATAACCCAGGATGGAAGCTTGAGGAAGGACATCCAGTAAGAGGGGATAGTTGATAGGACCGATTTGACTAGGACGAGACGACCTGCAGCGGATAACGAGTGTGCCTTCCAGGTTGCGAGTCTGGATTCAATTCTGGAGATTAGGGGAAGCCAGTCTGCGCGGTGGAGGTTGGAAGGGCGGATAGGGATGCCTAGATAGGAAATGGGGAATGAGGCTAGGTTGCAGTTGAGTAGGGATGAGATTGTAGGGCCGAGGTTAGCGGAGTTGCCTAGCATGATGATGGAGCTTTTGTTAAAATTGATAGAAAGGCCTGAGATTGTTTCGAGAACATATAACGCTACCTTGAGGCAATGGATGTGGTTAATGTCGGTAGAGGCGAATGGGATCGTGTCATCTGCAAATTGAAGGTTAGACACGGCTAAATCGGAGTTTTGGAGCTGGATACCTTTAAAAAGATTATTGGTCGATGCAAGCTTGATCATCTGGTTGAGCACATCCGCTACCAGGACAAAGATTAGGGGAGAGAGCGGGTCTCCTTGTCTCAGACCCCTAGCTGATTTAATGTGACCACCAGTAGAGCCGTTGATTGAGATGGATGAAGTACTTGTGTTGAGTATCGCTTCGATCCACCCACACCATTTTGTCGGGAAACCCCTATGCTTCATAAGGTCCAAGATGAAGTCCCAATGTACCGTGTCGAAAGCTTTGGAGAAATCTAATTTTAAAAGGGTTCCAGGGGTTGAAGTTCTATGGCAGTAGGAGACAACTTCTTGGGTGGCGGCAACGCAGTCTAAAATGTTTCTGCCTTGTATGAAGGCCGATTGTTCCGCCCCAACCAGAGGGTCGATGGCTGCTTGGAGTCTGTTGGCAAGAACCTTCGTGATTATTTTGAATGTGGTGTTAAGGAGACTGATTGGTCTGAAAGCGGATAGGGTGTTGGCGCCTGGGGATTTGGGGAGTAGGATGACGTTGGCATAATTGAGGCGGGCAATTGAATAGGGGTTGGCTTGGAATTCTTCGCACATATCAAGTATGTCGGTTTTAATGGTTTCCCAATATCGTTTAAAGAAAAATGGGCCGAAACCATCCGGGCCTGGGGCCTTATCATCGGGCAAGTTCTTGAGCGCGGCCCATACTTCCTCTTCGGAAAAGGGGTGGTCAACAGGAATTGGGGGACAGGATGGGTAAAGGAGGTTCCATTCGATGGGGGGTATTGCCTGAGAAGCTTGTCCTAGAATACTACGGTAGTATTCGGTGAAGAGGCGGAGGTGGTCCGACGATTCGGTGAAGCTGGAGTTGTTGTGCACTAGTTCCGAGATGTAAAGAGATCTACGTCTGCCGTTGGCCATACGATGGAAGTAGGAGGTGTTCCTATCTCCCTCCTCTAACCATTTGGCTTTAGATCTTTGCTTCCATCCAATTTCCTCTTGTTTGATTAGTCTATCAAGCTCGGTTTCTAAAGTCTTCAGTTGGGAGTGTTCGGTTGGGGTGAGGGGTCGAGATTCTTCGAGAATGTTGAGTTCTAGGATGGCATCTTGGGTGGAGGAAATGCGCGAGCGTAGGGAGCCCCAAATATTTTTGGCCCATGGTTTGATGATCTTTCTGATTGAGCGGAGTTTGGAGACAACTCTGGCGGTTGCGGAATTGGACGTCACAGGTTGGGACCAAGTTAACTGGATGAAATTGTCGAAGGAGGGTTCCAGGGTCCATAAGCGTTCGAAGCGGAAGGGGCGATTTGAGTTTGGGGATGATCCCGAGTCTAAGATTAGTGGACAGTGGTCGGAAATGGTCGAGGCTAGACCGGAAACGTTAGAAAGAGGGTGCAAATCATCCCAATTGATATTGAAAAGGAATCTGTCAAGCTTAGCTAGTGACGGGTCCGATCTACGGTTTGACCAGGTATAAAGTCTATTGGTGATTGGTGGGTCAATTAGGGAGCCGGAGTTAATGAAGGAATTGAATGAGTCTGAGTCTTGGGAGGCGTTTCCGGAGTTTCTTTCGAGGGTGTTTCTGGTAGTGTTGAAGTCTCCCCCGAGTAACCAGGGGCCATTGAGATGTGTGGCGAAAGTGAGGCAGTTGTTCCAAAGGGTATTTCTATCGGTGGGGTTTTGAGGGCCGTATATGTTGGAAAAGAAGTAAATGGTGTTGGTTTGGATGTGGCGAAGTGAAACATGAAGGGCAGAAGGATGAAGGATGGTTTGACAGTGAGACCAAATGGATTCATTCCAGAGGGTGATTAAACCACCACTAGAACCTATGGCATTCAAGTGGGCCCATCCAGAGAGATGGGACCCACCTAGCTGTCTAATTAGGGTAGGAGAGGGGTCCAAAAGTTTAGTTTCTTGGATGAGGAGAATATCGCTTTTGTGTGGGGACAGTGTGAGATTTAGGGCGATTCTTTTACTGGGGTCCCCTAGGCCCCTGACATTCCAGGTGATAATCTTCATTGGGATGAGGATGAACGCTCCAGTTCTAGTGATTGCATGGCAGCGAGATGTTCCTCTCGCAGTTTCACCCCCATGCAACGTGCAATTTTTTTATTTAAAATTTTATTTGCAGAGGAAAAAACTACGGGTTTGAAAAAACTACCAGGGTGAGATGCAGCTTTGTGTAGTCTGGCGCTTCGTCTGACAGCTGTGGGGGTGATCATTGGAGATTCTTGTCCGGCCCGAGGTGGAGTGGGTGCAACTGCTCTATCATCCGGGGGAGCGTTGTTCTCGGATTGGTTACCTGGGTTGTGGAAGTTGACTGGAGGCGGGGGGATGAGTGCAAGTTGATTACAGAGGTTGGGAACAGGAGGATGGCTGTGGACTGCACTGTCTTCCATGGGAGAGGGTGCGATGTTCTCGGATTGGTTTCTTGGATTGTGAAGATAAAATGGAGGCGGGTGCGATGGTGAGGGGATGAGTGCAAGTTGATTACTAGGGTTAGGATCTGGGGGAAGACTGTGGATGGGGAGTTGGAGGAACCATGGGTTGGACAGGTCTAGGTCTGCGTAAGGGTTCCAATTAGGTTCTTCAGCCGGCCAGCTGTCCCAGCCAAGGGGACCCATTACTTCAAAGGAGTTTTCAGGAAGGTTTGGGGCCTCGGGTTCTGGTGTGTTTTGGTGAATTGGGTCAACCATAGGGATGTTGTCTAGAGGGGATAGAGGGGCGAAGATGTCCGGGTCAAAGTTCATAGCATCGAATCTGTCTTCCGAGTTAAGTTCGTGTGGGGGGATGTGTTCATCAAAACATCTGAAGGCCTCCTCCAAATCTGTCCCTATTGGTATCGACTCAGGGTTTCGATTTGGGTGCTCATGCTCCCATCTGTCTACGGTGAGGAGGTAGTCATGGTTGTTTAGGTTTGCAACTATAGCAGTGGGGGTGGAAACACCTGAAAAAAATTGTATTTTGATGTATAGGTATCGATGATCAATCAATGCCCAGTTGCAGCAGTCGAATTCGACGAAGCGGCCCAATGGGTTCAAGGCGGAGCGCACCGCGTCGGTTTTGTCTCGGAGGAGCTCTGGAAAGCCTTGGACACGGGCCCAGGTGATCGGTTCAAGGTTAACAGAGGAGGGTTCCGGGTCTGACCAGGGTTGGATGAGGATGGCCCCGCCTGGTTTGGTTATGGTTCGGAGTTGTAGGGCACGGACGAGTGTTTCATGTGTTGGACAGCAAAAGACGAAGCTGTTATTGCTTAGAATCCAGATGGGCAACTCATTGTGTTGAAGGGCGGTGGAGAGGGCTTGGTGTAGTGATTCTAACGTCCAGATTCCATTAATTACTGTTGCGGTGAGGTAGAGTGTGGAGTTGTCCATTGAAAATTGATGTGGAGAAGGAGCAGAGGTTCTGGGTTCAGTATATTTTTTGGATTGAGGATGGAGCGGGGAACGAGGAGACTTCGGAGTTTTAATTGGTTTGGGGGTGCTTTTGGGCTTGGCAGTGTAATAATGTGGCGCTGGGTCCCGATACGAATGAGATGATATTTTATTTTTTGTGGGAGGGGCAGAGGCTCGCACGGGATACGAGGCTGCTGATTTGTTTGCCTCGGGGCATGTTGATTGCGAGTGACCGTAGAGATTGCACTTGTAGCAGATCTTTGAGTCTCTGCAGCTTCGAGCCAGGTGTCCACTTCCGGCGCAATTTAGACATCGTCCCTTAGATTTTAAAAATTCTACCATGGCGCGTACATTAGCGAAAGACGGCAGGGATCTTCGACGTTTCAGTTTCGGAAGTTCGAGAATGAGTGGTGGGAGGGCGGCCACTTGTGCGTAAGATCTTTCTGGGATAGTTTTGATATTGACTGGGTGGGGTTGTGATGAATTGGTTGAAGCTGCCTTAGCACTTCCCGAAGTCGGTTGGGTAGAGTTGGACTTATCGCAGAGATGGGAGACGTATCTTTTGGGTACGAATGAGATCGGTGGGGGATTGCCGGACGATACTGGAGCTGGTGGAGCGGTTACTGGAAGGCGGGAGGAGGGGTTAGAGGGGGTTTGGGATAGGGTAGAGGAGGAGTTTGGAGGGGCTTGCGGAAGATTGGAGAGGGAAGCCATTAGTGAGTTTTACTTTTTAAATATACTTACATCTTTTGCTTGTTAATTTCCTAGACTGGGTAATTTGTATAGGTGAAAAACTGGAATCGGTTCAATGTCAATTCAGGAGGAACACTGGTTGAGAAGTGTTGTCACTTTTTTGATTTGATGAGGCTTTTTACAGCAGCAAATCCTGTATGCGTGATGGCTTCTGGAGCAATTGATGTTAATCACAAGGATGAAATTTACAATGGAAAGGTTAAAATTACATTTTTCGACTTGTCAAATAGATTATTGAAATCAAACATTTTGCAACATCTCTTCTGGTGGAAACATTGTGCAAAATTAAAAGATTTCATGATATGAAAGCTAAAATTCATTACTCTTGCATTCCAAGCAATTTGCGGTACTTGATTCTCACTGAAGGAAAGTATGAATCAGGTGCCTGACATAATCGACAATGCATACGTGATTGTTGAGTTTGATAATGGTTCACGAGGAATGCTTGATCTGTGCATGTTTGCGGAAGGCAGTAAAATGAACAAGAAATTTGTGTAGTTGGCGACACTGGCAAGGTAATATTTGGAAAATATTTGCACATAGCTTGTTTATGACATGTTTTTTAAGAGGACAACATAGCGCATATATCCAAATCTACACCCTAATTGCAAGGTAATATTTGGAAAATATTTGTGCAGACTAGACATATGCACACCCACGCTTCAATGCACTCACTAACACAGCCTATATCCAAATCTACACCCTTACACACACAGTCCCAAACACATGAGAGTTTATATTTTTTTTAGGTATATATAGTGGAGAGAGTTGCATTTAAGTACTCCTCCCTTGTTTTCATTTTAATGCATTGTTTTGATTTTGGATATCATAGTTCAGCTAGTTTGTTATAACATACTCTGTTAATCCATTGTCTTACTGGGACTTGTATGTGGGTAACATATGCATACATCCATTTATATGTATTTAAGAGTGTGGTCCTGTTGCTCTGGTGTGTATACACTTGTTTCTATTGAATAATTGTTGTCACTTTTGTGGTGTTCATGTCTGAAATTGTTTCCTTTCATGTATATTGAATAAAACAGAGGTAACCCTATAAATCAAATTCACAGTTGTGTATGTGTGGTGTGTGTGTGTGTACACACGTCTGTATGTAAGTATGTATACGTATATATATGTTCATGTGTGTGTGAACTTATTTTTGGAAAAGTTGTCTTTGTCTCATGTTCTGCGGCCTATACTTTCTATTGTTTATGTACAGAGGAAGTAGGAAATAAGAGTAGGCAAATAATGTTGCAGACCAAAATAAATTAAATACTAAAAATAATCATAAGAAACATTAAAACTTATGATCACTTTTTCGTCCCAAAACCATTACATGATAAACTATATCTGGACATGGAGCTTGAATAAATATGGACATGAAAACAATGGCTTGCCTAGAAAGATGTCAAATTATAGGCAATATGTATTATTAATTTTTTTCTCATCTTTTAGTCCATGTAAACTTTAACCTTATCTTTATCTTTCTTAATATATATTTTTCTTGTATATTCTGTACATGCAGGGATACGATATTAGCTTCCCCGTAACAAATTCTCATTGTGAAAATATGCATAAGCACACACTTATATGCTTCATTGTTCAATCTATGGAGGTAATTTTCTTACACTTGCAAAAACCTGTTATGAACAAACATTTCTATTCTGCAATCTTCATGGTCAGTGTTTTAGTGTCGAATGTTAAAACTATGCTACAATCATAAAAGGACTTTTGTGTTTTTGACTTTAGTTAGGCTAATTATGCTTATGTGTTATCTGACCTTGAAGATCTATGTTTGGACGGTCAAATAAACTATATAGTGAAGGAATTCATATTAGAACTTGAATTTTAGGAACCATGGCTTTTTTTAGTGCTTTTGATATTTATTACTGGTTTTGGTTTCAAGATTTGACGGTGTTAAACAATTGGTATCAACCAAGGATTTTTTGTAGTTTTTATATATAAATAGTTACTGAAAATGAAAAAAAGTAGTATGAATGTGCAGTTTCAAGATTGGAGATGAAAGTTGAATGTGCAGGAGTAAAAGGAGAAGAATGGTGGAGGAGTAGAAGATGAAGTATGCGTGGGGTTGAGTTGGTGATAAAACTTGTCAGTTGGGTGGTGTAGGAGTTGTTTGTGGTTACTGTGTTTGTGAAGGGGAGGATGAAAGTACGTGGAGGGAATGGTGTGGTCGAATGTATGGATTGAGGAGGAAGTGATGAGGTTGCTTGCTTCACCTGACGGTCAAGAAGCCCTCTGCCAAAATCTAGAAAATACAGGAGCCCTTCACCTGACGGTAGCAGAAGCCCAAAAAGTAGGTCAGCATCTCCAGTTAGAGAGCCCAAGAGATTGTTGAAGCTTCGGAAGGATTTGTCTACCTTGTGAGTTCTTCGCATAACTTTTAGTCTATGACTCTGTATGTATCTACTTCTATTGACTTCAATACAGCCATGGTCTATGTTAGTATGGACATGGTGGGAACTACCCTTCAAGTGAGGGCAGTAAGAACGATCTTTTAGTGCAGTGGTCTCATGGAGCAGGTGGCATAGCCCTTATGCTTTGCAAAGCCGCTCAGGTATATATGTTATGTTAGTATAAGAATACTGATTTTAGCCCTTATGCTTTGCAAAGCTGCTCAGGTATATATGTTCGCATAACTAAAAGTATTATGAATTTAGGTGCGTACATTGTCACTTTTTTCTTGCTCAGGTTGTTGGATTCACCATTCTATAAAAGTAGGGTTCGTAAGTGTGAAAAATTGATTCCTACCATTCAAGCTCAAGAAAGGACTTTATTTCAATTTTTTTATAACTTTGATAATTTATATGACATCATTTATAGTAGGATATACTTGTATAATGTTGTAGATGTTTGATCTCATATTTGAAGTCCTACGAGTTAACGTAATTGTTTGACTATCTGTTGTGCTTTCACTTGTGTAGGCATAGGACTTTTGAAGAGAGCAAATTTGGACTTGATGATGCTAGCTTTCACTTGTGTATGCAACAAAGAATTATGGGTAATCAAACGTTTTGTTAGCACTAGTTAGATATAACATTTATTAGTACCCGATGTGTAAATTTGTATACAAATGGTTATTGTATGTGAGTTAGGTCATTTTGTCGAAAAACTATTGTATTGGAATGGTTATAGATATTTTATTTGATTATATGGTTAATGTGTTTTTTAACTTATTTGAATATGATGATTATGTGAGTGATTGTTGATTGATATATAGAACCAAAATAGACCATTAACAGAAAATAATAGCATGAAAAAATAGTGTAAAATAATAAACAACTTTTCGTAGCGTTTCAAAAACGCTACCGAAATATATATAGTGGCGTTGAGTAAATGCAACCGTAAAACAGGGGTAAAGTTGGAAATTCTATTAGTAGCGCCAAAAAATCTTTTGGTGGCGTTTTTTAAACGCTACAAAAAGATTTATGGCGGCGTTTGAAAAACGCTGCCAAAAATGCATTTATAGTGGCGTTAAAATAAATGCAACAAAAAATCATGGATTTATAGTCGCATGTTTTCTCGCGGCGTTTATCAAAATGCCACCAAATTTTTTTGTAGCGTTTTTTGAGCGCCACAAAAAATAAAATATCTTGTAGTTGTAATTAAATCCTAGTTGTAATTAAGTTAGTAAATTAATTAATTAATTTAAATCGTTATTCTTTAAACTATCGTATCTTCTTCATACGTTGTCAGAATTTAATGAAACATTTTGCATTGCGATCGTGATGACGAGAGCTTCGAAATGGAGCTGGTTTGGATGGATTTGGAGATTGTTGAAATTTGGGCTGAAAGCGAATGTCATCCGGTTTTAGTTCCAACCGGAATGTCTCAGTGACAACAGAAAATAAAAGGTGAGTGTTTTTAATGCTCACGACGTACTATAATATTTTTATGTTCGTATAATTGAATCGTGAAGTTATCTAATTTTATTGACTGTTAATTGAAATTAAATTGACATATGAATTGACTGTAGATATTAAAATTGATAGTTAAATTTAAAATTAGAAATTAATTCCCAGTAAATTACCTGATATTGATAACTATGAAATTGTTGTGAATTATTGGCTGATTTGGATGTTGATTGTGATGGATGCTATTGATTGATGTTTAGGATGATTTTGATGTTTATTTATTTTGATATATCCTGCTACCATCCTGTATATTATTTACAGTATATAAAACTGTAAATCAAATTATTTTGTATAAATTAAGAAATAGGTTGAAATGATATATACCTATTACATTTATTTTGGATTGAAATGATATATATCCATCTTTGAAATTAAATCGAAATAACTATTCACTTGGCTATAGGATAGAAAATTATATAGGGACACCGGATTAGTTAAATTAAATGATTTTAAAAATTTTGATTTGAAATTTATTTAAATGATTTGATTTAAGGAAACAAAAAAAATCAAATTTATAGAAATCAAATTATTTTCGAACTTGAGCTTGAAATGTTGAAACTTAAATTTGGTAAATGAAATGTTTTAAATAATTGAAATTGAGATTTTTAAGTTGTAATTGAAATATGATTTAAATTTCAGAAATTGATTTGATTTAAATGATTGGACTTTTATTCGAACTTTGAATATTACTAAGTAAAAGTGATATAAAACGATATTTCAAAATTGAGCTCGGAAATGAATTGTATTTGAAAATTTGGATTTTAAATTGCATATTGAAGGTAAATTTGATCTAAGTGTTTTGAATCGATATTTTGAAAATCAAACTTGGGACTGATATAAATCGAAATGGTTTAAATTTGGGAATTGGGTTGAAATTAATTTAGAATTGGAATTGAAATTAACTTGGAATTGAAATTGCAATTAGTTTGGAATTGGAGGTGAAATTAATTTGGAATCGAAGTAAAATTCGACTTGAAATCGGAATTAAATCGATTAAATCTAAATGGAAATTTAAAGCGATTTGAATTGGGAATTTGGAATTGAATCGGTTTGACTTTGAAACTATTTTCAAATAAATTATTAAAAATCTATCTTTTCAAATATTCAAATTATTTTGATTTTCCAAACTATTTTACTATATAAACTATTTTCAATACTCAAACTATTTTCTATTAAACTATTTAACTATTTTAAAACTATTTAAACTATTGTCTAAAAATTCAAATTGGTCACAAGGGTGGAATGTTTATATTTAAATCTTGGATATAAATACGAATTGGGTTAAAATGAAGTTATAACCTAAATTGAAATTCGAAAGAATTTTGGAAGCGAAATCGAGATATTTAGGCGAAAATGATTTTGAAATGAAATGGTATATTTTGAGTAAATATGATGATTTCGAAATGGATTTAATTTTGAAGCGAATATGATATTTTGATATCAAGTATGAATTGTTCTCAAAATGTAAAAGTACCAACCGGTGCGTAAAATGACGTTTGGTTGTTAAAGAGACCAGGGCCTCTTATTGGCATACTCTTTGTCAATATTGGAACCACTTTAACAACTGTGTACGCGGAGGAGACTCGAGAATGAAGTGGTTGGATTTGGCATCTTTTGCTGGATTTGAAGAAAGAGAACGATGATGGATTGGCCTGACACTTGTGTCAATTTGAAATGACTAAAACAGGAGCCGTACCGGCCAATGAGGCTAGCTACCTCTAGCGAACGCACTTCTTCGTATTACCATCATTTACATTGTGATTGATTGGTGCGCACCCTTCGATTATGGAAGTGTTGGACGCGGTGGGCGGTCATGGCTATGATGCATTACCACCAGCCGGGAATGGTAAACTGGTAGTATCCTACCTTGGGCATTGTCTCACGTGCTTTGTCATACTTTTATCCCTATACGAGACCCTTACGATTTTGGTTTAGTGTTGTCGTATCACAGCGCATCCCTATCCACCGACGGTTTACTGGTGTTTTATATGCAAATTGTACGACAATGCTTAAAAACGCTTTATGGGGGATCAATGTAAAGCCTTAACGCTAAGAAAAATATTTATTTTACTGATTAGACATTATATATATAGCGTATTCTACTATATATAAATAAGAGATGGAAAATTCGGTAACATCTCTTAAGTTATTACATGCACATTATACACTGGATATGAGATGTGAAATCCCATAAACATCTCTGACGCTATTACACCTATGTTATATGCGATATTGATTTGACTTACATAAGGATATTTTAGTCCTAACTCGAGTGTTTTTCCTTTTCATTACTCTCGGGTCAGCCCTGAGTTTTTCAGCATTATGTTGGAGGACGAAGACGAAGTTTTGGTATATTATTACTATTATTATTCCTGCATTATGTTGTCTGCTGCATTACTTTATTTATCCCTGATGTATATAATCTGATAATTGTTGCATAAATTATAATCAAAGTATAGTAACAGCTTCATGAACTATTTATTTGATTATTATATTTTATCGTTCCGCTGCGAGATTCTATGTTTGTTTTCTTCTCCTTTTCTTATTTTTCTTAATTAACCCCATTGATTATCTATGTTCCGGATTGTTTAAGTTGGACATGTGTAGATTATTGTCGATTTAAACCTTCCGAAATGTGGGTCATAACATTAAAACATATCATAGATAACATATTTAAGACAGTGGGAAAATTATATTTAGAAGGTAATTTTCCTAACATAAGACTAAAAGTGAATAATAAACGAAATATTGAATTTCGACAATAAAACCAATAATATTTATGATAATTGAATAACATGGTAATGAATCAAAATTCTTATACAGTTTACTATAGTTGGAAAGCCAACAGACTTGAATAATGAAATTTAATTGTAATTTTAGTTTTAGTTTATAGTTGGGACTTAGGAGGAAGTTCTAAAATAAGGAAAGTTATAAATATAGAAGGAGCTGTAAAGATCTATCTATTATATAAAGTAGTTATTCTTTAGGTAATTTTATTTTAGTTCTAGTTTAAATAAAAATAGTTGCCTTTTGAGTTTTGCATTTACAAATCATAGCCAAATGACGTTGATATTGAGGCATAAGTCTAAAATTGTGTACCAAGTGATTTTCTGTCAATGTTTCTACCAATACTAACTATTGAAGGGTACGTTTTACAGACTACTGGAGCTTCAAGTAAGACATTTGTAATTGAGCATGAAACCAGCAATTAAGATCCATATTCAAAAATTGTTGATAATGAACTCCTGGTGAAAAAAGATGTTCGTGATATATGCAAGAGATATGAATTTTTTTTGATAAATTGATAGAGGAATTTGAACCAGGTGAAATTGAAGGAATAAAACATCTCCATCATAATAATAAGTATCTTAATTGAAAGCTTGTAGTTAGTAATAATGTAGAGTTAGTAGTGAGAATCAAACATAACGACTTGTACTTGATTGGATTTGCAAAGAAAGACACAAGTCAAGAGGAATGTCCAAAATGGTATGAGTTCAAAACCGAGGGGAAAAAGAAAAAAAATTGATGGTGCCAAAGAATGGTATCCTAGGTGACACCGTCACATATCTGGATCATCATACTTTTTTAAAAGCAATTAAGAATATTGTTCTTGGAGATGATTCCGACAAATGGTGAAGAGATATTGCAGTTCTAGTGAAGATAATTTGCGAGTCATTACGATTTCGAAGCGTTCGTGAGCATTTCATTGGTAGAACAAGATATGAAGGTTGGTCAAGTACTAATAAATGTCGCATTAATGAAAAGGATTGGGATGCTCTTTCAAAAAACTGGAGCAAAATAAGCAAAATTATATGGTCATATGTAGATGATAAGAGTATGAACTTTGAAATCACTTTATCTCCTAGGGTTAAATTTGAGTCGTTTGAAGAAATTATAAAAGGAGTATTGATGATCAAGCCAAAAGAGGATAATGTTGCTTGAAAGTAGTCAAGTTTCCTGAAGAGTTCAAAGATGGTGACTACGAATTAGTTACAGTGGTTATGTTTTAGGTTATTTTGTTATACTATTATTCATGTAATGTGATTGTGATTTTGACTGACATGTTAATTTAGGATATTGACAAATTATTTTATGGTTTTGATTTATTTGCATGCATCTAAAGTTACAAACCTAAATTAAAAGTTAAAAATTGTTACTACATTTTAATTGTTAAGTAAAACATTAATTTCATAAAGAGTAGGATTATTTATTTAGTAACTCAATGATTCCAAATAATTTAATATGTAGTAAGCTGAAATAAAAATTGTAACTTGTTAGGCTGAAAATGAAACCAAACCGCAAAAAAGGAATATTTATCATTTTTCTTTGTATATTGGTAACCCAAAAATAAAGTTCGAACCATCGCTTCGCGCACGGTGTTGTGGATCATTGTGAGTGCTATTAATTATAATTATAATTATAACTATAATTATAAGAGTATAGATATTGCACTTGTAAGCAATGGAATATCTTGGAATGAAAGTTCTATGAGATATAAAGTTGTGAAAATCCATAAAGAAGAATGCATGCAATGCAATAAAACAACTTACCCAACCATCACGTTTTATTATATATTATGTAGTAAGTTTTTTAGTTCCATATTAAGCATTCATTCATGCATGTCAAAATTTAATATTTTATAATAATAAAATAAAAATAGATTGAGGTGGGTGTTATAAAATTAAATTCATTCAGCTCTTTCTATGCTTTGTTTTGTGCTACTAAATTAAGTTCTACTGAATAAGATTGATATGGTATACCCCACTCATGATATGAACAAATTAATGCAGACATGAACAAGTTAGATGCATCCTTCTTTGACTTTGTTTCTATTAGTGGAGTATCTACCTCGGCAAATACATGAAAAAGATAGTTACTATGGCATTCCTCATCCTTGATTATAAGTGTGTATGTAATTTAATCCATATTTCTTCCTTAAATATGTTTATTAGTGCACGCACACTAGTAAATGGAAGACTGATAATACTCAAGAACACAATCATGTATTAATTCCAAAAGGTATTTGACTATATATCACATAATAAGAATAGAAAGGATCTTATTACTAAATATATTCTAAATATATGATTAAATTAATTGAAATAAACTACATTAAGAAGTAACAGGACCATGAAGTAAGAAGGTAGCAAGTAGATATACCTAAAATTTCATGGCATAAATAGGCAATGTTTCTACTGTATATAGTAAATTATAAATTTCATACAACACAACATTAGTGCCAGTTATAGTTACTAAATAATCAAGTTAAATTTTGAAATTTAAGAGAGCGTGTATACAATATGGTTTCTTGTATGAAGAATATTTCAACAAGGATCAACTGAGTATGCAAAATTTAACCTTCAATTAAATATTCCACTGGAAAAACTTTTGTGTATTAATCTTAACTAAAGTTGTTGAAAAACTTTATGCAATTTTGAAAAGTTATTAGCCTGTATGTAACTGGAAAACAATGAAAAATTATGTAAAATATAGAAAATTGAAATACCTTCAAGTGTTTGATAAGAGGACGTTTAAATGATGGCGGAAAACTTTTAATTTGTTGAACAGACTATAAAAGTAGTCGCGATAAACAAACATATTTTAGGAAGAAAATAACTTAATGATTGAATTCAATGAACCATTCTTGAATTCTGCATTCTATCAATTATTTTCTACTTTGATTCGAGAAAATAGTAAACAATGTAATGGATGTAGATACAAACTTACATATTCAATAAATATAACTCCTGAATGAATACATAGATATGGTCTGATATATGAGAAAGTGACACAAATTGGTGACCAAATAGATCTCAACCATAAGATCTTCCTTTGAGTTCAATTCTTTATGTAAACATAACAAAATCAAATAGTCAAAACATATTATGTCAGATTTTGTGTTTCAATGGTCACTCCCTTCGAACACACATACATGTGTGTGTTCTTATGTGTTACTTATATGGTAAAACTATAACCTTTGAAGCATAAATGTCACATGATAGAACAGTCGATGGCAAAAAGAAACAATAAATTTCACACTTTATTATAATTGTGTAAAAACATCGCTAAGAAACCCACAACCAATTACGATACATCAATTCAACCTTAACGAACAAAAATAGAACCGTTCTTACTTAAATTAGAAATAAAAATAATGCTTGATTTAAATTATGAGGACGTTTTAGATTGTTAAATATTATACTTAATTATCTTCCAACTTAATATAGGTCATTCATGTATTATTGGTATAAAAAAAGCACAAGTCTTAGGCATTTCAAACAACATAGAAGAGAATTTTTTTGCTTTGGATGCTAAATACAATACATTTTACTGCCGAAAATTGTTTAAAATACTTAAAAGACGTATCCAACTATTTTACCCATGTAATTTGCACCTTCGAACACATTATACCCTAAATAATCTCTTCCATCATAAAATAAAAAATTTCTAACCAATATAGTTTCACATCAAAACACAAATTGAAGAGAAAAAATGATTTATTTTAAATAATCTTGAAATATATAAAGTTTAGCAGTAATATCTAGAGTTCACGAAGAAATCCATGTTATTTTGAAAAGATATTAGTTGGTATGTAAAGAAAGAACATCGAAATAAAATGCAAAAGATGGAAAAATAAGATACCTTCATGGAACAAAGATGGAACAAATACTGAGAGGGGACAATTTGCTCATATTATCTAAATTTGTATATTTATAAGAGTATATTTAAGGTAACAAATATAATAGAAAATAAGAGCATATCTTATGGTTATAAAATCAAATGAAACCAAACCACAAAAATAGTACAAAATGATTCCTTTGCATAATAAAATCAAAATAACTTATATTTTTGTACTTCATAGAAAACAATTATTTGGAAAGTGCAGGTAGTAGACATGTAGGGAATCAAAATGTAATTCTTAACCTTCCTACTTTACATAAGCTTCAAAAAACAAACTAAACAGAGTAAAATGTGTATAAAAGTTTGAGTTAGAATGTTCACAAATGAAAACATCTGGAAGATAAATAAAATAAACGAGCTTGAATATAAAAATAGAATAAAGGACCTTCATTAAATAATCAACACAATTACTCATTTTTATTTCCCTTCCTTCTTTCTCAACTCATTCTAATCCAGTGATAAACTATAAGTATCTTTAATATCAGTTTCTCAAAGAAATAAAGCCTGAGCGAGGTATATTAACTTCTACATTATTCTTTATACATCAACTATTTAACATATTTACATTTTCAATTTTCAAGTACATAATTCAAAATTTTAAGGTAAACCTGTTGCCTCTCCTTGGCTATGAGAGACTTCTCACCTTCCTTCAAGTGACCAAATAAGAAGATGGTTAAATGGTTGAATAGGCTATAAGAAATAGTTGGCATCAAACAAACATATTTTCACAAATAACAATATTAGTAATTAAATTCAAATTTGGTTGCCTTGCTTGAAATCTATATTAGATCAAATACTTTCTGCTTTGGATTCGAGAAAATATTAAACAACCTAACGGATGAAGACACAATATTACATATTTGTTTGAAATAATCGTTGAAGGAGGACATACATATATATATATATATGTATGCTTTAACATGTTTGTGTTTATATACACACATACAAATATATACATATATGTACTTGTATGGTAAAATCATAACCATTGAAGTATTAGTATCTTATGAATGAACAGTAGATGTCAAAAAGAAATGATCAGTTGAATACTTTATTGTAATAGTTTAAAAAGTTTAGCATCACTAAGAAACTCACAACCTATTAATATTATTAATTTAACATTAAGAAATGGAAATTGGAGTTTTTCTTCCTTTTGTGCTAAACAAGAAAAAAATTAGTTGACTTATTAATGTGAGGGTGTTTTTAGATTGTTAAATGATCTAATTGAATACTAAATTTGTTGAAATTAGTTTCACATCGGGTAGTTTATGAAATAAATTCTATATAAAAACTAACAGACTACTCTTCACATTACAGATTGGTTTTATGATAACTTGTGGTTTTCTAACATGTATCAGAGTAGATTTAGTTCGTGTGTGCTTAACCACCATACTCTAACCATGTCATCAATATGAATGTCCACGTGTTCAACTCATGATACGCCACACAGGCATGAGTGTGTTCAGATTAATCCAACATCGGGTAGCTTATGAAATAAATTATGTATAAATACTAAAAGACCCCATATAAATTAATGTTTGTGATGACACGTTTTTCTCTAATAAAATCAACTTCAAAATTAAAATGGGTGAAGCATGAATTATTGATTTAAAAACCATGTATTTCTGAATTTTAAACAGTACAGAAGATGCAAAATTCTTGGTAAGAATTCAATTAACATTAAAAGGAAAGGTTAAATACCTCTACTTTGAATTGAACACCAATATTAAGGTCAACCGTGGTTTTATTTCTCCCACTACCACAAAGTATATAAGGTGTAAAAGTTACATGTTTATTGAACTGATATAATTCATGCCAGTAAATTTATACTTCCTCTCATTTTTAGTAAATATAAAAGTTCCTGAAAAAAGTGGATTTACTTAGGTTACATGTCCAAACAAAATAAATTTAAGCTTGAAAATATGTGCACATGTTCTACGATCGACCGATCACATGAAAAGAATTTTAGAGAGTATAACTGAAATATATCATTAGTATAAAAAAATTGATCACTTCAATTAGAATTTGATAGTTCCTACTACATATGATTCATGTTCTTGATAATATGTAAATTTTCTATTTGAATTTTAAAGAGTATAATTGTAATATATCCTTATCAAAATAATCTTCTATCACTTCAATTAGATTTTTACAGTTCAACAATATACGATTCAGGTTTTTGATAATACATAAAATTTTCATATGAACTTAAAAAATCAAATCGAATCAATAATATTAATGCCTAGGTTAGAGTGGAATGCCAACTATATTGGTATATAATTTATGCTGAAAAGGATAACATGCAGTACATAACTTAAATGATTAATTCAATAGTTATAGAATAAGCAACCACATATATCTTGCATGCTCTCATGCTCTTTTTAACAATCATAGTACCCTGCTTTCTGTATTGGTCTAGACAAATTGTCTTTCATCGCCTAACAAAGGATATAATATAAAGGTTAAAAAATTATCTGAATAAGTTATTGAACAGTATTGCAATTCAACCGGGCACAAACAAATTTCTTAAACTCTATCAACAATGCAAGATAATTGTAATAATAAAAATGAAATTAAAAAATTCAATACCAAGCTGAAAAGTGTGACCTAATAACCTAATATTAGTTTCATTTTGAAAAACATGTTAGCATCTGTATTATATATTTACATGTGATCTTCACTACCTCCTGCTAGTGCAATTTTAGAGCTACCAACATCACCAAGTATATAGTCTGCTATGTCCTAAGACAGATTAAATGACATTAAAATATGATAACCTACAACTGAGAATGGATGCTAAATTTTGTCTGTAAGAACCATGACTTCCTTTAAGTAAGATATTTACTTATATTTTATACCTACTATTGAAACTTGATCCATCTTCTTCGCATTTGAAAAAGATCCTGCAACAGACCTACGTTTTATCTGTAAGGGTGAAAAATATCATATACTCGTGTGCTTAAATTTAACACATTAATATGCAGTGATGTGTCCTAGAGTAAAATTTAAAGCCCATGTGTATCAAGAACAAAAGAAAAAAGTGAGATAATTATACATACTGACGCAGCGGATTAATCAAAACAATGTAGTTCGATGAATGTAGTAGTCGATGGATTGAAAGATACTGAAATGCCCAAATTCGTTGATCCGAAGATACCGAATTCTAGCTATCCCGAACTCGTTGATCGCGCACGATACCGGGTTCAAAGATCTTCAATTCTTCAAGCGTTGATCAAGCGCACTTGATTCCGCGAATCGGCTTCTGCAATCGTTGAATCGAGCGCACTCGATTAACCGAAAGAGGAGATAGGAGATTACACTCAACTACCAATTGGAATGAAAGCACAAAGCTAACAAAAGAGAATTTTATTCAAAAATCAACAACCTTACAAAATGATTCAACTTGCCTATTTATAGGCTACAACTCACGCAGAACAAAAATATTCACAACTCCTAGGTCAGAACCGACCTATAGATGACGACTTACGACCTATCTAAGGTCGGCAATGACCTATGTTTAACATAGCGACTTATCAACATTACAAGTACAACACAACGACTCACTTAGGTCGGTAACGACCTAGTTACAGTATTCAACGACTTACCAACATGTTACACAACACATACGACTTACAGAAATACGACCTACGACTCATAAACTTGCGGCATCCTAGAACATCGATTTAAAGCAATCAACGGTAGAGATTAACTCGGCAGAGAATCAACGGCAATAGCTTCAGCGACTTAAAAGCATGCGGCGACCTAAAGAAATCAATGGTAAAGATTAACTCGGCAGAGAATCAACGGTTTCCATCCTCAGCGACTTAACTCTTGACTCGTTAGGTCGTTCACGACCTAACTCTTCACCAATTTGCTCTACCTTTCCTCTGTGCGACTCGATAGGTCGTTCAGGAGACTTAACTAAGTCGTAACTCGGTGACGACTTATCACCTGTTCCGTTAAGTCGTTCCATAACCCAAACGCTTCCCTTAAGTCGTTGCCGACGTAAACCTTCGCACTTTTCAACTTGTGTTGCTCCTGTAGCTTTAGGTCGTAACCCAACACTCTTTCTTATCTTGTTAGGTCGTAAACGACCTAAAAACGAGTTAGGTCGTTCCATCGAGTTATCCCTTAACTCCTTAGGTCATAGACGACCTACAACTTCTTCGTTAGGTCGCAAAACTGCTTCTTTAAGTCGGTTATGACTTATGCTTCCTTCCTTAAGTCGGTCACGACTTATGTCTTTGAAATCTTCTATCATGTTAAGTCGGTCACGACTTATACCTTGGACAAATGAGGGCTGCGCTGCATCATCCTCCCCAGGTTGAGAAAAATTCGACCTCGAATTTGTAAATTCTTCCACATCAGCTCGTTCATCCCCATGATATGGTACGAGATGTTTAACATTGAACACATCAGAAGTGTACACATCTTTTGGCAGCTTCAACTTATAAGCATTTTCATTAATTCGTTTTACGACTTCCACCAGACCAATTTTCCTGGCTTTCAACTTGTTATAAGCGCCTACTGGAAAACGATCTTTTGTTAACACTGCATAAACCAAATCACCTTCATGAAATTCAACATTCCTTCGTTTCAAATCTGCATAGCGTTTATACTTCTCATTCACTTTCTCCAATCGTTCCTGAACGATTTTATGACATTCTGTCAACCCCTCAACAAAATCAGCAGCTTTCTTAATTGTCCCCTTCGAGCGTGGTATTACCGTTAAATCCAACGGACCCTTCGGTAAGTTTGAATATACTACCTTAAATGGACTGAACCCCATACTGCGATTCACTGCATGATTATGAGCAAATTCGGCCTGACATAACTTCACATCCCAACTCTTCAGATTGTCTTGCACAAGACACCTCAGTAAATTCCCCAATGATCTGTTCACAACCTCGGTCTGTCCATCCGTTTGCGGATGATAAGCACTACTAAACTTCAGCTTCGTTCCCACCATCTTCCACAAACTTAGCCAAAAATGACTCAGAAAACGAGTATCTCTATCCGACACAATAGATTCTGGCAATCCATGAAGTCGATAGATCTCCTTGAAAAACAATTGAGCAACATGAACAGCATCCGCCGTCTTCTTACAAGCAACAAAATGTGCCATTTTCGAAAATCGGTCCACTACCACATATATGGAATCGTTACCACGCTGCGTTCTCGGCAACCCCAACACAAAGTCCATACTCACATCAACCCATGGTTTAGTTGGTACAGGTAGCGGCATATATAAACCAGCATTAGTCGCAGTTCCTTTCGAAATCTGACAGATATGACATCGCTCCACAAACCTCTCCACTTCTTTCCTCATCGATGGCCAAAAGTAAGACTGTGAAATCAACTGTAAGGTACAGTCTCTCCCAACATGTCCTTCTTCATGTAGCTCTTTTACAATCTTCATTCTCAAACTACAATCAGGTATGCACAATCGATTTCCCTTGAACAGAAAACCATCTACCATCAAAAACTCATCCGTCACTTCATTCTTGACTTTATCAACAAACTTTGCAAAGTAAGGATCTTCATCAAATAATTCTGGTAGTTCTTCAAACCCTGTCACCTCAACTTTCAGTGTAGTCAACAAATGACTCCTCCTACTCAAAGCATCAGCCACTCGATTCGTCACCCCTGACTTGTGTTTAACAACAAAAGTAAACTGTTGCAGATATGCAATCCACGATGCATGTCTCGCTGAAATCTTGTCTTGCCCTTGTAAATGCTTTAAGGCCTCATGATCAGTATACAGAACAAACTCTTTCTGGAATAGATAATGTCTCCAGTGTTTAATAGCTTGCACAATAGCATAAAACTCCACATCATATGTACTGTATCGCATCTTTGCTCCTGACAACTTCTCACTGAAATAGGCAATAGGACGACCCCTTTGACTCAACACTCCTCCAATCCCAACCTTTGACGCATCAGTATGTAATTCAAACAACAACTGAAAATCAGGTAATGCTAGGATTGGTGCTGTCGTCAACAACTCCTTGATTCGTTCAAAAGCAACTCCTGCTTCCTCCGTCCATGTAAACTGTTTACCCTTCATACAATCAGTCATAGGCCCCATCACACTACTAAAGTGTGGAATAAACCTTCGATAAAATGAAGCCAACCCGTGAAAACTACGAACTTCCGTTATCGTCTTGGGTTGTGGCCAATCTCTAATCGCTTCAACTTTACTTTGGTCAACCTGTATTCCTTCTTCCGACACAACATACCCCAGAAATAAAACGCTATGCGTCATGAACACGCATTTCTTCGTTGCAGCATAAAATTGTTCTTGTTGCAATACCATCAGTACTTCCCTCAGATGATTCAAATGTTCCTCAGGACTTCCACTATATATCAGAATATCATCGAAATACACCACCACAAACTTCACAATGAATGGTCGAAAAATCTGGTTCATCACCCTCATGAATGTACTTGGTGCATTTGATAAGCCAAATGGCATAACCAACCATTCGTATAGACCCTCCCTGGTTTAAAAGCAGTCTTCCACTCATCACCTGGTCTGATACGAATTTGATGATATCCGCTCTTCAAATCAATCTTCGAAAATATAGTAGCTCCGCTTATTTGATCTAGCAAATCATCCAACCTTGGCATTGGAAATCTATATCTCACAGTAATCTTATTCAATGCTCGACTGTCAGTGCACATCCTCCACGTTCCATCCTTTTTGGGTACCAATAAAGCTGGTACAGCGCAAGGACTTAAACTCTCCTGCACACGCCCCTGTTCAAGTAATTCCTCTACCTGCCTCCGCAACTCTTCATGTTCCTTCGGACTCATTCAATAATGTGGTCTGTGTGGCAACACAGCACCTGGAACAAGATCTATCTGATGTTGGATATCCCTCAACGGTGGCAACTCCGTTGGTAACTCCTCTGGAAATACATCATCAAATTCTTTCAGTACTGGTTTTACTTCTTCTGGTATTTCCACCACTTCCCGACTCTCCCGTCCGATCAATAAAAATACTTCCGGATCCTCCTCTACTTCCTTCACAAATTCCTTCAAAGATAACAAAGTTTTGAGCTCTTCAATCTCCTCCAACTTGTTTTCCTCCTGTTGTCGCTTCTTTGGAACTAGAGTAATCTTTGTGCCTTCAAACATGAAACTGTAACTGTTGGTACGCCCATCATGTTGTACTGCTCTATCATACTGCCACGGTCTTCCCAGCAACAAATGACAAACGTCCATATCTACCACATCGCACCAGATTTCATCTTTATATTTCTTCCCAATTGAAAACTTCACACAAGCCCTTCGTCCAACCTTCACCTCCTCGCCTTTCCTCAACCAAGCTAGCTTGTACAGTTTCGGATGTTTCTAAGTCTACAATGCCAATTTCCTCACAGCTTCTGATGAAATTATATTATCACAGCTTCCAGCATCAATAACAAATTTGCAAACCTTCCCTAGAATGGTACATGTTGACTGAAAAATATTGCTCCTTAACCAACTACAATCCTCCTCTTGCTTTGGTGTCAAACAGGACCTCTTCATCATTAGATTATAACCTTCGTCTCCCGACACTTCTTCTTCCTCCTCATCAGGTTGTGAATTGGAACATTCAGCTTCTTCATCCTCATCCTCAACCTCTGCTATCATAGCTCTCTTCTTCGGCTTTGGACATTCGCTACTTTTGTGACCAAATTCCTAACAATTGTAACATTTGAAACCGTTGTTAACCTTTGTCTTCTCAGCCTCCTTCACTATTGGTCTACTGATAGGTTTAGAAACATTATAACTCCCACCAACACCCTTCGCTTGATTGTTCCTCGTCGTCCCTGTTTCTCCCAAGCCAACGCTTTCTGATGTGCTTCCTCTACAGATCTAGGATCAAACATGTTAACCATATCCTGAATCTGCATTCGCAATCCCCCAATGAATCTAGATGTCAATTGTTCTTCTGTCTCCATAATATCATTCCTTGCTATCAGTTGATAAAATTCGTCAGCATAGTCGTTCACAGATTTCGTCCCTCGTCTCAAGTTTTGCAATCTCTGATACATAAGCGACTGATAGTTATAAGGTAAGAATGTGGCTTTCATCATTTTCCTCATCTTTTCCCATGATTCAACCTTTGACTTCCCCATCCGCTCACGTGTAAGTTTGGTTTGCTGCCACCATGCCAAAGCTCTACCCCTCAACCTCGTAGCAACCAACTTCACCCTACGATGTTCTGGAACTTCTTTGAAGTCAAAAATCTCTTCAACATTAGCCATCCAATCTAGAAACTCCTCTGCTTGCATACCACCTTTGAATTCAGGAATTTCAGTCTTCATCCCCGACTCCCACTTGTGATCATACTCAGAGTAATTTTTTCCTTGTCCTCGTCCTTGTCCTCGAACACTACCACCATCATATTCCTCTTCAAAATCAGATGTATATCGTTGTCTATCTCGTCCACCCACATCTCTACTACCTTCTCGTCTACCACCATCATCCCTTCTATCTACATTCCTCCGTTCACGATCATTCACGTTCCTCCCACGCCCTTGATCATTTTCAACACTTCTGTCTCGATTGGAATGTGGTGAGACTCTACTACCCCCATGGTTAGATTCAGGTGAAACCCTTCTCCGATTTTGATTCATCTCCATCATAAGCTTCTCTAACCGGCCAATTCCTTCGTTAAGCTTTTCACTAAAGTTTTCATTGATTCTTTGCTCCATCTCATCAGCTTCTTCTCTTCGATACAAAGCTTCTACGTTTTGGTGGCGATTAGCTCTTCTTGGCGGCATACTTGAAATCTTTCAAACTCTTCAGCACTTCAAAATTCAAACACTTTTCGGACTTTGATCCAAAATGAAACGGATCGAAAACTTCCACTTTGTTGCAAATCGCGATGAACACGATGGACAAAGTTTCGGCCTCCCACTCAAATCCGATCAAACAACTTCGATACAAAGTCGAACACTTCAACTTGATCACGGCTCAACACTTCAAGCTCTCGGCTATCACTTCAACTTCAAAATGAATAGGCTCCAAGTCTCGATTTAGCTATGATTGGCTAAAACAAGCTCTGATACCAAAAACTGATGCAGCGGATTAATCAAAACAATGTAGTTCGATGAATGTAGTAGTCGATGGATTGAAAGATACTGAAATGCCCAAATTCGTTGATCCGAAGATACCGAATTCTAGCTATCCCGAACTCGTTGATCGCGCACGATACCGGGTTCAAAGATCTTTAATTCTTCAAGCGTTGATCAAGCGCACTTGATTCCGCGAATCGGCTTCTGCAATCGTTGAATCGAGCGCACTCGATTAACCGAAAGAGGAGATAGGAGATTACACTCAACTACCAATTGGAATGAAAGCACAAAGCTAACAAAAGAGAATTTTATTCAAAAATCAACAACCTTACAAAATGATTCAACTTGCCTATTTATAGGCTACAACTCACGCAGAACAAAAATATTCACAACTCCTAGGTCGGAAACGACCTATAGATGACGACTTACGACCTATCTAAGGTCGGCGACGACCTATGTTCAACATAGCGACTTATCAACATTACAAGTACAACACAACGACTCACTTAGGTCGGTAACGACCTAGTTACATTATTCAACGACTTACCAACATGTTACACAACACATACGACTTACAGAAATACGACCTACGACTCATAAACTTGCGGCATCCCAGAACATCGATTTAAAGCAATCAACGGTAGAGATTAACTCGGCAGAGAATCAACGGCAACAACTTCAGCGACTTAAAAGCATGCGGCGACCTAAAGAAATCAATGGTAGAGATTAACTCGGCAGAGAATCAACGGTTTCCATCCTCAGCGACTTAACTCTTGACTCGTTAGGTCGTTCACGACCTAACTCTTCACCAATTTGCTCTACCTTTCCTCTGTGCGACTCGATAGGTCATTCAGGAGACTTAACTAAGTCATAACTCGGTGACAACTTATCACCTGTTCCGTTAAGTCGTTCCATAACCCAAACGCTTCCCTTAAGTCGTTGCCGACGTAAACCTTCGCACTTTTCAACTTGTGTTGCTCCTGTAGCTTTAGGTCGTAACCCAGCACTCTTTCTTATCTCGTTAGGTCGTACATGACCTAAAAACGAGTTAGGTCATTCCAGCGAGTTATCCCTTAACTCCTTAGGTCGTAGACGACCTACAACTTCTTCGTTAGGTCGCAAAACTGCTTCTTTAAGTCGGTTACGACCTATGCTTCCTTCCTTAAGTCGGTCACGACTTATGTCTTTGAAATCTTCTATCATGTTAAGTCGGTCACGACTTATACCTTGGACAAATGAGGGCTGCGCTGCATCACATACATATAGTAGTACATCCAAATCTAGTTTATACTCAAAACCATATCATATACATTATAGGTCATTAGAATGTTTTACAAATTATAGTTCCGCTTCATTTTAAAGGTTGAATGATGTAAATTTATGGATTTTTAATAGACAATAAATGTTTTCTGGAAAGAGAAACCTAACTTCGAGTCACTTTCATATAGAATATTCCTAAAAGTTTACACAAATAACTAGGTTGAGTTGTGGATTCAAATTCAGCCAAAGATATTGAGCTTCCTTAGAGTAAATGTGTGTAGAGGATTGTGAAACCAATCTCAACTTTTAAAACATACCAAGGATAGTATCAACACTTATGAGATTTATATGTATTGTCGTTTTATACATTCTATACCTTTATGATCGAGTAGATGAATGCTAAGATATATAAATGGTCAAGGATGTACTTATGACATCTGTGTAAATGATCATTTTGATTATTATTTTAAGATCGCTAAATGTATAAATATGAACCGAAATAACATAAATATTAATAAATCAACGTACTTTCATTAACATCAGTAATTATCAATTAAACAGTATAATGCATCATGTCCTTGGAAATTAAGGCAAACATCGATATCCTGAGTACAAATTGGTATGATTATGTAATATTGAATATCAAATAAATATGCAATGTACAATATTAAAATAGTCACCAGGTCATGCATATGAACATTTAAATTATCAAGTTCAATTGTAACTTTATATATATATCAAAAGAAAAGAAAAACATTAATGGAGCTATAAATAATAAACATACTTAGCGTGAGCAGAAAATAAATTGGAATTTCATATCAGCAGAAGGTATCTAGATTTAAAAGATACACTATATTATAAACATATAAAAGATGTGCATAACCTTGAACTTATTTATATTAAATTAAACTTCACATTCCCAAAACTTCAATTTAAATATACATTGGGTAACCTTAAGGAAGCAAAGTATCAAACCTTTTCCCTATCAATTTTTTTATTAGAATCCCATGATCCAACTAAATCGTCTCCTTCAAATGTTTTATGATAAAAAAATGAACCAGGAAACCTCATTGATCACAAAATCCAAAAACTCCACTTATATTTCATAAAATAATTACACAATACAATGCTTGAATATCGCAACAATAAAGGATTAGGGCTAAATCTGCAGATGGAAGTAAAAATACATAAAAGCAAACCCAACGACAAAAACACAACTATAGAACACCTACTAACAACATACGTATTAAATAAACAGGAATAATAATAAATGCATACAAAAGAAATATTTGGACGTACCTGAGATTACATGCAATGACCCAGAATTTTGGTTATTTGAAATTGGAATATTAAATTGATTTTAAATATTTAAAATTTAATTTTTAACCTGAATTTCAAATATAATGATTTATTGGATAATTTAATAATTGGAAATTACTTAAATAATTGAATCTTGGGTTTTAAGCTTGTTAAGAATAATTTAAAGGCTTATCAAATTTATATTAATAAGAGTGAAGATAATAAAAATTTTAAATTTGATTTAAAAGTGATTTACTCAATTTTAAAAATATCTTGTTTGAATTAACAAATAAAAATAGCCTTCCGAGGCACAGTCTCGGAATTCGACGATACCTATTCCATTGGATCCGTAATAGTGTATTATTATTATCGAATTTCAAATTTCGTAGCGTTTAGAGTTACCGTTTGGTCATACAGGATAGAAACGCGTTGAATTTTATATCGAAAATTTAATATAATAATTGGGTTCAAAAAGCTATCTTCTCCATACGATCGAATTAGGACTCGAAACTTGTTCTATTGCGTTTGAAATAGGGGCATAACATTACAAATGCCTAGCGGCACGCCTCGATAGGAGTTTGAAATAAATATCTAGATATTTAAATTTAAAATAATAATAATATATACATCGATTTGACCCTACCTTCACATCAGCCCAAATTGCGAGTTGAACGGCGAAGACGATGGTTGTTTTCGTAGAGAAATTGCTTGTATCAGTTTAGGCCGTGCACAAAGAGGGTGAGCACGTGCGTGTACAGGCAAAATAGAAGAGCGGGGAAGAAGAAAGAAGGGGGAGTGGGCTTTGGGCCGTGGGAAAAGAAAGAGAGAAAAAAGAGAAAGTGGGCTGAGTGTTTTCTTGGGCCGGACCTTCGGGTTGATGGGTAATGGATAAAAGAAATGGATTTAGTTATATAATTTTTTTTATAAAAATTCAAATTCTTATAATTGCAATATCTCGTTCATTCTAGGTCGGATTCGAACGCAACTTTTTGCGTTGCATTCGTAATAACGTATTCCACGTATAGGAATTAAATTGGAATAATTTCGAGCTTCTAAATTTTTTAGCTAAATTAGAACGCCGTTCGAATTTAGTCGAAATCAAGAAATGAAGGTGATAACTGGATTAAATGTGAGTAAATCTCATTCATTTGGATTACTGCAATTAATTTTAAATGATTAAAATTAATTTTGGACGATTGATTGAATTTATAAATTAATATCAGTTGGATGTTATATTATTTATATTGGTATATAGATTAGTAGTTGGATATATTTCCCGCCGTTGGAGCGGATGAGACCCTGTGCGCCTCGCATAATAGCGGATGACCCTATATTACCGCGATATCCCGCCTCAAAGCGAGATTCGTATTTTATGTTATCTAACATCTACGGTTACAGGGGATCGGGTTGGAGGGATCCACTTGGATTCCTCAAAAATGTTGAATTTAATTTCATATATAGTGATATATGATATGTTTGAATAAATCTGTGATAGATTATTGTGTGATTTGAATTTATTAGATGCTATGTTAGCACTGGCCTAGATTCTGGTATTTTCAAAATATCATAAATATATATATTTTGAATTTGAAAAGAAATTAAAAAGGGATTTTTGAAGTGAAGTATTTATATAGAATTTTGGATTAGTTAAAAGAAATTGATTTGGATAAAATAAATGGTTTGACTTTAAATTTGTGCTTAACTATTTCGTGATATTGTAAATAGAGATTTTGGAATAATGTATATAAAGGATTTTAAATAAAAATTATTAAGTGATACTTGTTTAAATATAAAAGGTTTTAAAATTCGAGATTTTTAATAAATCGGGAGAATAGAAGGGAATTGGAAATAAATATAAAATTGGTCATGTTGGATCTTAAATAAAATTTCTAAATTACGAAATGGAAGTAGAATCGAAATTTGGTTGGTTTTGGAATATAGTTTGGGTTATTTAAGAAATTGATTTATAAATGGAATTTAATTTAGAAATCGATTTATAATGGACTTAAGTGATGTGGAAAAAAACGTTGTGACCTGCAAATGAGACTATGGGATTTATAAACAATGTTTATAAACAAAGTGAAACGATTATCATTTGATAAATTGAAGATATAAATCACGGTAAGAATTTATAATGAGATGGGTAAATCAGTTTAAAAAGAAATGATAGATTTTTCTTTAGAAATGTGAAAAAATGATTTATGAAATTGGGAACGTAAATCAATTGGTGCTAAATTAAGAGAGATTTATAAATATTAGAATGGTTATATTGGAATAGAAAAATATATTTTTATCGAGAAGTTGAGTGTGTTTAAAAAGAAGATTTTAATTATTAAACTAGGTAATTCAAAATTGTTTTAGTATAAAAATATTTCAAAAAGTTAGTTATTTAAATATTTTTAAATTGTCAAAATGAATTGTAAGTTTTATAAACAAGTCCTATAATCGATTAGAATTTTATTAATAAATCAGAATTAATTATTGTTTCATTATGTAATTATTTTAATTGTTTAAAAGTATATTAAATTATTAATTAAAGTTATTTTATAATGATTTGGTTTAAAGTTAATTATCATTTTAGGATTAATTAGTATTAAAATATCATTGTAATTCAATGATAATTATTAGATACAGTTTTCGGAAAGTAATGGTATACTTTCATGGCGGAAATCAGAGGTAGAGATTGCCTGCAGCTGAGTTTGGATTTCTCTGGGATAGAGACGTAATCATTGAGCTGCGAATCCATGGTTGATACCGCATGGTGCTTTCTATATTTATTTAAGAAGTTTTCAAATATTTTTGAAGGGAATGGTCTGTGAATATACTTATTTCGGTGAGATAAGGATATACCTTTTGATAAAGAGATTTAATTTATTGAAATTTAAATTAAATAAGGCTTTGTGATTTCAGTGGGAAAATGGAATCTTTGGCTGAATGATTGTTTATTTGATAGTTAAATAACCTACTATCAAATCTGGACAAAAAACATAACTTTGGAAATATCTAGGAGAAATACAGATTTTATGGTACAGTTACCGTCGAAGGTGCTATACTGTACGTATAAACTCGTTTCGTTCTTCTAGGACGATGATAAGGAAACCCGTTCACTAACGGTTAGGAGATGACCTCCGATCTTATTTTCGTCTATTTATTTCCTAAAGAACCGGGTTTGAGTTTACCAGAAATATCGACCGTTGTTTCGAAGAGACCGAGATCAGATAAGTTATTCGAAAACCACTTCGATCCAACAAATACGTTTTTGAAGTGAAGAAAAGCATGGAATCGAAGATGGAGCATTGAAGTGCAAGGGCTAATCGCTACTAATCTTGAGGATGATTCCAAAATGGATGTAGTAGGAATAGTGCCTTCGGTTTCGTTCAGACCCAGAACGGAATTGTATGGATGAATGCTTTCAGCACATTGTCATTGGAGGACAATGAGCATTCCAAGTATAAATTCCTTAAAAAGGTAACCGTAGCCTCAATCCTCATCAACTGGAATGACTGAAAATCGGGGGAGATGCAGCAAGGCTAAGTGGGTCGCACCTAATTAGGGTATGTTATCACCTTTCTAGATACCCTCAGATATATTATAAATTATGAATACGGTGGTGCATGGGAAAAGAGCACTCGATAAGGGTGGGAACACCCGGGGTGGTAACATATTCGGTTATATCCAACTTAGGGGTAGGGCCGGTCTTGTGTTGTACGGGATCCCGGCGAGGTCCTCGATACATTTTTCTAGATGTGTACTGTGATAGGTGGTACCCCAGTACCTAGTCATTGTATGGAAATCCATTCTCCAATACGTGCCTTTACGGTTTTGGTTGTAGAGCCTAGTATGCTGAAATTTAATCAATGTAACAATTTCGGCTATTTGAATAAGTATTAGTACTCAAACACTATTATAATATAAGATGATTTTGATATAAAATGTTTTATTTACTGTAAGGTAAAAACCCGTCGTATTTATGTTTGACGTGGCCTTACGAGATACCTTTGTTTTTCAAAGGATTTTGATAACTTTAATAAGTTCAAATTGAGTGTGTTTTTCTCACGCTCGTTTTCCAGACTGACTCGAGTGTTATTTATTATAATGCTCGAGTCAGACCGAGTATTACAGATTCAGGTTAGGATGCTATGGAGCTCAGGAGAAATGCTGGATGACAGAGACGTATTCCACGTACTTGGTTTATATTTCTGCTGTGTGAGGACAAGTATTATAACTGTCCAGTATTGAGTTGTTGATTTGTGTAATCTGATGATGGTATGTATAAATAACAGTTATAGCTCTTTTTGTATAAAGACATGTTATTATATATTATATATTGTTCCGCTGCGTTTGTGAGATTCTGTGTTGTTGTTCTGTTTTCTTCTACCTCTTCTTTTTCTTTCCCCCTAACTATCCGGTTTTTCTGCATTCGATTGCTCGGCATGTAATACAGTGGACGTATTAGTGTCGATTTTCTAGGGTCGAAAATCCCGGCCGTTACATTTGGTATCAGAGCTAAAGGTTAAGTGAGAACCTTGGCTTTGATGGGGTAACTCGTTAGAGATAGGGTCAGTAGCACCCTAGAATGAATTTGAGTGTATTAATAAATATGAGCACATATTTGTTAGTGAATATAAAATTGTTTTATATTGTGTTGATTGATCTATTAAGTGGCTTATGGATTCTGGTCAATACGAGTAATTAACGTTATTGATAGGAATCTCTAAACTCTTGAACAGAGCAATTCGACATAATATTGTTTGGAATTGGGTAAATGAAATAATTTTACCCAGATTATTTATATATATAAAGGAATAATTTTTCAGAAATTATTATAGTTGTATATGGTATGCTTGGTTGTTAGGAAATGATAATATTAAACTATTACCATTTGTTGTTGTGGTGATTGAATAAAAGTTGATATTATAATCAAAAGTTAAGGAATGATTTTTTTAATCAAAATGGGATTATATAACTAGATGATTATAAATGTGATTTATAAAATAGAAATGATAGGAAATATACGAAGTTTATTATAAATATGATTTATAAAAGGAGTTTTTGAATTTAAAAGGATTTGAAGTCTAGGAATTTGGGAATTTAATTCCCGTTGGTTTTGATATGATTTTCAAAGTCTTGGAAAATAATAGTGATATTATTTGGAGAATTTTTTTGAGTTGGAACTATTTAAAAGGATTTTATGGGAAAAAGCACTAAACTCACTTCGGTCGTTGGAAAATAATTTTGGTGATGACTGCAGCATCATCGACGTTCATTTTTGAGTTTCCAAAGGAGGAATTGCTACCAATTGAAGTTTCTGTTTTGGTAAAACTGATTTGATTTTGGAATTTAAAGGAATGATTTGATATACTGATGGATTGTGTATATATATTTATGATTTCAAAAATGATTTGAAATACTTAGAACAAAGTGTTTAACTCTGGGATTTTTATTTAAAATGCTTTATGGAATATGAGTAAGTTTGATAACTTATAAAATTCGGAAATGTAGTCTGAGTTGGCTAAATGAAGTAATTTGTGGAAATGGAATTTATTGAGAATTGAGATAAGTTGATGAAATGTGCTAATAATTAGCTAATTAGATATGGCTGAAATATTGAAATTTAACTATGGAGTTGGGTTAAATAAAAAAATTGGATTTGATTCAAAATGAGTATAACTTAAGTGGTGAAGTGGTAATAAACATAAGAGATTTTGTATAAATTTGTTATTATTGACTATAGAAAATTGGAGGGTGAAATTCTTAAGTGAAATTGGTATCAAAGAAATATACTCAGAAAATATATGAATCTGAATAAAAGAATTTGATATAGCTAAGAATCAATTGAAATAAATACGTAAGTTGTACGTATATTATTTTATTCGCATGACGATTTGATCTAGATTCGAGCACAAAATCCCTTCAGATGATTGGGGAAAATCCCTTCAGATGATCAGTCTAAGGAAATAAAGAAAACCCAATGCAGCGGAAGAACAATGAACTGGATCGTGATTGTAGTGAGACGGAATAAACAGAGATAAACCCCAGAACAGACAGTCATGGATCAATGCAATGCAGAAAAATAAATAACACCAGTATTTATAGTGGTTCCACTACCGCGAGATAGTGTACGTCCACTTGGGGAGATGAGATTATATTAATCACTGAAAGATTAGAGTTACAAGATTGATTCACTTTTGGAGGCTATACATAAGAAGAATTAATAACACAGACAAAATTCTGTAGAATTTCAGCTCTCTAGGATGGCTGTCATTATTGTCCAGAAGCTTCACTATATATAAAGTGAAGATATGAGGAGGGGTAGCTGCTATATAGCAGCCCTGGGGTTTGGTTCGGCATAATTTTGTTTGGCAAAAAACCCAGCAAAAAATTTGGACCGGCATCCAAATCACCGAACGAAAAATTTCGTTCGGCAAATCACCGCTCAAAACTTCATGCCCTAATTCCGAATGAAATCATCACGTCTTCAACTCTGAACCAAATCTCTCCACCACTGAACGTAGTTTCTCGTTCGGTCTTCTTCAATCATCGAACCACATCAGATACTCCTTCACCGATCCAATACTCCTCCTTCCCTTTTGCCGAATGAATTCTTATTTTCCAAATAAGAAATTCGGTTTGGCTTCCAGCTCCTTCTTCTTCGTGTTTTGATTAGCTAGGGTTTCACTCGATTTGGGAATCTCAGGTATCAATTTGTAATAGATATGTCATTTTGATACTGACTAGCGTAAAAACAATTTTATGTAATTTTATACTCATTTGAGTAATTGGACACATAAATGTAATAGATTCAGTATATATGAGTTAAGCATGTATGTAGATATTAAACATATATGAAGCATATAAAATTGATTAAAGTGAGCGTGCGCGCACTCACATATATATGCTATTGATATAAATGAAGTAAGCATATGCAACTTATATGCTTACTCAGTAAGGTGATATATTGAACACAATTGGACTGATTTGTAACATGGTGTGTAAGAAAGCATATATAATTAATTGAAGCAATTGTTTCAGTAATCTGGACAACATACAATTGAAGAGTAGGCTAGTCACTATGATGAAAATAATTCTAATAAATAGTTAGAATATAGCAAATAGAATATATAGCGTACCACTTTAAGCATTTTGAAGACGGTTTCTCAAAATATAGGATTTTGTAGTGAATACAACCGCTTCGATAACTTTGTAGTCATGGTCAAAATCATAGATTTGTCAATTCATATATAGTAAACAAACTTTTATATGAAAAAAAAATTGAATGAAACATTTGAAGGTTATATTTTGTTGTTATACTCTCATATGATTTAGGCATTTTCTTTAAATAACAAATATTACATGTGATTTCATTATAGGTAAGTCATGTTATCATCATCAAATGTATGCAACCAGCCACACAACTAATCTCAGATAAAACAGTAATACTGTGTTATATCATTTACTTATACAGTTATACATATAAACAAGCTGCATAGCCTGAAACTATTAGTTAACTTGAATCGCTATTTAATGCGTAATGTACTGAATTTTAAAATGCACAGTATCAACCTAGTATGTGTTCCTTAGTCAGTGTTATATGTATCATTACACAATTGCAATGTTATTATGAATTATGATCAATGAGACTGCTGTGAACATTCTTATGTAAATCTGACTATATCGTTTAGCTCAGCTTTAGCAAAAAATTTGCCATTTGCAAGCATGCTCCAAACTACCCTGTTAATTCTCAAAAAAATCCCTATTGCATAGGAAGGGGCTTTTTTCTTTCTCCATTAGATGCAACTATGCAACTTTTTGAAGAGCTGTCCTTGGTGCCAAGCATGCTCCCTTCCTAGATGCATTTACGGTACTCAGATCTTACTCGAGATTATTCACCTCAACATGATATTAAGTTAATAGAAAACGGGAGAATGCAGTAACAAAAGAGTAGAATGGGTGGACTGTATGTATCTTATAACAAATCTGATTGAAGGACTGTTATGTATAACATAAGAGATTATTCACCTAAGGATTCCACTTCTTTAATACCATCTAGAACTACCTCATTAGCCTCCTCTTCGATATCTTCATCGTCAGCCAGATATGTGAGGCTGCTTTTATGTAACGACCCATAAATTTTAATTGTTTTAATAACGTAATTAGTTGAAATGTCGTGAAATTTTAAACGATAAAATTTTGAAATAAAAATTTGATATTTGGAATGCGTCTAATTAATCATAGCAACTGGTAAATTTTCATCAGATAATTTGGAAGTTTATTTTCTAGTGTAATTTTATTCCAATTTATATCGGTTAAAATTGATGATAATAAAATGTTTTCCAAACCTGAATATTTTTACTTAGAAAAATTCTAATTCATCTTCTGACTAAGACGTCATTTTTTGTTTTTCCAAATTCGGACTTCTTTAGCTCCGTCGATCTTATTTTTCTGCGTTTTTGCTGCATTTTCCGCTAGTTGAAAATTCGAATTTTTGTAATTCAATCATACCACTGATATCTGTATACCGTTTTGATCGTCTCGTCATGCTGAGCACTGCGGTATATTCAATTCTCTGTTTTGAAGTCTGGTACGCAGCTGAATCCGTGGAAAAATGATTTTGTATCGGTACCGGTTTTAAAATCTTTTGGTTTCCATCTATCTTCCTGTAAAAAACTAACGGCTACTTGCAATTAATATTTCCTGAATTATCGTGCATGCCTTTCTCTATTCCCAATAGTCATACCCTTTGGTTTAATCGGTTTTAAAAAATTTCAGCTACTTTTCATTTTGAAAAAAAAGAGAAAAATATATATGTACATTCTTCCTCCTACACCTGCTCTTTTCTAGCAACCTTCAGCCCTTCTTCCCACCTTCTTTCTCCGTCACTCCCTCTCACCTAGCAAGCATCTACCGCATCCACTTCTCCACCAAACCCGACCAAGTGCCATAACCTCCGGCCTTCTCCTTGAACCGTGCTCCACCTTATCGCCTATCTCCACCGAACCCATCACCCACCGCGCCTTGCTCCGACCCCACTTTCCATTGGCCGCAAGCTTCCTCCCATAGCCAAACTCCGCTGTGCACCGCTCTACCATTCACCGCTCCTCCTCCTAACCGAGTCTTCCACCTACCGATTCGCCTAGTTGCAAGCTTAGATCCAGCCGAGGCAGTCCATAGCCGAGCTCCGCCTGCTACTTTCCATCTCTCACGAGTGCTGCAGCCTCCTCCTTTATATTCAATTGTGAGGTATATAATATATAAGTTCTTCTATATATAAATGTTATATATTACGGTTGGTTATTCATGTGATGATTTGTGTTTGTTTATATAAGGAAGTATTGGTTTTATATAGCTTTTATATATGGTATGCATATAAACAGCACTGTACATATATGCTCTGTTATATATTTAAGTTTGTTTACTCTATTTTTTTGAAGGTATATTAGTATATATTTACTTTAATGATTCTGTAGACAGTAGGTCACTTGAGTTCATAATATTATGTATAGTTATTATATTAGTTTATATGAGTAAATGGTTTTGTTTATGTAAAGTATACAAATTTTAAGATCTGTACATATGTTTTACAGTTTACGGCTTTATATATATATATATTGGTATTAGTTATATATATATAATGTCAATTTGAGTATATAGATATGTTCCCTAAGTTATATATATTTCCAGAACTATATATATATATATATATATGTTTTATATATGTACTAGTTTAAGAATGGGTAAGTTGGGTTCAAATTTTATATTGTTGTATGTATATGAGCCGTGGGTTTATGTAAATAGATTTGGTGATTTCAAATGTTATAAGTATATACATAACTATTTAATTCAAACTATATTTATATATAATTGATATGCTGGTACATGTTAAGAGTTTGGCATATATATATATATATGTATATATATTGTAAAACTTTGTAAGTGTTTTATATATATAAAGGTTTCTGTAAGTTACATAAGTTATATATATCTATATTACTACAGTTTATTTAAATGCTAAAATGTTAGTATATAAGTCATATATTATATGTGGATTTCCTTATAAAGTATGTATATGTATAAAGGATGGGTTTACTGTATGCATATGGTTACAGTTCACAGTCTAAATTTGGAATATATAAATTAAATATGGGTATGTTGTACTGCGATGTATCTACAATAGTAAGTTGTATCTTTGTATATATGATGGGTTATGTTTTCGCGACGAGAAAGATAGTATAGATGAGTACCGTACGTTTTAGATATACATAGGTATTGTAATGACCCAAGATTTTTAGGGATTCATTTTGAAAATATAAATAAGTTTAAAATAATTTTTAAACTAATTTTAAAGGGGAATTGATATGGCTTGATATGGTGTAACTATATGGGTGTACATGTGTGCACAGGGAATACACATGAATTGAAGCTAAATTCCTGAATGATATGAATGAACAAATGTTGATGGGTATAAATGTGTATATATATAGATAAATAGAGTAAATCCTTAAAAAGCTATATGAATAAATATATATACATATGATACTGAATGCATTTGAGTGTACATGTGCATGTATGTCAGTACAAAATAATGCATAGATATATATGTGTGTACTGATTATTTCTATAAGACTTATATATATATATACATATAGGTATGCTAATCAAATACTAGAGTTCAAATCAGTAAAAATGAAATACACAAATACATTTCTGAATTAAAAACAGAAAGAAAAGAATGAAGATATAAAAGGAGTAATCCTTTTATAAATAAATAAAGGAAGTACATACTATTTAAGTGAAAGCTAAAAATAGAAAATAGGATAAAAACAGAGATATGTTTTGTATAGGAAGAATTAAGAAGGATACTTGATATATATATATATACATATAATAACCAATGGAAATCGAGTCACACTTTTAGCATGATAGTAGACAAGAGGAAAAGTATTTTCTGGAAAAGCTAAATTTCTGAAAATAACTAAAAGAATATAACCACTTTTCTCTTCACAAACTCAAGCCGGGGAAGGATATGATTTTGGGTTTAAAAACTAAATGCAAATGGCATGATTTTTGATGGGCAAAAATGACTTTAGCCAACACCTTAAACCCTAAGAAAAACCCTGCATAAATAGGCAGTGAGATGAGAAACCTTCTCTTCTTCCCGGATAGCTCTTGAGAAAAATATATAGATATTATATAAATATAATACAAGTGAAGAAAAGGGTTGAAGGCAGAAGCTTACCAATCAACTAGGAAGTGAAAGAGAGCTAGGTGAGAAACCTCACTCATAAAAATCTAAGGCACTAAGTCCTAATGTAGGCAGCCAGTTTATAAGTTAATTTTTCTTAAAAATGTATTTTCATATGTGATTGTCTATCTGTGTTTTCAGGGATTACAAATGTTTTGATTCTTATCTGGTTGTTCTGCTTGTTTTGTTATATGAAAGTTCTAAGTATTATTAGTATATATATATGTTTTAAAAACCCAGATCTCTCTCTGATATGTTAATGTTTCGAAAAATAAGTAAATGCCCAGAGAATCAAAGGTTGAATATAGGCAAGTAGTATTGGTTTTGGCTCAACCCAGAAAAATATACACATGTGAGCTGCAATATACTTATGTATAAGTGCTGAGGCTTGAGACAAAAAAGAATTAGGAGTGCAATGGGGTTGCCTATGTGCTGATGCTCCAGATTCAAAGCAAATATATAAATATTCAAACACATAGCAAATAAATTTTGTGATTCAGTAAAACTTGGTTATTCTGAGTTTAACTAAAGCACAGAAGTTTGCAAAAGAAAAACTCTCTCAAAAGCCATAAGCCAATGTTAGTTGTCTATACCTTTTTTTTTAAATGCAAGAATATATATGTATATGTGCAGAATCTATTTAATTGACACCTATGTTTAATTGCCTGATTGCCTCTATTTGGTTATGAATGATGTGGAATGCCATGACATGAATGTTTGTTTTAGTGAAATGATTCACTGAATGGGTTTGCCATGAAAAATCAAAAGTGTTATTACCTTAAACCTGATTAGGAAATGGGGGTCAAGAGCACTGCAGGAATGACTTGTGTTCTTGAGTAATACAAGTTGACACATGGCTTGTTTAAGTCCTGAGATCTTTGTGTAGTGGAGTGAATTAGTCCATTACAGTGTGTCCATTGTGTAACGACCCGCCATTTTGACCATTCGCATCCATTATAAGTGTATAGGTAGACACTCATGCCGGAATTGAATTGCTCAAAATACCGCGTTGTTAATTTAAATTTGGCAAAACTGAGCATATACAGTAAATAAATAATCACAGATCACAGACACAGAGTAGTAAATGCAGCGGAATTAAAAGAGATAGTAGTTCATGAAGCTACTATATGAATATATAAAATACATCAGAGTTTACAACAGAAGAGTAATACGATACATCAGATACAAATCAGAATACATCACTGGAATCATCGAATACTGAAAGCAGAATAAATGGCTGGATCTTCAAGCAAAGCTCCAACTCCAAAGGTGAGTCTCGAATACTGGTACACTCAATCTGACCCGAGCGTAAAGCAAAACACAAAACACTCGAGTCAGGATTAACATTCTTATATTAATAAATCCAACTCAAGTGAAATAGCAATTGAAATACAAGTAACTCAAAGGATGTTTGGAAACCATCCTTTAAGGATCCGTTAAACTATCTACTATGTAGTAATGTACGATAAGTAGATAATGTCTATCATTAATATAAGATATCAAAATAGTGTTAAGTCATGGCCCATTCCACCCTTAACACATTTTTATTCCCAAAAGCATATACAAGACCGTAGTTTCCCCAAAACCGGAAGTCACCAGAGGGCAATCCATATACTAAAGGTACAAATCACAATCGTAGTGGTCGCGTATAAATGGAATACAAGTATGACAAGGCACATGAGGCAATACCTAAGGTAGTGATACTACCGTTTGCCTGATCCGGACTGGTGAGAACGCAACGCCGCAGCGCCCGCAACACCGTGAAACAACACTCCCAAAATCAAGGGTGCACCAATCGACAACAAGTATAAGTAGTTCGAAGAAGCGTGTCCACTTGAGGTAGCTAATCCTCCATTGGCCCGACACAGCTTCTGTTTTAGTCATTTCCAATTTGACACAAGTGTCAAGGCTATCCATTATCGTTCTCTTTCTTCAGTCATCACGTACATCATTCCAACCACTTCATTCTGGATCATCACTCCGCGTATAGTTATTAAAGTGGTTTTCGGTTTAGATAGAGAGTATATCCATAACCGAATTCCGGTCTCTTTAATAACTTCCGTAATTATTTCACCGATTGGTCGTTTATTTATTTCAAAACCAAATCAATTTCAATTTCAATTTCAATTCGTTAATCAACATTTCATTTGTCTTTCGAAATCAATTTCCAAAATTTTTGTTTCAAAACTTCCAATTTACCATTTCAAAATCTTATAAATCAAATTCAAATTTTATTTTAAACCATTCAAATATTGATTCAAGTTCATATATACGTTTCATTCCGAAATCATTTAAATTAATTTGATTTAACATTTAAATCAATTTAAAATTCATTTATCGATTTCATTCAATATTCATTTTGCCATTCAAAACAATTTCTATTAAATTTCCAATTCATTAAATCCACTATTTAAATTCAACTTCATTTTATCAAAACTTACAAATTTAATTAAATTCATCAAATCAAATTCTTTAAATTTCAAGTCTTACATTAATTTCAATAAATCACATTTTATTTCTTGTTAAAGAAATTCCATTTCGCTTATTTACTTTCTTAAATAATTTTCCAAAACTCACTTATTAAAGAAAACTCAATTTCAATTATTACGAAGTAAAATTCACTTATTCAAAAATTCAATTTAATTTAATCATTAAATAATTAAATTTTATTTAATTATCAAATAATTCAAAACTTAATTATTAAATAATTTCAAAGTTTAATAATTTCAAACTTAATTATAATTTCAAACTTAATTATAATTTCAAACTTAATTATTAAATCATTTCAAAGTTTAATAATTTCAAACTTAATTCAATCATTTCTCAAATTAAACAAATTTCTTTCAACGATTCATTATTAATATTTTGTTTCATATTATTAAATATTAACATTTTCCTTTCATTAAAATTCAAATTTCAACTTCATTTCAAAGCCATATTATTTATTCAAATAAAATCTTCGTTTTATTTTTAAATCAAATTATTGACCAATCGGGTTTTATTAAATTTTCTATCCTAGGTCAAAGTTCAATTTGGGTATTTATCATTTCAACCCGATTCCAATTCAATTCAAAATCAAAGCATAACAAAGGGAACTTGTAGTGTGATAACAGGGATGGTGTCAAAGTAAATAAACAAGCAATAACAACAAACAATAACAATCCAATAATCAATTTAAATAATCCCGAAATAACCATATTAATTCGCATTGTTATTTGTACGAATTAATATAATTATTTCTAGAATCTACACTATCATTTCATGTAGATTAAAGATTATCACATTACGGTTTTCACTTGTCATTTGATTTCAATTTTAACGTCATCAATTTAACAACATACATTCAATGGTTCAAGATATAATTAAGTGGAAATTAGGAAGGCATCCCTATCATACTTTCATATTGTAAAGCGGGTCCCTGTCAAAGTTTCATTGTAAAGCGGGTCCCTGTTTTCTGGAAACGAAGAAAAATTATTGCTGAAATGTCAGCAACTTTTATAAATAAGTGCTGATATTTCAGCAACTATCTGTGTCAAAGTTTTATTGTAAAAACAAAGAAAAATTATTGCTGAAATGTCAGCAACTTTTATAAATAAGTGCTGATATTTCAGCAACTTTCATAAACTGTGTTCACAGTGTACATAAATGTTGCTGAAATATCAGCAACTTTTATAAATAAGTGTTGATATTTCAGCAACTTTCATACACTATGTTCACAGTGTACAGAAATGTTGCGGAAATGTCAGCAACTTTTATGAAATGTTGCATCATGCTCTGCAATAATCGTGAATAAAAAACAGGGACCTAATTTACACTGAAATTTAGTGAAGGACTTTTCGTGAATTTTGAAACTTAATAAGGACCTGTCCCAAAAGTACCCTATAATTAAACAAATCCTACGTGTCAATAAATTTAACAGTTAAAGGGGTCATATTATACAAATGTCATTTAATCAAATTTAACATTTAACTATCCTATATCAGGTTCAATTGCATACTATTAATCATTTTAACCTTAACAATTTAACGTCCAATATAAACATCAACAATCAATCAATTATCAGCCAAACTGTATTATCATCGCATAAATAATTAACAGATAATGGTGTCAGATGTCACAGGTGAACTGATACAGTTATAGCATAAATAACAGTAGCATATTTCAATTGTCGTTTCAATTGAAATCAGATTTAATAAATAAAAGAACATTAATCTTGAGTGATTGCTCACCTTTCGAGGCTAGAAAGAAAACAATGGGATGAGTTACGGATCCAAGCACGGACTCCAAAGAAAAGTGATATGGGCACGAATTTGATGGACAAAGCTGATAGATAGGAATTTATAGAAACAAATCGGATCAGTTTGACAGAAATATTATTATTACCTCCTTAAAAACAATATATTTTAATTCAAGACAAATAGAATAAAATAATTATATATATGTAAATAAAACCATTGCTTTCACTAACACCTATACCATTTTTCCAAATCAAATTTGCATATATCCATTAAAATTTAAATATGAATACCTAACTGAATATGCATAACCAAATTGAATTCATGGATATACATAAAACTGTAAATGATATAAATTAAGAAATCAAATGGCTTAACTATATCATTGCTAAACAGTGAATTGTAAACATAACTTTGAAATATATTTCTATATGATATCCCACTTATATACTTACACAAATTAACATAAATAAATTAACCCGTAAAGCTAACATCTGTACACCTGAAACAATTTTATCTGACATACCTTCCCTTGCTGTTCATAACCATACGTCAACAAAACACAAAATAACTATCATATATATAACTGATGACGTATGTAGAAATACTTAAGGATAACAACAATAAAATAAACAACTTATACAACATAACTATATATATATACTAACAATGAAAGAAAACAACAATCAAAACTTATGTATACCTATGTATCATAAATTCAAATTAAATATACTATCAGATTGTAAAATATAACATACGAACTTATATAGAGGTATACTCCAAGATCCTTCATACAGACACTATTCGTATATAGTTCCTTTTTCTCAAAACATCAATAAACCAATACTATCAGTAAGTATACATAACCAACTTGTAATATAAGGTATATTTTATATAGTCTGACACTATATATATTTCAACATACGAATGTATAATTGTCAAATGAATTCCGTGTTATCAAATATAGCCTATACTAAAATATATTTATATATATAAAAAAAAACTGTTAGCTATATAACTAAGTATAACCTACACAATATAACACTTTATATATGAGGTAAATCTGTTTGTACAGAGCAACAAATATATGCGCATGCGGTATAACAATATGAATGCAGTGCATGACTAACAAAGAAAATACACATCTATATATATACTGTAAACTTTGAAAACTTTGTAAATGTAATAACTTTATGAACATACAACAAAGGTATGGCCATAATATAACTAACAGTATATAAATTATCATATAAAACAACACATATACAAAGCAGGTGATATATATACCCACTGCCATATAATAATTTATATAACTAACATGTTTAAATATAAATAAACAAACAATATAGAAAAGCTTAGATCTGAGAAACGCAAAATAAACAATATAAATGCAATAATCGACATATACTGTAGACGTTATATACTTAAAACAGTACTGAATATCATTTAAAACGACATACATGTAATTGTTCAACCAATATATAAACTTAATAACAATTTATATATATACCTAAGACTTCAAGAACAGGCCGAGCAAGGTTGAGTACAAAGCTGGGGTGAGTTCGAGCAGGCTAGGGCTACTCGTCGGAGATCTTGAGCTCGCGGAGATAGGTATGCGGCTGATGACGAGGTAGAGGTGGGTATGGAGGGGACACGGTGTGAACGACGAGTTGAGGAAAAGATAGGGTGGAGGAGGAGAATGGCGGCGAAGTAGGTACAGGCGGAGATGACTTCGGGTTGCTGGTTGGTGAGTGCGGTTGTGGATGCTCGGCAGGAGGAGGGCAGGCACGCAGGAGAGGAGACAAGAGCGGTGATGGTGGCTGTTAGGTTGGCCAGAGGTGCTGGCCGAGGGAGGTGGAAGTTGACGAAGTGGCTGCTTTGTTGGATGAGGAGCAAAGTTGAAGGGAAGGGAAGATGGAAGACTCGCGGAGAGGTGTGGTGGTGTACGTGTGCTGTAGGAAAGGAATTAGCAAAGAAGAAAAATGAAAGAATGGGAGAATGGGTTTAGCAGGATGGAATGCAAACGTGAGCAGCAGGGAAAGTAGAAATGAATTTCTGAAACAAAGAGGTGAACCACAAGCAAAATTGGAACCGGGGAAATTGAAAAGGCAAATGTTTACTCGGGAATATAACAAGTTAGGAAATAAATTTATGGGAATATAAACAGATGGCCGTTCAAATATTACTAGGTGAATATATAGTAATAGACTTAAAACACAAAAGGACACGAACAGGTACCGATACGGTAACTGTTTCGCAGTTTTTCACAGCGTACCAAACTTCAAAACACAAAAACGAATATACCGCAGATATCAGCATGACGAGACGATCAAAACGGTATAAAAATATCAGTGGTACGATTGAATTATAAAAATTCGAATTTTCTACTATGGAAAATGCAAGAAAAACGCAGAAAAATAAGATCGACGGAGCCAAAGATGTCCGAATTTGGAAAAACGACAAATTGACATTTTGCTCAGAAGATGGTTTAGAATTTTTCTATGTAAAAATATTTAGGTTTCGTAAATATTTTATTTTCATCGCTTTTTAACTGATTAAATTGAAGTGAATTTACGCGTGAAATAACTTTCATATTTTCTGACGAAAATTTACCAGTTGCTATGTTTAACTAGACGTATCCCAAATATCAAATTTTTATTTCAAAATTTTATCGTTTAAAATTTCACAAAATTTTAACTAATTACGTTATTAAAACGGTTGAAATTTACGGGTCGTTACACTCTCCCCCACTCAAAACTTTTCGTCCCCGAAAAGGAAGGAGGTAGGAGAATAGAAACAACCAGAAGGAAAAACAGATTGAAACAAAATAAAACAATTAGTTTAAACCGTATAAATTCAAATTTAAATTAGTTGATATTCAATAATTGATTTAATCCATTTGATTTCACTAAAATCAATCTCAACTATTTCTAAATTCATTATCTTATTATCTCATTTCTTCAATTTACAATTTCTAAAACCATAAATTTGAATAGTCTTTTATTATAATCATATTTTTTCAGCAATTTAAATTCTTCTTTATTCCAAATTCTTATTAAGTTTATTTCACTTAATATATCTTATTACATATATTTAAACCATATAAATTAATTTAAACCATATAAATTTCAATTTAAATTAATTTACATCTACTAATTGCTTTTAAATTCAAGATATTTTCATATGTTGATCAAATTTCAATTTATTAATTGTTTCAAAACAAATTTATTAATTCTTTCAAAACAAATTCATTTCATTATTAACTGAGTTTTACTTATTATCCTATCTAACTCTATTAACATCATTATAATCAAACTTTAGTGTATAACATTTATTATAAACACTCAAATTTTATTTATAAATTCAATTTATATTATATATTATCCAATTACATATTAGACTTCTGAATGATTTAGGTAAGTTGTATTAGAATGCAGTTGAACAATATACAAATAAAATTTTCCCAATTCAATTATTCAAGTTCAAATATTTATTCCAAATTTTTGGTCTTATTTATAATTAAAATCATCCTTTAACAAAATTTAAGAATTAGATTTCCGATTAACTTTAAACAATTTAGAGATACATATAATATATTTATATCAAATCAAATTAAATTTTGAAAAAGATACCTATATATATATAACTCAAATTATACTGAAGAAATTCAAATCAAACATATTTTTCCAAAACAAAACCGTAGCAAAGCTACAGTATAGTCTCTCCACTTCGAAACTCGAAAATGAATGTCGATGATGCGGCCGCCATCATCAAAATTATTTTCCAGCGACAAAGAGAAGAGCACTGATTCAAACATTTAAAATTCTTTGAAATGATTTCAATTTGAAAATATGTTCAATAATATATACTTTAAAATTTTAAAACAAAGTTCGAAATCACCGAAAACTAAATTCTCAAATTTCTGAATTAAATTCATTTCAAATTCCAAATTAATTTATAAACCGTATTTATAAATTTATTTAGAACAATAAATGATAATCAAATATTATCATTTCAAACAACAATTTAATTAACTTATTAAATTCCAGAAAATTTTACTTATATTTTTACAATATAATCAACAAATTTATTTCATTTACCAAATTTGAAAATAATATTGTGTCAGTTTGCTCTGTTCAAGTGTTTTGGAAATCCTATCGATAGCGTTGATCAGACGAATCGATTGAAAACCCAAATCAACATCAACAACTCAAACAACACAGTATATAAAAAAACATTTTAAAAATTTATTTACAAATACACTTCCTCACTTAACGATACATTAATGGATTTCAAAGCAAGGATAGAGATTCAAATTTTTGATAGACTCATATCAAAGAGAATTTCGTTTCGAAGATAGGTTTGAAACAAAGACGAGATAATTAAATAATAAAATAAGGCGATGGATGAGTTTATATAAATCACGGGCAACCTTAACCGGGTCGACCGTGACTTCAAAAATAAGATCGGTGTAGAAGTCCGAGGTATATCGACATTCGATCTCAAGAGATGGAATTCAGGTATAGCAGGGAATAGATAGCATCGTAAACCGAGGATACAGAAATCTCCGGTAAATCGATGCCTATTATAAAGGAGTTTTACTCCTTTACGAATTATTCGAAGATTGGCGAGACCGCCGATCTATTATAGTTATCATTCAAAATGGAGTTATGGGATGCTCCAGAATTGAAAGAAGACGAATAGTGACGGACCCGAATGAATTTCAGAACCGAGGGGAACGTTCCAAAATTCAAAGGAATTGAGTCAAAGGAAGAGATTGAAACTCGAATGAGAGTGATTCTGTAAATACATTTACCCTATATGTTAAGTTTTGCCTAGAGCTACCAAAGCTCTGATACCAACTGTAACGACCCGCCATTTTGGACCATTCACATCCATTATAAGTGTATAGGTAGACACTCATGTCGGAATTGAATTGCTCAAAATACCGCATTGTTAATTTAAATTTGGCAAAACTGAGCATATACAGTAAATAAATAATCACAGACACAGAGTAGTAAATGCAGCGGAATTAAAAGAGATAGTAGTTCATGAAGCTACTATATGAATATATAAAATACATTAGAGTTTACAACAGAAGAGTAATACGATACATCAGATACAAATCAGAATACATCACTGGAATCATCGAATACTGAAAGCAGAATAGATGGCTGGATCTTCAAGCAAAGCTCCAACTCCAAAGGTGAGTCTCGAATACTGGTACACTCAGTCCGACCCGAGCGTAAAGCAAAACACAAAACACTCGAGTCAGGATTAACATTCTTATATTAATAAATCCAACTCAAGTGAAATAGCAATTGAAATACAAGTAACTCAAAGGATGTTTGGAATAACCATCCTTTAATGATCCATTAAACTATCTACTATGTAGTAGTGTATGATAAGTAGATAATGTCTATCATTAATATAAGATATCAAAATAGTGTTAAGTCATGGCCCATTCCACCCTTAACACATTTTTATTTCCAAAAGAATATACAAGACCGTAGTTTCCCCAAAATTGGAAGTCACCAGAGGGCAATCCATATACTAAAGGTACAAATCAAAATCGTAGTGGTCGCGTATAAATGGAATACAAGTATGACAAGGCACATGAGGCAATACCCAAGGTAGTGATACTACCGTTCGCCTGATCCGGACTGGTGAGAACGCAACGCCGTAGCGCCCACAACACCGTGAAACAACACTCCCAAAATCAAGGGTGCACCAATCGACAACAAGTATAAGTAGTTCGAAGAAGTGTGTCCACTTGAGGTAGCTAATCCTCCATTGGCCCGACACAGCTCCTGTTTTAGTCATTTCCAATTTGACACAAGTGTCAAGGCTATCCATTATCGTTCTCTTTCTTCAGTCATCACGTACATCATTCCAACCACTTCATTCTGGATCATCACTCCGCGTATAGTTATTAAAGTGGTTTTCGGTTTAGATATATCCATAACCGAATTCCGGTCTCTTTAATAACTTCCGTAGTTATTTCACCGATTGGTCGTTTATTTATTTCAAAACCAAATCAATTTCAATTTCAGTTTCAATTCGTAAATCAACATTTCATTTGTCTTTCGAAATCAATTTCCAAAATTTTCGTTTCAAAACTTCCAATTTACCATTTCAAAATCTTATAAATCAAATTCAAATTTTATTTTAAACCATTCAAATATTGATTCAAGTTCATATATACGTTTCATTCCGAAATCATTTAAATTAATTTGATTTAACATTTAAATCAATTTAAAATTCATTTATCGATTTCATTTAATATTCATTTTGCCATTCAAAATAATTTCTATTAAATTTCCAATTCATTAAATCCACTATTTAAATTCAACTTCATTTTATCAAAACTTACAAATTTAATTAAATTCATCAAATCAAATTCTTTAAATTTCAAGTCTTACATTAATTTCAATAAATCACATTTTATTTCTTGTTAAAGAAATTCCATTTCGCTTATTTACTTTCTTAAATAATTTTCCAAAACTCACTTATTAAAGAAAACTCAATTTCAATTATTACGAATAAAATTCACTTATTCAAAAATTCAATTTAATTTAATCATTAAATAATTCAATTTTATTTAATTATCAAATAATTCAAAACTTAATTATTAAATAATTTCAAAGTTTAATAATTTCAAACTTAATTATAATTTCAAACTTAATTATAATTTCAAACTTAATTATTAAATCATTTCAAAGTTTAATAATTTCAAACTTAATTCAATCATTTCTCAAATTAAACAAATTTCTTTCATCAATTCATTATTAATATTTTGTTTCATATTATTAAATATTAACATTTTCCTTTCATTAAAATTCAAATTTCAACTTCATTTCAAAGCCATATTATTTATTCAAATAAAATCTTCGTTTTATTTTTAAATCAAATTATTGACCAATCGGGTTTTATTAAATTTTCTATCCTAGGTCAAAGTTCAATTTGGGTATTTATCATTTCAACCCGATTCCAATTCAATTCAAAATCAAAGCATAACAAAGGGAACTTGCAGTGTGATAACAGGGATGGTGTCAAAGTAAATAAACAAGCAATAACAACAAACAATAACAATCCAATAATCAATTTAAATAATCCCGAAATAACCGTATTAATTCGCATTGTTATTTGTACGAATTAATATAATTATTTCTAGAATCTACACTATCATTTCATGTAGATTAAAGATTATCACATTACGGTTTTCACTTGTCATTTGATTTCAATTTTAACGTCATCAATTTAACAACATACATTCAATGGTTCAAGATATAATTAAACAAATCCTACGTGTCAATAAATTTAACAGTTAAAGGGGTCATATTATACAAATGTCATTTAATCAAATTTAACATTTAACTATCCTATGTCATGTTCAATTGCATACTATTAATCATTTTAACCTTAACAATTTAACGTCCAATATAAACATCAACAATCAATCAATTATCAGCCAAACTGTATTATCATCGCATAAATAATTAACAAATAATGGTGTCAGATGTCATAGGTGAACTGATACAGTTATAGCATAAATAACAGTAGCATATTTCAATTGTCGTTTCAATTGAAATCAGATTTAATAAATAAAAGAATATTAATCGTGAGTGATTGCTCACCTTTCGAGGCTAGAAAGAAAACAACGGGATGAGTTACGGATCCAAGCACGGACTCCAAAGAAAAGTGATATGGGCACGAATTTGATGGACAAAGCTGATAGATAGGAATTTATAGAAACAAATCGGATCAGTTTGACAGAAATATTATTATTACCTCCTTGAAAACAATATATTTTAATTCAAGACAAATAGAATAAAATAATTATATATATGTAAATAAAACCATTGCTTTCACTAACACCTATACCCTTTTTCCAAATCAAATGTGCATATATCCATTAAAATTTAAATATGAATACCTAACTGAATATGCATAACCAAATTGAATTCATGGATATACATAAAACTGTAAATGATATAAATTAAGAAATCAAATGGCTTAACTATATCATTGCTAAACAGTGAATTGTAAACATAACTTTGAAATATATTTCTATATGATATCCCACTTATATACTTACACAAATTGACATAAATAAATTAACCCGTAAAGCTAACATCTGTACACCTGAAACAATTTTATCTGACATACCTTCCCTTGCTGTTCATAACCATACGTCAACAAAACACAAAATAACTATCATATATATAACTGATGACGTATGTAGAAATACTTAAGGATAACAACAATAAAATAAACAACTTATACAACATAACTATATATATATACTAACAATGAAAGAAAACAACAATCAAAACTTATGTATACCTATGTATCATAAATTCAAATTAAATGTACTATCAGATTGTAAAATATAACATACGAACTTATATAGAGGTATACTCCAAGATCCTTCATACAGACACTATTCGTATATAGTTCCTTTTTCTCAAAACATTAATAAACCAATACTATCAGTAAATATTCATAACCAACTTGTAATATAAGGTATATTTTATATAGTCTGACACTATATATATTTCAACATACGAATGTATAATTGTCAAATGAATTCCGTGTTATCAAATATAGCCTATACTAAAATATATTTTTATATATATATAAAAACTGTTAGCTATATAACTATGTATAACCTACACAATATAACACTTTATATATGAGGTAAATATGTTTGTACAGAGCAACAAATATATGCGCATGCGGTATAACAATATGAATGCAGACTGCATGACTAACAAAGAAAATACACATCTATATATATACTGTAAACTTTGAAAACTTTGTAAATGTAATAACTTTATGAACATACAACAAAGGTATGGCCATAATATAACTAACAGTATATAAATTATCATATAAAACAACACATATACAAAGCAGGTGATATATATACCCACTGCCATGTAATAATTTATATAACTAACATGTTTAAATATAAATAAACAAACAATATAGAAAAGCTTAGATCTGAGAAACGCAAAATAAACAATATAAATGCAATAATCGACATATACTGTAGATGTTATATACTTAAAACAGTACTGAATATCATTTAAAATGACATACATGTAATTGTTCAACCAATATATAAACTTAATAACCATTTATATATATACCTAAGACTTCAAGAACAGGCCGAGCAAGGTTGAGTACAAAGCTGGGGTGAGTTCGAGCAGGCTAGGGCTACTCGTCGGAGATCTTGAGCTCGCGGAGATAGGTATGCGGCTGATGACGAGGTAGAGGTGGGTATGGAGGGGACGAGGTGTGAATGACGAGTTGAGGAAAAGATAGGGTGGAGGAGGAGAATGGCGGCGAAGTAGGTACAGGCGGAGATGACTTCGGGTTGCTGGTTGGTGAGTACGGTTGTGGATGCTCGGCAGGAGGAGGGCAGGCACGCAGGAGAGGAGACAAGAGCGGTGATGGTGGCTGTTAGGTTGGCCGGAGGTGCTGGCCGAGGGAGGTGGAAGTTGACGAAGTGGCTGCTTTGTTGGATGAGGAGAAAAGTTGAAGGGAAGGGAAGATGGAAGACTCGCGGAGAGGTGTGGTGGTGTACGTGTGCTGTAGGAAAGGAATTAGCAAAGAAGAAAAATGAAAGAATGGGAGAACGGGTTTAGCAAGATGGAATGCAAACATGAGCAGCAGGGAAAGTAGAAATGAATTTCTGAAACAAAGAGGTGAACCACAAGCAAAATTGGAACCGGGGAAATTGAAAAGGCAAATGTTTACTCGGGAATATAACAAGTTAGGAAATAAATTTATGGGAATATAAACAGATGGTCGTTCAAATATTACTAGGTGAATATATAGTAATAGACTTAAAACACAAAAGGACACGAACAGGTACCGATACGGTAACTGTTTCGTAGTTTTTCACAGCGTACCAAACTTCAAAACACAAAAACGAATATACCACAGATATCAGCATGACGAGACGATCAAAACGGTATAAAAATATCAGTGGTACGATTGAATTATAAAAATTCGAATTTTCTACTAGCGGAAAATGCAAGAAAAACGCAGAAAAATAAGAACGACGGAGCCAAAGATGTCCGAATTTGGAAAAAGGACAAACTGACATTTTGCTCAGAAGATGGTTTAGAATTTTTCTATGTAAAAATATTTATGTTTCGGAAACATTTTATTTTCATCGCTTTTTAACTGATTAAATTGAAGTGAATTTACACGTGAAATAACTTTCATATTTTCGGACGAAAATTTACCAGTTGCTATGTTTAACTAGACGTATCCCAAATATCAAATTTTTATTTCAAAATTTTATCGTTTAAAATTTCACAAAATTTTAACTAATTACGTTATTAAAACGGTTGAAATTTACAGGTCGTTACACATTGATTCATTTAATTGTAGTTGAGACCAAGCTAGATAAATATATCAATGTAAGAGAATTTGATATAAAGAGGAACTAGAGTTTTCTTGGAATGAAATCTGAGTAGGGAATAAATGATTTAGTTCATTTTGGTGATTTCTCTGTTTTGTATGGATGTTTATTTGATTTATGACTGAGTTGTATGAATGTCTGAATGTACCATATCTTTATAAGGATCTGAAAAGAAAGATTCAAGTGTGCACATGCACACTGACACAGAACTTGCACACATGACTTATTTGTTTTCTAAAGGCAGAGTTATATACATATATACATGTTTCAACTTTAACTTGATTAACAAATTGTTTTAGTGGATTTTCTCATACCAGACATGTGTCTGACCCTAGTGTGCTAATGGCGTCTGGGGTGTCTCATTTAAAATGGGGCAGCTTCAAATGCATTTTCAGGGACTGCAGCAACTATGTAGGAGTAGGAGCAAGGCTTTGAGAAGAAGATTATAGCATGCTAAAAATTAATTAGATAAGAGCTTAAATGATGAAATCTGCATGTATTGATATTTTTAAATTGTAACTTGTATTAAGTACTAAATGTTGGATGGATATTTTGCTAAGTGTTTTGCTAAGGAAATTGACTTGTAAGTGGAATTTATAAATCTAGATATTATCTGATATGTGGAAGAAGTTAATCTAAATCTTGTAAGTGAAGTGAGCAGGAACACCATGATAAATAGGATGGTTACATTTTATAAATGTATTAGTCAATCTTGAGTCTTTGAAAAGGGTTAAGTTTTGGGAAAATCTGGATAGTGGAATCTCAGTAAAATATATGATTCAATCTTCCACCATGACATTTGTATACATGGAGTGGATAGGCATAGAGAAAATGTATTTATGTGTCTGCAATGTTTTCATAATTTAATTTGTTCTACGCAAATGTTTTATACCTTATTTTTGAATAAAGGAAAATCTGCAATATAGGAGTTGAAGCTATGACCAAAACAGTTGCATATGTATATAGGTAAGCCCATTTAAATATGTTTGGTTCAGAGTTTAGCATACCAGTTATTCTTGTATTTTAACATGAGCCTGAATTTCTCTTTATTAAGACTTTGATCAAAATGCATTTTTAAGACCATATGGGTTATACCAGAACAAGGAGTCTGGTTTAACCATGTTTCAGATAATCTGGTTCTCAGGAAACCCACTTATGTTGCATTTCATTTAGCTTAGTATCATGTATCAAAGAATCAAGCTTTTGAAATATGATGCCTCACTTTAAAATATTCCAGAAAAGAGATTGTACTCTAGGCAGATTTTATAAGAAAAATTAAACATAGATAATGATAGAAACTTATATCATTTTTCAGAGCACAAACACTACACCATTAATTTATAGATAATCATAACACAATTATCTGGTTTCTAGGAATCATGCTTCATAGAGAATTCAGCAAGCATTCAAAGGTTAAAAATCATGTTGTTACCTATATATATATATATATATATATATGAAATTTTGTTGTATAAATTGAACTGAACTATGTGTAGATTGATTAAACTTAATCAATCAAATTATCCTCTTGTTTTCCAGAACTCTGATTCAAACAAGAGAGGCATATACATCTTCACATGTATGTGCATGTCTTTGTGAATGCACTGATATATTTATATTGGTAAAGATTTTGATCCTGGATAATTTGTTTAGATAAAAAGAAAAAAAATGACTCTAGGCTTCAGAAATATATATATATATGAAAATCTATATATATATATATATATATCTATGTAAAAAAAAAATCCTTACAAATTCAGGTATAAAAGAGAGGGTCATTTCATTTGGTATCAGACTATGTTACTAAAACATAGTTGAAAACTGAAATCAGATCCTTCTATGAAACTAAATACTTAAGAAACAAAATATAAGTAAAATATTTTGTAGGGATTGATCACTGGATGATCAAGTCTGAGTTAGACAAAAAAAACTAACCACCTATGTAAATTATTATTAGCAAACTAGGGTAGGAAGACCACCAAATCAGGGAGCAGGATCCTCCAATGCACCACCAATGGTCAATCTACAAGATTTGTTGAGAGCATTTAGAGATGGGGCAGGACAAAGGCAAGAAAATCCCCATGAAAAGCTCTCAAAATTACTCAAGACTTATACTCATTTAGGAGGCAAAAGCTTTAAAGGGACAAAGAGTATTATGGAAGTTCAAGCATGGTTGAGAACATTGGATAGGATTTTCAATGACATGCAGCTTGATGATCAAAGGAAGAGGCAAGTGGCTTCAAGACAGCTGAAAGGAGTAGCTTTAAGCTGGTGGGAAGTAATCATTATAGGGAGAAATGAGAATGAAATCACTTGGAATCAATTCAAGGAGATGTTGGAAGCAAGATTTGTACCAGCATCAGCTAAGACCACTTTACTAGAAGAATTTATTAGGCTCAGGCAAGGAACTTTGAATGTCACTGAGTACACTCAAAAGTTTGAGGGGCTTTCCACATATGGAGCAATGCTAGTGGCAGATGAAGCATCCAAGAATGATAGATACATTAAAGGACTGAACCCAGGACTTAGCAGAGCCATGTTACCTTATGCTGACAGGACATTTGATCAAGTAATAGACTTGGCTTTGAGATTGGAGCAGCATGACAAGGAAAGGGAAAAGTTCAAAAATTTTAAGAATAATAACACCAAGAAGGGTAAGGGAAGATATCACCCTTATGATAAGAAGAAATAGGAGGCCAGTAACAAAGGCACTGGAGATACCAAAGCTAAGGAAACCAAGAAGAAAATTGTGTGTCATCAATGTGGAAAGGAAGGACACATCAAACCAAGGTGTCCAGAATTGAAAGGAGGAGCTTTCAAGTGCTATCTATGTGGAAAAGAGGGGCATATTTAGAAAAATTGTCCTCAGTATAAACAGCAAGGAAAATTAGCAAACTTGGAAGGCAAAGGCAAATCCACAGTGGAGATTAATGCTGAAAATCACAGCCAAGTGGAAGGTACACTATTTATTTGTACCATACCATAGCAGTAGTATATGATACTGGGGCAACTCACTCTTTGATTTCTTATGAACTAGTTAAAATGCTAAAATTGAATTGCATATTGGTTGAAACCCCATTGCATATACAAAGTCCACTAGGGAGTTCTAGCGTTTTAAATATGATTTGTGTGGATGTGGAATTAAACATAGGTGGAGATACTTTTATTTCCAATTTATATGTTTTAAACTACCCAAACATAGGTGTTATATTGGGGGTAGATTGGTTAAGGCAATTTAAAGCCATAATTAACTTAGACTCATCCTCCATATCATTGCAAAACCTTAGAGGCCAGAGAATCACAATTTTGTGTGAATTGGCTAAGGGAAGGAAATTGTATCATTTAATTGACTTGGAGAAAGATTTCAGTGAACTAACTATTGAAGAAATTCCCATAGTCAATGAATACTTGGGTGTGTTTGAGGAGGTTAAGGGTGTTCCAAACCATAGACCAGTGGAATTCTAAATTCATTTAGTTCCAGGAGCAAGCCCAGTGATTAAAAAGCCAACTAGAATGGGGCCAAATGAACTAAAAGAATTAAAGAAACAGTTAGAGGAATTAGAGGAGAAGGGTTTTATAAGACCAAGTAATTCTTGCTGGGGAGCACTAATGGTATTTGTTAAGAAATAAGATGGTTCCTTAAGACTTTGTACAGATTACAGAGAATTGAACAAAGTAACTCTTAAAAATAAATATCCATTGCCAAGAATAGATGATCTTTTTGATCAATTAGCAGGGGCAAGAGTGTTCTCTAGACTAGATTTAGCATCTCGTTTTCATCAAATGAAGGTGGAAGAGTCAAGTATCAAGTACACTGCCTTTAACACTAGGTATGGGTTGTATGAATTTCTGGTTATGCCATTTGGCTTGACTAATGCACCATCATACTTTGTAGATTTAATGAACAGAACCTTTAGAGATTATTTAGACAAATTTGTGCTTATTTTTATAGATGACATTTTAATTTATTCCAAAACAGTGGAAGAACATAAAAGTCATTTGCACCTGGTTTTTTCTAGATTGAAGGAAAAAGATTTAAAGGCAAAATTTTCAAAATGTGCATTTTGGAAAGAGGAAGTACATTTCCTTGGCCATGTGATTTCTGCCAAAGGAATTTCTGTGAACCCCAATAAAGTAGTGGCTATTCAAGCATGGAAGAGGACTAACACTGTAAGTGAAGTGAGATCATTTATGGGGATGGCAGGGTATTATAGGAGATTTATAAAAGATTTTTCAAAAATTTCTACACCACTTACTAACCTAACCAGGAAAAACCAAGCTTTTGTTTGGTCAAAGAAGTGTGAGAAGTCTTTTGAACAGTTGAAGGAGGCATTGGTGAATGCTCCAATCTTGAAAGTACCCTAGGGAAATGAAGAATTAGTTGTATACACTTATGCTAGTGGGTTTGGTTTGGGTGCAGTGTTGATGCAACAAGGCCAAGTCATTGCATATGCATCCAGACAACTCAAACCCCATGAAGTAAGATATGCCACACATGATCTTGAATTAGCAGCTGTGATCTATGCTTTGAAACTTTGGAGACATTATTTGTTAGGAACTAAGTTTGAACTTTACACTGACCACAAGTCTTTAAAGTATTTATTTTCACAAAAAGATTTAAACATGAGGCAACATAGATGGGTGGAGTTCTTAGCTGCTGATGACTTGGACATACTCTATACACCAGGTAAAGCAAACAAAGTTGTTGATGCTCTAAGTAGACAACATGCTAAATTAGCTATGATGTTGATAGAAGAGTTTAAGGACTTGTCTTTACTGACTGGGTTAGAAATTAGGGAGAATGGCTGTGTACACATGGATGTGCATGTGCATGGTGCATAGGAAAATAGAGGGAAGTTAAGTCTAATGACACTTCAATCAGATTTAATTTTGAAGGTAGGAAAAATGCAAGAACAAGACACAAACTTATTGGAGAAGAAAACTCTCATATCAAAAGGGGAGGAAGTGATAAATTACCATATTGATAAAAATCGTTATTTGAGAAACCAGAATAGAATATGTGTGCCAGAAAACATAGAGTTGAAGGAGGAGATATTGAATGAATATCATAGAAGCAAGTACTCCATACACCCAGGCAGTACAAAGATGTATCAAAATTTAAAAAGAGATTTTTGGTGGAAGGGAATGAAATCAGATGTAGCCAAATATATTGCAAAGTGTATGACTTGCCAACAAGTCAAGGCTAAAACACAAAAGCCATCAGGGTTGTTGCAACCTCTTAGCATACCACAGTGGAAGTGGAAAGATATATCTATGGATTTCATAGATGGACTTCCTAGGTCTTAAAGATGAAACACAAGTATATGGGTGATAGTAGATAGGCTAACTAAAGTGGCACATCATCCCAGTCAAATCAGAAAGGAATGCACCAAAATTAGCTCAAGTATTTATGAAGGAGGTGGTAAAATTGCATGGCATTCCCAAAACCATTGTGAGTGATAGGGATACCATCTTCACCTCAAGATTCTGGAGAAGCTTTCAAGAAGCCATGGGAAGTGAATTATGCTTAAGCACTGCCTACCATCCACAATCAGATGGGCAGACTGAGGTGGTGAACAAAGTTTTAGAGGACTTGTTAAGGGCATGTGCACTGGATTTTGGGGGCAACTGGGAAGACTATCTCCATTTAGCTGAATTTACATACAATAACAGCTATCAAAGCACCATAGGAATGGCTCCATTTGAAGCCTTATATGGCAAGCCATGTTTGTCACCTGTTTGTTGGGTAGAAGCAGGAGAAAGAGCTATTTTAGGGCCTGAGTACATACAAGAAACTAAAGAGAAAATTGAGTTGATAAGGAGAAGAATGGCAGCAACTCAAGATAGGCAAAAGAAATTTGCAGACATGAAAAGGAAGCAAGTGGAATATGAAGTAGGAAATTTTGTTTTCATCAAAATCTCACCTATGAAAAATGTACTGAGATTTGGGAAACAAGGCAAGTTAATCCCAAGATATATTGGGCCATACAAAATTCTGAAAAGAATTGGTTCCTTGGCATATAAGTTGGAATTACCAGAAAACATGCAAGGGATGCATGATGTTTTTCATGTATCACAATTGAGAAGATGGGTCCATGACAAGGCAGAAATCCTTGAGACCCCAACCCAAGTGCAAATAAATCCTAATTTGGTTTATGAAAAGGATCCAGTGGGAATTTTGGTAAAGGATGTGAAGAAATTGAGAAATAAATCACTGAAACTTGTGAAGGTACAGTGGAGTCTTGATCCTAGTGATTGCACATGGGAATTAGAAGACAAAGTTAGGATGAACTACCCTAAGCTATTTTCAGATTAAAGGTAATTCTGATTTTTAATTTGCTTTCCTTTTGGATGCATATATTTTCAGTTATTATGATAGAACTAAAAATCTATTTGGTTGAGAATGAACTTGTTCTCTGAATTAAGTTTGAAATTGATTTAAGCTTAGGAAAATTGTGGGACACAATTTCTAAAAGGTGGGGTGTATGTAATGACCCAAGATTTTTAGGGATTCATTTTGAAAATATAAATAAGTTTAAAATAATTTTTGAACTAATTTTAAAGGGGAATTGATATGGCTTGATATGGTGTAACTATATGGGTGTACATGTGTGCACAGGGAATACACATGAATTGAAGCTAAATTCCAAAATGATATGAATGAACAAATGTTGATGGGTATAAATGTATATATATATATAGATAAATAGAGTAAATCCTTAAAAAGCTATATGAATAAATATATATACATATGATACTGATTGCATTTGAGTGTACATGTGCATGTATGTCAGTACAAAATAATGCATAGATATATATATGTGTACTGATTATTTCTATAAGACTTATATATATATATATATACATATAGGTATTGACGCAGCGGATATTACAAAACAAGATAATACGATGAATGTAGTAATCGGTGGATTGATGAATACTGCGATGCCCAAATTCGTTGATCCGAAGATACCGAATTCTAGCTATCTCTGACTCGTTGATCCGAAGATACCGGGAAAGAGATCTACGATTCTTCGACGTTGATCTTGCGCACAAGATACCGTGAATCGGCTTCAACAAACGATGATTCGAGCGCACTCGAATGACGTAAGTGGAGATAGGAGATACACTCGACTACCAATTGAAATTGAAAGCACAAAGCTAACAAAAGAGAATTTTATTCAATATTCAACAACCTTTTACAAATGAGACTCACGGCCTATTTATAGGCGTTTTACAACTCACACGAAATTACAACAAAAATGTACATCTCCTAAGTCGGTTCCGAGTTATAGCTTCCGACCTACGACCTATCATAACTCGGTGACGACTTAAGACAACACAGTTACAACACTTGCCTTCAGCGACTTAACAAACAATACGACTTATGAAAAGACGACATACGACTTACAAAACATACGACTTAAAAACAGGTACGAGCTACGAGTTAACGAATACAAACAGATTACAACACTTAAGTCGTAGACGACCTAGCAACTTCCCACGACTCAATCTTCAGACGACTTAATATGATGCGACTTACGACTTAGTATAAGTCGGTGGCGACTTAACAGCAGCTTCTTCACGACTTAAAGAATCAACGGTCTTAGATTAACTCGGCATAAGATTCTACGGCATCCAGAGCTTCAACGACTTAAAACATAAGCGGTATCCCAAATCAACGTCTTAAAGAGATCAACGGTCTTCATACTTCAGCGACTTAAAGAATGGACGGCATCCGTAGCTTTGCGACCTAAAACAAAAGCGGCATCAGGAATCAACGTCTTAAGGAAATCAAAGACAGAGATTAACTCGGCAGACACATCAACGGCATCCAGGGCTTCGCGACTTAAGATGAGACTTTGCGACTTAAGAAGCCTAACTCCGCGACCTAACTCTGTACGACTTAAAACCTCGCGACCTAAGAACATAGCATCTTCACGCGACTTAAGAATTCTGGCATCTAAACCTTCTTCATGCGACCTAAGTTCTTGCGACCTAGCTTCCAACTCGTTAAGTCGTACACGAGTTAAAAACATGTTAAGTCGTATCTCCTTTCTCTTCAGACTGTTAGGTCGTAGCTCCGACTTAAAGGCCCTGTTAGGTCGTATGCGACCTAATACTTCACCAAATTGGACTGTGCAACCATTCTTCTCAGCATCACTCGCTCCCCCCTCTAACTCCTTAGGTCGTGAGCGACCTACACACTCCTTAGGTCAAGAGCGACCTAAGCCTTTAACTTTCTGCACTGCATCATCCTCTCCATGTTGAGAAAAATTCGACCTCGAATTTGCACCCTCATCTTCTACAATAGACTCATCGCCATGATATGGTATAAGATGTTTAACATTGAAAACATCAGAAGTGTATACATCCTCCGGCAACTTCAACTTATAGGCATTCTCATTAATTCGTTTCATGATTTCTACAGGACCAATTTTCCTGGCTTTCAACTTGTTATAAGCGCCCATTGGAAAACGATCTTTTGTTAACACTGCATAAACCAAATCACCTTCCTGAAATTCAACTCTTCTTCGTTTCAAATCTGCAGATTGTTTATACTTCTCATTTGCTTTCTCTAGTCGTTCTTGAACGATTTTATGACATTCCGTCAGCCCTTCAACAAAATCAGCAGCTTTCTTAATTGTCCCCTTTGAGTGTGGTATCGCTGTTAAATCCAACGGTCCTTTCGGCAAGCTCGAATAGACAATCTGGAATGGACTGAACCCCGTACTTCGATTCACAGCATGATTATGAGCAAACTCTGCCTGGCATAACTTCACATCCCAACTCTTCAAATTGTCCTGCACAAGACATCGCAACAAATTTCCCAACGATCTATTCACAACTTCAGTTTGTCCATCTGTCTGAGGATGATATGCACTACTAAATTTCAACTTCGTTCCCACCATTTTCCACAAACTCAACCAAAAGTGACTCAGAAACCGAGTATCTCTATCCAACACAATAGATTCTGGCAATCCATGAAGTCGATAGATCTCCTTGAAAAACAATTGAGCAATATGAACAGCATCCGCCGTCTTCTTACAAGCAATAAAATGTTCCATCTTCGAAAATCTGTCCACCACAACGAATATAGAATCATTCCCCCTTTGAGTTCTAGGCAAACCCAAAACAAAATCTATACTGATATCCACCCATGGTTTTACAGGCACGGGTAACGGCATATATAACCCAGCATTAGTCGCAGTTCCTTTCGAAACCTGACAAATATGACAACGCTCCACAAACTTCTCTACCTCTTTCCTCATTGATGGCCAAAAGTAGGACTGTGAAATCAACTGTAAGGTACGGTCTCTCCCAACATGTCCCTCTTCGTGTAACTCCTTGATAATCTTCATTCTCAGACTACCCTCTGGTATGCACAATCGATTTCCTTTAAAAAGAAAGTCATTAACCATCATAAACTCATCCGTCTTTCCCTCCTTGACTTTATCCACAAGCTTTGCAAAGTAAGGATCTTCGACAAATAGTTCCGGCAATATTTCAAACCCCGTCACTTCCACCTTCAATGTAGTTATCAAGTGATTTCTTCTACTCAACGCATCCGCAACACGATTCGTCACTCCCGACTTGTGTTTCACAACAAATGTAAATTGTTACAGATATGCAATCCACGATGCATGTCTCGCTGAAATCTTGTCTTGCCCTTGCAAATGCTTCAATGCTTCATGATCAGTATACAGAACAAACTCTTTCTGAAATAGATAATGTCTCCAGTGTTTAATAGATTGTGCAACAGCATAGAATTCCACATCATACGTACTGTACCTCATCTTCGCTCCTGACAACTTCTCACTGAAATATGCAATTGGACGGCCCTTCTAACTCAACACTCCTCCAATTCCAACCTTGGATGCATCAGTGTGTAGTTCAAACACTAGTTGAAAATCAGGTAATACTAGAATTGGTGCAGATGTCAGCAACTCCTTGATCTTCCCAAAAGCATTCCCTGCTTCCTCTGACCATGCGAATTGTTTACCCTTCATACAATCAGTCACAGGTGCCATTACACTACTAAAGTGTGGAATGAACCTTCGATAGAATGAAGCCAACCCGTGAAAACTACGCACTTCCGTTATCGTCTTAGGCTGCGGCCAATCTCTGATAGCTTCGATTTTACTTTGGTCCACCTGTATACCCTTCTCTGAAACAACGTACCCCAAAAATAACACACTATGCATCATGAACACGCATTTCTTCGTTGCAGCATAAAATTGTTCTTGTCGCAATACCATCAGCACTTCTCTAAGATGATTCAAATGTTCCTCTGGACTCCCACTGTAAATCAGAATATCATCGAAATACACCACCACAAACTTCCCAATGAATGGTCTAAAAATTTGATTCATTACCCTCATGAAAGTACTCGGAGCATTTGATAAGCCAAACGGCATAACCAACCACTCGTATAGACCCTCCCTGGTTTTAAAAGCAGTCTTCCACTCATCGCCTGGTCTGATACGAATTTGATGATATTCGCTCTTCAAATCAATCTTCGAAAATATAGTAGCTCCGCTTATTTGATCTAACAAGTCATCCAACCTCGGCATTGGAAATCTATATCTCACAGTAATCTTATTCAATGCTCGACTGTCAGTGCACATCCTCCACGTGCCATCCTTCTTGGATACCAATAAAGCTGGTACAGCACAAGGACTCAGACTCTCCTGCACACGCCCCTGCTCAAGCAATTCCTCTACCTGCCTCCGCAACTCTTCATGTTCCTTCGGACTCATTCTATAATGTGGTCTATGTGGCAACACATCACCTGGAACAAGATCTATCTGATGTTGTATATCCCTCAACGGTGGCAACTCCGTTGGTAACTCCTCTGGAAATACATCGTCAAATTCTTTCAAAACTGGTTTAACTTCTTCTGGTATTTCAACCTCTTCACTGCTTTCTCGCCCAATCAACAAAAACACTTCAGGCTCTTCCTCAACCTCCTTAACAAACTCTTTCAAAGATAATAAAGTTTTCAGCTCTTCAATATCTTCTGACTTACTTTCTCCTTGTGATCTCTTCTTCGGAACTAGGATAATTTTCGTGCCTTCAAACATAAAACTGTAGCTATTGGTCCGACCGTCATGTTGTACTGCTCGATCATACTGCCATGGTCTTCCCAATAATAAGTGACAAACATCCATCTCTACTACATCACACCATATTTCATCTTTGTATTTCTTCCCAATAGAGAATGGAACTCGAACTCGTCTATCCACTTTCACTTCTCCTCCTTTTCTCAACCATGCTAATTTGTATGGACTCGGATGTTTCTCTGTCTTCAATTTCAACTTTGTCACAACTTCGGTTGAAATAATATTATCACAGCTTCCTGCGTCAATCACAAACTTACACACCTTCCCCAGAATAGTACATGTTGACTGAAAAATATTACTTCTCAACCAACTAGCTTCTTCCTGCTTCGGTGTTAAACACGATCTCCTCAGCATTAGATTACAACCTTCATCTCCTGACGCAATATCCTGTTCATCTTCCTCAACTGGACTAGAACAATCCCTATCACCATCCTCATCCTCAATTTCTGTAATCATGGTTCTCTTCTTTGGCTTTGAACACTCACTGCTTTTATGACCCAATTCCTGACAATTGTAACATTTGTAACCATTGTTAACTTTCGCCTTCTCAGCCTCCTTTACCACTGGTCTACTGATAGGTTTAGAAACATTAGAACTTCCACCAACACCCTTCGCTTGATTGTTAGAATTAGTAAACACACCACTTCCTCGTCGTCCCTGCTTCTCCCAAGCCAACGCTTTCTGATGTGCCTCTGCTACAGATCTTGGATCGAACATATTAACCATATCTTGGATCTGCATTCGTAGTCCCCCAACAAATCTAGCTGTCAGTTGTTCTTCCGTCTCCATAATATCATTTCGAGCAATCAGTTGGTAAAATTCATAAGCATAGTCATTAACTGTCTTCATGCCCTGCCTCAAGTTCTGCAAACGTTGATACATCAAAGATTGATAATTGTATGGTAAGAACGTTGCTTTCATCAATTTCTTCATCTTCTCCCAAGATTCAACTTTTGACTTTCCCATCCAATCACGTGTAAGTTTGGTCTGCTACCACCATGCCAAAGCTCTACCCCTCAACCTTATAGCAACCAACTTCACTCTACGATGTTCTGGAACTTCTTTGAAGTCAAAAATCTCCTCAACATTAGCTACCCAATCTAGAAACTCCTCCGCTTGCATACCACCTTTGAATTCAGGAATTTCAGTCTTCATCCCCGTCACCCACTTGTGATCATACTCAGAGTAGTTTCTTCCTTGTCCTCGTCCTTGTCCTCGAACACTACCACCATCATACTCCTCTTCAAAATCAGATGTATCTCGTTGTCTATCTCGTCCATCCACATCTCTACTACCATTACGTCTTCCACCATCATCCCTTCTATCTACATTCCTCCGTTCACGATCATTCATGTTCCTCCCACGCCCTTGATCATTTTCAACACTTCTGTCTCGATTTGAATGTGGCGACACTCTACTACCCCCATGGTTAGATTCAGGTGAAACCCTTCTCCGATTTTGATTCATCTCTAACATCATCTTCTCTAATCGTCCAATCCCTTCGTTAAGCTTTTCACTAAAGTTTTCATTGATTCTTTGCTCCATCTCATCAACTTCTTCTCTTCGATACAAAGCTTCTACGTTTTGATGGCGATTAGCTCTTCTTGGCGGCATACTTGAAAACTTCACAAAATCTTCAACACTTCAAAATTCAAACACTTTTCGGATTGTGATCCAAAATGAAACGGATCGAAAACTTCCACTTTGTAGCAAATCGCGATGAACACGATGGACAAAGTTTCGGCCTCCAATTCAATTCCGAACAAACAACTTCAAACAATGATGAACACAACTTCTCCAAATCACAAATCCAATCTACAAACTTCAATGCGAACAACTCCCACTAGTTCTCGGCCGTGATAACACAAACTCAAATCTTCACTTCGATCTCGGCAAATCTCTTCAACTTCTAAATGATAGTCTCCAAGTCTCGATCTAGCTATGATTGGCTAGAACAAGCTCTGATACCAAAACTGACGCAGCGGATATTACAAAACAAGATAATACGATGAATGTAGTAACCGGTGGATTGATGAATACTGCGATGCCCAAATTCGTTGATCCGAAGATACCGAATTCTAGCTATCTCTGACTCGTTGATCCGAAGATACCGGGAAAGAGATCTACGATTCTTCGACGTTGATCTTGCGCACAAGATACCGTGAATCGGCTTCAACAAACGATGATTCGAGCGCACTCGAATGACGTAAGTGGAGATAGGAGATACACTCGACTACCAATTGAAATTGAAAGCACAAAGCTAACAAAAGAGAATTTTATTCAATATTCAACAACCTTTTACAAATGAGACTCACGGCCTATTTATAGGCGTTTTACAACTCACACGAAATTACAACAAAAATTTACATCTCCTAAGTCGGTTCCGAGTTATAGCTTCCGACCTACGACCTATCATAACTCGGTGACGACTTAAGACAACACAGTTACAACACTTTCCTTCAGCGACTTAACAAACAATACGACTTATGAAAAGACGACATACGACTTACAAAACATACGACTTAAAAACAGGTATGAGCTACGAGTTAACGAATACAAACAGATTACAACACTTAAGTCGTAGACGACCTAGCAACTTCCCACGACTCAATCTTCAGACGACTTAATATGATGCGACTTACGACTTAGTATAAGTCGGTGGCGACTTAACAGCAGCTTCTTCACGACTTAAAGAATCAACGGTCTTAGATTAACTCGGCATAAGATTCTACGGCATCCAGAGCTTCAACGACTTAAAACATAAGCGGTATCCCAAATCAACGTCTTAAAGAGATCAACGGTCTTCATACTTCAGCGACTTAAAGAATGGACGGCATCCGTAGCTTTGCGACCTAAAACAAAAGCGGCATCAGGAATCAACGTCTTAAGGAAATCAAAGACAGAGATTAACTCGGCAGACACATCAACGGTATCCAGGGCTTCGCGACTTAAGATGAGACTTTGCGACTTAAGAAGCCTAACTGCGCGACCTAACTCTGTACGACTTAAAACCTCGTGACCTAAGAACATAGCATCTTCACGCGACTTAAGAATTCTGGCATCTGAACCTTCTTCATGCGACCTAAGTTCTTGCGACCTAGCTTCCAACTCGTTAAGTCGTACACGAGTTAAAAGCATGTTAAGTCGTATCTCCTTTCTCTTCAGACTGTTAGTTCGTAGCTCCGACTTAAAGGCCCTGTTAGGTCGTATGTGACCTAATACTTCACCAAATTGGACTGTGCAACCATTCTTCTCAGCATCACTCGCTCCCCCCTTTAACTCCTTAGGTCGTAAGCGACCTAAGCCTTTAACTTTCTACACTGCATCAGGTATGCTAATCAAATACTAGAGTTCAAATCAGTAAAATGAAATACACAAATACATTTCTGAATTAAAAACAGAAAGAAAAGAATGAAAATATAAAAGGAGTAATCCTTTTATAAATAAATAAAGGAAGTACATACTATTTTAGTGAAAGCTAAAAATAGAAAATAAGATAAAAACAGAGATATATTTTGTATAGGCAGAATTAAGAAGGATACTTGATATATATATACATATAATAACCAATGGAAATCAAGTCACACTTTTAGCATGATAGTAGACAAGAGGAAAAGTATTTTCTGGAAAAGCTAAATTTCTGAAAATAACCAAAATAATATAACCACTTTTCTCTTCACAAACTCAAGTCGGGGGAGGGTAAGATTTTGGGTTTAAAAACTAAATGCAAATGGCATGATTTTTGATGGGAAAAAATGACTTTAGCCAACACCTTAAACCCTAAGAAAAACCCTGCATAAATAGGCAGTGAGATGAGAAACCTTCTCTTCTTCCCGGATAGCTCTTGAGAAAAATATATAGATATTATATAAATATAATACAAGTGAAGAAAAGGGTTGAAGGCAGAAGCTTACCAATCAACTAGGAAGTGAAAGAGAGCTAGGTGAGAAAACTCACTCATAAAAATCTAAGGTACTAAGTCCTAATGTAGGCAGCCAGTTTATAAGTTAATTTTTCTTAAAAATGTATTTTCATATGTGATTGTCTATCTGTGTTTTCAGGGATTACAAATGTTTTGATTCTTATCTGGTTGTTCTGCTTGTTTTGTTATATGAAAGTTCTAAGTATTATTAGTATATATATATGTTTTAAAAACCCAGATCTCTCTCTGATATGTTAATGTTTAGAAAAATAAGTAAATGCCCAGAGAATCAAAGGTTGAATATAGGCAAGTAGTATTGGTTTTGGCTCAACCCAGAAAAATATACACATGTGAGCTGCAATATACTTATGTATAAGTGCTGAGGCTTGAGACAAAAAAGAATTAGGAGTGCAATGGGGTTGCCTATGTGCTGATGCTCCTGATTCAAAGAAAATATATAAATATTCAAACACATAGCAAATAAATTTTGTGATTCAGTAAAACTTGGTTATTCTGAGTTTAACTAAAGCACAGAAGTTTGCAAAACAAAAACTCTCTCAAAAGCCATAAGCCAATGTTAGTTGTCTATACCTTTTTTTTAAATGCAAGAATATATATGTATATGTGCAGAATCTATTTAATTGACACCTATGTTTAATTGCCTGATTGCCTCTGTTTGGTTATGAATGATGTGGAATGCCATGACATGAATGTTTGTTTTAGTGAAATGATTCACTGAATGGGTTTGCCATGAAAAATCAAAAGTGTTATTACCGTAAACCTGATTAGGAAATGGGGGTCAAGAGCACTCCAGGAATGACTTGTGTTCTTGAGTAATACAAGTTGACACATGGCTTATTTAAGTCCTGAGATCTTTGTGTAGTGGAGTGAATTAGTCCATTACATTGTGTCCATTGATTCATTTAATTGCAGATGAGACCAAGCTAGATAAATATATCAATGTAAGAGAATTTGATATAAAGAGGAACTAGAGTTTTCCTGGAATGAAATCTGAGTAGGGAATAAATGATTTAATTCATTTTGGTGATTTCTCTATTTTGTATAGATGTTTATTTGATTTATGACTGAGTAGTATGAATGTCTGAATGTACCATATCTTTATAAGGATCTGAAAAGAAAGATTCAAGTGTGCACATGCACACTGACACAGAACTTGCACACATGACTTATTTGTTTTCTAAAGGCAGAGTTATATACATATATACATGTTTCAACTTTAACTTGATTAACAAATTGTTTTAGTGGATTTTCTCATACCAAACATGTGTCTGACCCTAGTGCGCTAATGGCATCAGGGGTGTCTCATTTAAAATGGGGCAGCTTCAAATGCATTTTCAGGGACTGCAGCAACTAAGTAGGAGTAGGAGCAAGGCTTTGAGAAGAATATTATAGCATGCTAAAAATTAATTAGATAAGAGCTTAAATGATGAAATCTGCATGTATTGATATTTTTAAATTGTAACTTGTATTAAGTACTAAATGTTGGATGGATATTTTGCTAAGTGTGTTGCTAAGGAAATTGACTTGTAATTGGAATTTATAAATCTGGATATTATCTGATATGTTGAAGAAGTTAATCTAAATCTTGTAAGTGAAGTGAGCAGGAACACCATGATAAATAGGATGGTTACATTTTATAAATGTATTAGTCAATCTTGAGTCTTTGAAAAGGGTTAAGTTTTGGGAAAATCCGGATAGTGGAATCTCAGTAAAATATACGATTCAATCTTCCACCATGACATTTGAATACATGGAGTGGATAGGCATAGAGAAAATGTATTTATGTGTCTGCAATGTTTTCATAATTTAATTTGTTCTACGCAAATGTTTTATACCTTATTTTTGAATAAAGGAAAATCTGCAATATAGGAGTTGAAGCTGTGACCAAACAGTTGCATATGTATATAGGTATGCCCATTTAAATATGTTTGGTTCAGAGTTTAGCATACCAGTTATTCTTGTATTTTAACATGAGCCTGAATTTCTCTTTATTAAGACTTTGATCAAAATGCATTTTTAAGACCATATGGGTTTTACCAGAACAAGGAGTCTGGTTCAACCATGTTTCAAATACTCTGGTTCTCAGGAATCCCACTTATGTTGCATTTCATTTAGCTTAGTATCATGTATCAAAGAATCAAGCTTTTGAAATATGATGCCTCACTTTAAAATATTCCAGAAAAGAGATTGTACTCTAGGCAGATTTTATAAGAAAAATTAAACATAGATAATGATAGAAACTTATATCATTTTTCAAAGCACAAACACTACACCATTAATTTATAGATAACCATAACACAATTATCTGGTTTCTAGGAATCATGCTTCATAGAGAATTGAGCAAGCATTCAAAGGTTAAAAATCATGTTGTTACCTATATATATATATATATATATATATATATATGAAATTTTGTTGTATAAATTGAACTGAACTATGTGTGGATTGATTAAACTTAATCAATCAAATTATCCTCTTGTTTTCCAGAACTCCGATTCAAACAAGAGAGGCATATACATCTTCACATGTATGTGCATGTCTTTGTGAATGCACTGATATATTTATATTGGTAAAGATTTTGATCCTGGATAAGTTGTTTAGATAAAAAGAAAAAAAAATGACTCTTGGCTTCAGAAATATATATATATATATGAAAATCTATATATATATCTCTCTATGTAAAAAAAAATCCTTACAAATTCAGGTATAAAAGAGAGGGTCATTTCAGGTATTGATTTAAATAATGATATATATATATATATGATGATTTTATACGTTTAGGTTTAATTTTATATATATGTTTGAGTTATAATTTGAATATGGTAGAAGTATACGTTTTATGTAATTTACAGATATGTCCTTTTAATATGTATTTTTAATTGAATATTGGTTTAAGAAAAATAATATAATAAAATAATATATATTTCGTTTAAGTCTATATCAAGCAGATTCTGATTTATTTCATCAATTTCTTATATATCAGCTTCATCAAATTCATGCCCATCTCACTTTGCTTTGGAATTCGTGTTTGGATTCGTAACTCAATTTCAGTGTCTATTCTCTCTAGCCTCGAAAGGTGAGCAATCACTCACGATTAATGTTCTTATATTTATTAAATTTGATTTTAATTGAAACGACAATTGAAATATGCTGCTGTTAGTTATTTACATTTGCTATATATATGCCATTATCTGCATCTGTTCACCTGTGACATCTGACACCATTATCTGTTATTTATATTGCTATATATATATGTCATCATCTGTATTTGTTCACTTGTGACATCTGACACCATTATCTGTTATTTATATTGCTATATATATGCCATCATCTGTATTTGTTCGCCTGTGACATCTGACACCATTATCTGTTATTTATATTGATGATATATGTCTGTTATATTATTATCATATCTGTTATCACTCTGCAAGTTCCCTGTTAGTATAGAATTCACTATGGGTTGAAATGATACATACCCGAACGATTTGTAGAATAGGAGAAAATCGTTATGGGTTGAAATGATAAACCCAAGCGATTTTCATTGAATTGAATTTGGGATTGCGGGTTGAAAAGATATATACCCGTATATATTTAAATTGCGGATTGAAATGATAAATATCCGTATAACTTGACCATAGGGTAGAAAATTATATATAGACACCGTTGGTATATATATAAATATTTTTGAAAATGATTTCTATGGTTTTGAAAAGAAATATATAGTTTTGATAAATATTGATTTTAAAGATTTATTAAAGTTGATTTAATAAAGTTGATAAATAGTATGTTTAAGTATTTATTTAATATCTATATTTTCAAATATAGAGTTTATAATGATTTGAAATTGATTTGAAATTATATTTATTTAAGAATTATACATAAATAAGTTTGATTTGAAATTTATTGAATTTGAAATTTTAAAGAAGTGTTTTACAACTTGATATTTGTTTAAAGGTGACTTAAATGGATATTTCAAACTTATATAAATTTAAATGGGATATTTTTGTAAATTGAAGTTGTATTCAAATGATATTGAAATAATTAAGTAAATATTTCAAAAAAAACTAAATAATAGAAAAGTGAATTGATATATATATATATAAAATGATCGAATTTAGTTTTGAAATGTGGAATATTTGAAGCTTTGAAATATTTTGAAATTGAAATGGTTTATTTGTGGTCCAAATCGGTATTTGAAATCGATATAACTTGGAAATGTTTAATTGAATTGGAATTTAGATTGATGATTTAGATTTGATTAAATTTGAATTTTGGAATTCGAATTGATTTGGAATTGATTTGTGACATTTGAGGAAGCTATTTTATTATATAAAGTATTTTTGAATTATATTTAAAACTATTTATATATGTTACTTTATAAATTTATTTCATATAAACTATTTTAATATAAATTATTTTTAATATAAACTATTTCAAATTATAACTATTTTATATAAACTATTTTATTATATAAACTATTATTTATATTTAAATGGTTAAGTGGGAAGTGTTATGATTCCAAAGCATTATGATTTCTAAATTTTGATTTTCAAAGTATTATGATTTCCAAAGTGTTTGACTTAGAAAGAGTTATAACTTTAAAGTACTAAGATTTTGTAAATGGATATATTTGAGATGGATATATTTGAAATGGAAATGATATCGTATTTGGTTTTGAAATGGAAGTGATATCATATTGATATGGTTTTGAAATGGCAATGATATTTTTGTGATATCTCGGAATTTTTGGCAATATCAATTTAATAATCTGTGTTGAAATTTAAATTGATTTTATAATATTTGTTAATAAAATTTGAATTGATTTAATAATCTTCTTTTAATAAATATTTAATTGGTGATTTTATCTTTTTAAAAGCTAATAAATTGTTTTCTATTTATAATGTGTATATATTTGTATATATTGTAAATAGAAATCTTTGGTTTGAATTTAATAAATAAATAAATCTTGTTTTCAAATTCTAATATATTTTGGTAATTTGGAAATTATGATTTAATTTAAAATATATAGTTTTAAAATATTTAAGATAATTGTTTAATTGATTGAATTATATCTTAGCTTAAGTTTAAGATTAATTAAAAGGTTTGTTTTAAAATATTGTTTAATAAATATGATATATTAATTCATTTAATAATAATAGGAATTTATAATCTCTTTTATAAATTATTTAAATTTGACAAATTATTATTTTCAAATAACATTATTAATGTATTGTTTTATATATAAATATAAATAGATTTTAAAATAGAAGTGTTATTTTCAAATTAAAATATGTTGTTATATATGTATATATATAACTTGATTTTAAAATTGGATTTTAGAATTTATTTTGAATTTAAAAGTCTTGAAATTAAAAAGGGTAGATATTTAAAATGTTTTGGATTTTAAAGATATGTGTATAAGTTGTTATTTGTATATATATATATAGTTTTATTTTATTTTCTCTAAAAAGTAATTTATAAGTATAAAAATAAATAACTGAAAATAAAGTGTTTAGTGGTTTAAGTTTTAAAAGAAATAAAAATAAGTATTTAAGTTAGAAATAGAAATAAATATATATAAGGTAAAATATATGGTTATATAGACTCATGAGTGAACACTTAAGAAAATTCTAAAGATATAGACTATAGGAATTCATTTAGATGCAATGCTATAAGACAAAAGGGAAAATATATTCATGTTTGTACAGGAAATTAAAAGATAAGTATATGTAGACATAAGGGACAACTTCATTAAATGCTATTATCTCTAGTTCACAATATAAGATCATATCAGCCTCCAAAAGAAAAATCTCTGACCTTGTTGTACCAGTAAATAATATCATCCTGTAAACTCTTTTCTATATAAATCTTCCCTATCTCTTTTCTTTCCTAAAAAAAACTTAGCATTCCAGAAAGTATCTTACAACTGAAGCTTCATTTCAACTCAACTTAAATAACATTTTAACTCAACACAAACATGAGGATCAAAAGAGTTTCAGTTAGCAACTTTCAAAGCATTTTCCAGTTTTAAAGTATCAAAGGCTTTTCAATTTGATGTTATGTTCTTCATCTTCTTTCTAGTGAGTAACATTTTTTTTAAAATTACTTAAGTATAAATATGTTTGCATGTTGATGCCTGTGTTGGTTATGATTTGTGTGAATATAGATAAGTAAGTTTTTGTATATGTATATATATATATATGAATGTATGATGTGTGCATGTCTGCTAATGTCTGGAACATCTCTGTCCCTGTTTTAAGCTCAGTTTTTAATTTAAATCCTCTATCTCTTGATCTAGTCATTGATATGATTTAAGTTACAAACAAAACTTGTTTGTTTGATCATAGAGTAGGTTTTAAAATTTTATGCAAGTTAAAATAAATTTAAATTTGCTCTGGAAAACCATAAGAACAGTAAAGCTTGAGTTAAGTGAAAATTTGAATATCCTGATTCTTTGATTCAGGTATATAAATCGAATACTAAAACTTAAACTTGAATTTTGAAACTGAAATCACAATTTTTAGTTATGGGATATGGGTGCAGTTCTGGTTTGATCAGAATTGGTATTTTTGGTGGATTCTGGCGATCTCAGTGATCTGGAAGGTTGTAATCTTCAGTGAAGGTAGAGGGAGGATCAGAGACTTTGGGAAAAATGTCAGGAAGTTGATGTAACAATCCGCATATTTTACGATTGAATATTTAAATATTTTATTTAAATGTAGAATCGTTAATTGGATTGAAGTCCGAAAAGGTACTTTTTGCAAACAGTCGAATTAGGACTCGAGACCACTTCCATTGAGTCCAAAATGGCGTTTGCGACTTTTATAAGTATAAGCATCGATATGTTTGGATTTGAGTGAATTTTGCTATTTTTCACTTAGGGCTTTGGGTTTGGGTTTTAGCCCAATAACCTAACATAACCCCTAGCTCAGTCCCCACTCTTCTCTTCATTCACTTTCATTTCCTAACACTTTCAAGCTTTTGAGATTAATGGGGGAAAAAGATTGGAAATAGAAACTCAAAACCCTAGTTTCCTTTGCAAGCTCCATTTCTTGTTCCAAAATCAAGGTGAAGCTTTGGTATGCCTCCTCTTCATCTTCTCCAACTCATTCTCTCTTCAATTTAAGAAATTTCCTAAACCTAACTTAGGGAATGTTCTTCTTTTTAGCTTAGATTCAAGCTACTTTGGGTTGAAGTGAAGAGTGTTGATCTTTCCTTTGTGATTAAGCTTCTCATTCATTGTTTTTGGGAATTAAAGGTGAGATTTTTATCTCACATCTATGTCTATACTATCTTTGATTGTTAGGTATGAATCCCTAACATCTTTACATGTTCATTTGATTTTGATTTGGATTGATTTGGTGAATATTCCAATTTTTGGTTTTTAAAGTCCAATTTTGTGAAAATCCTTTTACGGATGTTTGAATATGTTTTCGTTGAAACATCGAAGAGCCTATAGGGCTGGGTTGCCGATTGGCGCAAACCCATAGTGCATGTTGCTCGTCCGATCGCAGTTTGTAGAATTTTTGCCCCACTTAGGTGCTAGACATAATGTGCTTCAGAAGCAGGTTCAGTCGACTGAACCAGTGGTTCAGTCCACTGAACCAGAAGGCAGGAAATGCCTTAGAAGCAGGTTCAGTCGACTGAACCAGACCCAGGAAATTGCCTGGGTCTGTATCAGTGGACTGACCATCTGGGTCAGTCGACTGATCCTGGGGATACACATTTCGTATCCCTGTGTCAGTCGACTGACCTGCTTGCTTCAGCCCCATTTGATTATTTTGCTTGAGATTCCAAATGTTAATCGATTCGTGATTCTCCGTTTTGTTGTTATCATTTGTTATCGATTTTGATGACTTCTACTTCGGGATTTTCGGGTATATCCGTTTTGATGGATTCAGCATCGATTTCCATGGATTTGATTCACGTCTTCGTATGTGAATTTTTGATGGTTGATTGTTTCTACAATCATTTATGTGCTTTGTCACTTTAAAATACAAAGGTTTTTATACTAGTAGTAAATATTCAACTCTTTTACAAAGATGATTTCAAACTATATTTTTAATACAAAGCTCGTTTATAAAACCGTTTTCTAATCTATTAGTATATACAAACCTTTACCTCATTCGTATGAGAAAATCTAATTAAACGGCTTAGCAAAACAAGTGGTATGAAACGCTTGCGTTTAATTCGTCGGTTAATTTATGGACTTGTTCGATTAAACTCTTGTGACAATTTTTGAGTGGAAATTACAATCTGCTTGTAAATATTTTAGTTAAGCTAGTGGTTATGGGACATGAAACTAAACTCTTATATTTACTAGCTTAATGTAATCGACACTTCTTGATGATCGATGATGATCATTTTATGGTTTAGACTAGCAATGTGCGATGTCTTTTTGTCCACGTGGGGGACAGTACTTCGTCCTAATGAGCTTCGTCTCATTTTTATGGGCTAGCGACCCATGGTCTTCGGACCGCTCGTAGAGCAATCGGCTCAATAAGTCGGAGCATGGGGCGTATCTTTCTAGGTGCGTCGATGTTCGTCTATGCATGGGGCATATCTTTCTAGGTGCGTCAATGTTCGACTTTGCATAGGGCGTATCTTTCTAGGTGCGTCGATGTTAGACTTTACATGGGGCGTATCTTTCTAGGTGCGTCGATGTTTATTTATGCATGTGGCGTATCTTTCTAGGTGCATCGATGTTCGACTGTGCATGGGGTGTATCTTTCTAGGTGCGTCGATGTTCAATTTATGGGATAGCGTCTCGTTTGTGATACACGTGTTGGTGAGTTTTCATGCTCCCGTTTGTGATAGGCCTCCCCCTTTTGTGATTTCTGGATTTCTCGTTGTGATTTCTAGAATTTGTGTTTCACCAACTTTTGCATTTGGCATTTATATGTTTGTCAATATTTGTAGTTTGGTGAATAAAATAAAGAATATGATATTCGTTTTGGTGTTTTGAGATGATTTGAGATATTGTATGATTTTTGTTGTTATTTGATGTATACTTGACACGGTATGGCATTTCTTTGTTATCATACGTTTTGGGTCACATCTCTTATCCTATCTCATTTTATCTTATATTTATAGCTAGACTGATCCGTTTATTATTTTCTTCTTAAATAATACTCGGGTCAGACCGAGATATTTCAGGTGCTCCTGCTTGACTTCTTATCAGGGATTATCATCTGATTCTTTTGGCTAACTACTTTAGATTAGTAGTTTTTGTTATTATACATTTGAGATATGGACTCCTTGATGTATAATTATTCTTTTGCCTAGCACTTGTATCTATTCTCTTGTGATGTAGTGGATCATGTTTTACCACTACTTTGATGTACACTTCTTTGTGTTATATTCATATCTATTTCCGCCTTTGTGATATGAATTTTTGTGACTAATTTGTGTTATGTTTATTTCTATATTTGTTTCCGAAGACTACTTAGCCACTGTGTGGTAGCTTTGAGTTTGTATTAGATATGTCGGATTTTGTAAGTTATATTTTCTGACATATCGGTACTCGCACAAAGCAATTACACAGATGGTCGCTCCTCAACAGCCTTATTCTTCGCGCTAGTCGATGCATCACTTAGTAGTGTCCTTGGCTAGCGTGAGCATAGAGGTGGGGCGTCACAGCATGGTATCAGAGCCAAACTTCGGAACATTGTAGAATAATCTAGCAAGGATCATTGTCCTAAGTCTTTCTTAGGAATCGTGCCATAGGATTTAATTCGAGTCTTCGTACCGTTCTATCCTATATTCTTTTATGATGCCTTGTTTTATCAATCAAGTTTGTTTGATATTCATTTTGTGAATAACCTTTTTCCTCTTTTCTTTCTTTCTTAAAGAAGAGAAATGGTTAGATCTGGCAGCCCCAGCGCCGGTCAATCCAGTGCCACTTCTCTGGATGGCGTCTTCATGTCTGCCCAACAACTTTTGGATCTTGTAAAGCATCAAAGGTTTATCTGTACTTTGAGTAAGAACCCTAAAAAGGTTTTACCTCTGAAATTAGAAGTGCCTTTCGATCAGCTTGTAGATATCACTCTTCGACTAGAAGAGGCCGATAAAGAAAGCAATGTTGAAGTTGTGGATGCCAGACAAAACTTCAACATCAACAAGAAGAGGCATATTAAATTCAAAAGCCCAAATCCCAACAAGAAAGGAAAGCTGGCAAATTCGGTAGCAAAGACTCCAATCCCTAATCGTGGAGGATGCTACAATTGTAATTATTAGGACCACTATGCAAATAAGTGTCCAAAACCCTTTTCTTGTCGCTATTGCAAAGGTTTGGGTCATCTTTTTTCTTCATGTCCCAAACTTCAAAGTCGGAGAAAGGGAGAGTTGAAAGTTGTGCAAGTCTCTACTAGCACTTCCCTTGGTGAAGGTAATTCTCGTTCTATCCTTGATGACATTAATTTGTTTTGTGATTATCCTATTTTGATTTATTTTGATACGGGTGCGTCCCATTATTCTATATCAAAAGAACTTGATGATTCTTTCTCTTTTTAATTTTATGGGCTGGATGACTTCACTGCGAATTGCGAATTCGATTCATGGATCCGCAACACTCAATTTACTTTGTGAAAATGTTGAGATTATTTTATGTGATTATTCTTTTCGAGCCGATTTGCATGTTATGCATTACTTAGGCTTCGAAACTGATTTTTTGGGAAAGGATTGGCTTAATCATTATGAAGCCCATATCCTATGTCCAATGCGGACTATTTATCTTCGACATTTTCAAACTGTTAAGCAGATTTCTTTTGTTCTTAATGGTTTTGATTTCCAGATTCGGTGATATCATTTTAAATCTTTAAACTCACTTGAAGAGGAAAGTGTTATTTCTCGTATTCAAGTAGGTTGTGAATTTTCCGGTATATTTGAGCTTGTCTCAGGGTTATCACCTAAGCAATCTTTTGAGTGGTGCTAAGGTCCTTTCAGCTCGACCTTGCCACCGGATTTCATCAGCTACGAGTTGCGGAAGGTAGCATCCTCTTACCGCATTCCGCACTCGTTGTGATTTTTGTGTTTGGTTCGTTATGTCATTCGGTATGACGAACCTTCTACCTTATTTCATCCATTTTGTGAATCGAGTATTCTACGAATATCTCGATTAGTTCATCCTTATATTTATTGATTATGGATGAAAATAACAAATTAAAATTTGCAAATCTTTTTAATAAGATAATAATAAGTATGATTGGATTTTGTTCTTAAAACGAGCAAGGAATATTCTTAAAAACTTTAAGAGACATATTTATCATATAGAAGATGATTTTGTGATTGTATTGCCCATTGAGTGCTTTAAGAATTCTGGTCGATGCGCTTGATCAACGTTATCGATAGGAATCTCCTAAACGCTATGATGAGACAGTCAAACACAGTAAATTCTTGTAAAAAGTTAATTATTTTCTTCTTAGCTTTTCGGGAAAGAGGTTCAATTAAAAGGACTCCTTTCCGATGCTTTTATTCTTGCGATTCCCGAAGGGAACCAAGACTTTATTGTTTGTACCGATACTAGTCGTATTGGTTTTGGTGTCATTCTCTTGCAAAAGGGAATGCGTTATCGCATTTGCTTCTTGACAATTAAAGCTTGCTGAGACTAGATATGCCACTCATGATCTAGTGCTCGCGGCTATTGTTTTCGCTCTTAGAATTTGGCTCATTATCTTTTGGGAGAGAAATTTGTTCTCTACTTCGATCATAAGTCCTTGAAATATTTATTTTCTCAAAAGGAACTTAATTTGTGTCAACAACGTTGGCTCGATTTCCTTGTATCTTATGATCTTGTTATTCTTTGTACTCCAGAAAAGGGTAATCGTGTTGCCGATGCCCTTAGCCGAAAGCAACAAGCAGTTGTTTCAAGGATGATATCTGAATGGAATGATCTCGAGACTTTATCCACTTGTGAGATTCGAGATCGTGAATCCAATTTATGTTCATCTCTTGTTTTGTGTAGCCATGAGGCTCGTACTTCTCTTTTGGACCATACCTCTTTTGGCTAAACTCTATGTCAAACTAAAATTGCATGGAGTTCCTACTTTTATTGTTAGCAATCGTGATCCATTATTTTACTAGTGGACTTTGGTAAGGTCTTCAAAAGCTTTGGGAACAAAGCTTAATTTTTTTAGCACCGCTTATCGTCCTCAATCCGATGGACAAATAGAGCGTGTGAATTAACTCTTGAAGATCTCTTTCGTTCATGTATTCTTGATTTTGGTGGAAGTTGGGAAAATTATATTTCTCTTGTTGAGTTTTCTTCCAATAATAACTTCTAACCTTGTATTGGTATGGCACCTTTCGAGGCACTCTACGGAAGGCTATGCCGATTTCCTTCGTGTTGGCTTAAAGCCAGTGAGAACTGGTTTTAGGTCCAGATTTTATTGGTGTTCATTTGTGTTCACCTATGAGGGGTGTTTTGTGTTTCAGTCGATTGGAAAAGTTAGCACCTTGCTATGTTGTTCCCTTTCCCATCACCGAACGTATTGGTTCCATGGCTTATCGCCTTTTTATTACCAGCTCAATCTTTTGCTAAGTTATGATGTTTTCCACGTCTCTTTACTGAGGAAATACCTTAGGGATTCCGTTTTTATTCTTGAGTCCGGTGTTGTTGTAGAGATTGAGGTTTCACCAAATTTGACTTATTAGCAACATTCTATTCGTATCATTACTTCGGAGATTAAACGCCTTCGAAATAAAGATGTTCTTCTTGTGAAAGTTCCATGGTCCTCAAATCCTAAGAATTTCTCTTGGGAATCTTGAGAATTCATCGAGCAAACATGTTCAGGCTTACACTTTCGTGCTCTTAATCGTGTACTTCTTATTTTAAAACTTTCTTTTGTGTGGATGTTCTTATATGGTTGTTACTCTTTATATTCTCCTTAAGTACTGTGAGGACGCAATTTCTTTAAGGAGGGGAGTCTGTAACAACCCGCATATTTTGCTATTGAATATTTAAATATTTTATTTAAATGTAGAATCGTTAATCGGATTGAAGTCCGAAAAGCTACTTTTTGCAAACAGTCGAATTAGGACTCGAGACTACTTCCATTGAGTCTAAAATGGCGTTTGCGACTTTTTTAAGTATAAGCATCGATATGTTTGGAGTTGAGTGAATTTTGCTATTTTTCACTTAGGGCTTTGGGTTTGGGTTTTAGTCCAATAACCTAACATAACCCCTAGCTCAGTCCCCACTCTTCTCTTCATTCACTTTCATTTCCTAACACTTTCAAGCTTTTGAGATTAATGGGAGAAAAAGATTGGAAATAGAAACTCAAAACCCTAGTTTCCTTTGCAAGCTCCATTTCTTGTTCCAAAATCAAGGTGAAGCTTTGGTAAGCCTCCTCTTCATCTTCTCCAACTCATTCTCTCTTCAATTTCAGAAATTTTCTAAACCTAACTTAGGGAATGTTCTTCTTTTTAGCTTAGATTCAAGCTACTTTGGGTTGAAGTGAAGAGTGTTGATCTATCCTTTGTGATTAAGCTTCTCATTCATTGTTTTTGGGAATTAAAGGTGAGATTTTTATCTCACATCTATGTCTATACTATATTTGATTGTTAGGTATGAATCCCTAACATCTTTACATGTTTATTTGATTTTGATTTGGATTAATTTGGTGAATATTCCAATTTTTGGTTTTTAAAGTCCAATTTTGTGAAAATCCTTTTACGGATGTTTGAACATGTTTTCGTTGAAGCATCGAAGAGCCTATAGGGCTGGGTTGCCGATTGGCGCAAATCCATAGTGCCTGTTGCTCGTCCGATCGCGGTTTGTAGAATTTTTGCCCCACTTAGGGGCTAGACTGAATGTGCTTCAGAAGTAGGTTCAGTCGACTGAACCAGAAGGCAGTTAATGCCTTAGAAGAAGGTTTGGTCGACTGAACCAGTGGTTCAGTCAACTGAACCAGACCCAGGAAATTGCCTGAGTCTGTATCAGTCGACTGACCATCTGGGTCAGTCGACTGACCCTGGGGATACACAATTCGTATCCCTGTGTCAGTCGACTGACCACCTAGTTCAGTCGACTGACCTGCTTGCTTTAGCCCCATTTGATTATTTTGCTTGAGATTCCAAATGTTAATCGATTCGTGATTCTCCGTTTTGTTGTTATCATTTGTTATCGATTTTGATGACTTATATTTTGGGATTTTCGGGTATATCCGTTTTGATGGATTCGGCATAGATTTCCATGGATTTGATTCACGTCTTCGTATGTGAATTTTTGATGGTTGATTGTTTCTACAATCATTTCTGTGCTTTGTCACTTTAAAATACAAAAGTTTTTATACTAGTAGTAAATATTCAACTCTTTTACAAAGATGATTTCAAACTCTATTTTTAATACAAAGCTCGTTTATAAAACCGTTTTCTAATCTATTAGTATATACAAACCTTTACCTCATTCGTATGAGAAAATCTAATTAAACGGCTTAGCAAAACAAGTGGTATGAAACGCTTGCGTTTACTTCGTCGGTTAATTTATGGACTTGTTCGATTGAAACTATTGTGACAATTTTTGAGTGGAAATTTACAATCTGCTCGTAAATATTTTAGTTAAGCTAGTGGTTATGGGACATGAAGCTAAACTCTTATATTTACTAGCTTAGTGTAATCGACACTTCTTGATGATCGATGATGATCATTTTACGGTTTAGACTAGCAATGTGCGATGTCTCTTTGTCCACGTGGGGGACAATACCTCGTCCTAATGAGCTTCGTCTCATTTTTATGGGCTAGCGACCGATGGTCTTTGGACCGTTCGTGGAGCAATCGGCTCAATAAGTCGGAGCATGGGGCTTATCTTTCTAAGTGCGTCGATGTTCGTCTATGCATGGGGCGTATCTTTCTAGGTGCGTCAATGTTCGACTTTGCATAGGGCGTATCTTTCTAGGTGCGTCGATGTTAGAATTTACATAGGGCGTATCTTTCTAGGTGCGTCGATGTTTATTTATGCATGGGGCGTAGCTTTCTAGGTGCGTCGATGTTTGATTGTGCATGGGACGTATCTTTCTAGGTGCGTCGATGTTTAGTTTATGGGATAGCATCTCGTTTGTGATACACGTGTTGGTGAGTTTTCATGCTCCCATTTGTGATAGGCCTCCCCCTTTTGTGATTTCTGGATTTCTCGTAGTAATTTCTAGAATTTGTGTTTCACCAACTTTTGCGTTTGGCATTTATATGTTTGTCGATATTTGTAGTTTGGTGAATAAAATAAAGAATATGATATTCTTTTTGGTGTTTTGAGATGATTTGAGATATTATATGATTTTTGTTGTTATTTGATGTATACTTGACACGGTATGGCATTTCTTTGTTATCATACGTTTTGGGTCACATCTCTTATGTTATCTCGTTTTATCTGATATTTATAGCTAGACGGATCCGTTTATTATTTTCTTCTTAAATATTACTCGAGTCAGACCGAGATATTTCAGGTGCTCCTGCTTGACTTCTTATCAGGGATTATCATCTGATTCTTTTGGCTAACTACTTTAGATTAGTAGTTTTTGTTATTATACATTTGAGATATGGACTCCTTGATATATAATTATTCTTTTGCCTAGCACTTATATCTATTCTCTTGTGATGTAGTGGATCCTGTTTTACCACTACTTTGATGTACACTTCTTTGTGTTATATTCATATCTATTTCCGCCTTTGTGATATGAATATCTGTGACTGATTTGTGTTATGTTTATCTCTATATTTGTTTCCAAAGACTACTTAGCCACTATGTGGTAGCTTTGAGTTTGTATTAGATATGTCGGATTTCCTCCAGAAATGAAATGTAAGTTATATTTTTTGACATATCGGTACTCGCACAAAGCAATTACACAGATGGTCGCTCCTCAACAGCCTTATTCTTCGCGCTAGTCGACGACATCACTTAGTAGTGTCCTTGGTTAGCGTGAGCATAGAGGTGGGGCGTCACAGCATGGTATCAGAGCCAAACTTCGGAACAATGTTGAATAATCTAGCAAGGATCATTGTCCTAAGTCTTTCTTAGGAATCATGCCATAGAATTTAATTCGAGTCTTCGTACCGTTCTATCCTATATTCTTTTATGATGCCTTGTTTTATCAATCAAGTTTGTTTGATATACATTTTGTAAATAACCTTTTTCCTCTTTTCTTTCTTTCTTAAAGAAGAGAAATGGTTAGATCTGGCTGCCCCAGCGCCGGTCAATCCAGTGCCACTTCTCTGGATGGCGTCTTCATGTCTGCCCAACAACTTTTGGACCTTGTAAAGAATCAAAGGTTTATCTGTGCTTTGAGTAAGAACCCTAAAAAGGTTTTACCTCTGAAATTAGAAGTGCCTTTCGATCAGCTTGTAGATATCACTCTTCGACTAGAAGAGGCCGATAAAGAAAGCGACGTTGAAGTTGTCGATGCCAAACAAAACTTCAACATCAACAAGAAGAGGCATATGAAATTCAAAAGCCCAAATCCCAACAAGAAAGGAAAGCTGGCAACTTCGGTAGCAAAGACTCCAATCCCTAATCGTGGTGGATGCTACAATTGTAATTCTAAGGACCACTATGCAAATAAGTGTCCAAAACCCTTTTCTTGTCGCTATTGCAAAGGTTTGGGTCATCTTTTTTCTTCATGTCCCAAACTTCAAAGTCGGGGAAAGGGAGAGTTGAAAGTTGTGCAAGTCTCTACTAGCACTTCCCTTGGTCAAGGTAATTCTCGTTCTATCCTTGATGACATTAATTTGTTTTGTGATTATCCTATTTTGATTTCTTTTGATACGGGTGCGTCCCATTATTCTATATCAAAAGAACTTGATAATTCTTTCTCTTCTTAATTTTATGGGCTTGATGACTTCATTGAGAATTGCGAATTCGATTGATGGATCCGCAACACTCAATTTACTTTGTGAAAATGTCGAGATTATTTTTTGTGATTATTCTTTTCGAGCCGTTTTGCATGTTATGCGTTACTTAGGCTTCGAAACTGATTTTTTGGGAAAGGATTGGCTTAATCATTATGAAGCCCATATCCTATGTCCAATGCGGACTATTTATCTTCGACATTTTCAAACTGTTAAGCAGATTTCTTTTGTTCTTAATGGTTTTGATTTCCAGATTCGGTGATATCATTTTAAATCTTTAAACTCACTTGAAGAGGAAAGTGTTATTTCTCGTATTCAAGTAGGTTGTGAATTTTCCGGTATATTTGAGCTTGTCTCAGGGTTATCACCTAAGCAATCTTTTGAGTGGTGCTAAGGTCCTTTCAGCTCGACCTTGCCACCGGATTTCATCAGCTACGAGTTGCGGAAGGTAGCATCCTCTTACCGCATTCCGCACTCGTTGTGATTTTTGTGTTTGGTTCGTTATGTCATTCGGTATGACGAACCTTCTACCTTATTTCATCCATTTTGTGAATCGAGTATTCTACGAATATCTCGATTAGTTCATCCTTATATTTATTGATTATGGATGAAAATAACAAATTAAAATTTGCAAATCTTTTTAATAAGATAATAATAAGTATGATTGGATTTTGTTCTTAAAACGAGCAAGGAATATTCTTAAAAACATTAAGAGACATATTTATCATATAGAAGATGATTTTGTGATTGTATTGCCCATTGAGTGCTTTAAGAATTCTGGTCGATGCGCTTGATCAACGTTATCGATAGGAATCTCCTAAACACTATGATGAGATAGTCAAACACAGTAAATTCTTGTAAAAAGTTAATTATTTTCTTCTTAGCTTTTCGGGAAAGAGGTTCAATTAAAAGGACTCCTTTCCGATGCTTTTATTCTTGCGATTCCCGAAGGGAACCAAGACTTTATTGTTTGTACCGATACTAGTCGTATTGGTTTTGGTGTCATTCTCTTGCAAAAGGGAATGCGTTATCGCATTTGCTTCTTGACAATTAAAGCTTGCTGAGACTAGATATGCCACTCATGATCTAGAGCTTGCGGCTATTGTTTTCGCTCTTAGAATTTGGCTTATTATCTTTTGGGAGATAAATTTGTTCTCTACTTCGATCATAAGTCTTTGAAATATTTATTTTCTCAAAAGGAACTTAATTTGTGTCAACAACGTTGGCTCGATTTCCTTGTATCTTATGATCTTGTTATTCTTTGTACTCCAAAAAAGGGTAATCGTGTTGCCGATGCACTTAGCCGAAAGCAACAAGCAGTTGTTTCAAGGATGATATCTGAATGGAATGATCTCGAGACTTTATCCACTTGTGAGATTCGAGATCGTGAATCCAATTTATGTTCATCTCTTGTTTTGTGTAGCCATGAGGCTCGTACTTCTCTTTTGGACCATACCTCTTTTGGCTAAACTCTATGTCAAACTAAAATTGCATGGAGTTCCTACTTTTATTGTTAGCAATCGTGATCCATTATTTTACTAGTGGACTTTGGTAAAGTCTTCAAAAGCTTTGGGAACAAAGCTTAATTTTTTTAGCACCGCTTATCGTCCTCAATCCGATGGACAAATAGAGCGTGTGAATTAACTCTTGAAGATCTCTTTCGTTCATGTGTTCTTGATTTTGGTGGAAGTTGGGAAAATTATATTTCTATTGTTGAGTTTTCTTCCAATAATAACTTCTAACCTTGTATTGGTATGGCACCTTTCGAGGCACTCTACGGAAGGCTATGCCGATTTCCTTCGTGTTGGCTTAAAGCCAATGAGAACTGGTTTTAGGTCCAGATTTTATTGGTGTTCATTTGTGTTCACCTATGATGGGTGTTGTGTGTTTCAGTCGATCGGAAAAGTTAGCACCTTGCTATGTTGTTCCCTTTCCCATCACCGAACGTATTGGTTCCATGGCTTATCGCCTTTTTATTACCGGCTCAATCTTTTGCTAAGTTATGATGTTTTCCACGTCTCTTTACTGAGGAAATACCTTAGGGATTCCATTTTTATTCTTGAGTCCGGTGTTGTTGTAGAGATTGAGGTTTCACCAAATTTGACTTATGAGCAGCATTCTATTCGTATCATTACTTCGGAGGTTAAACGCCTTCGAAATAAAGATGTTCTTCTTGTGAAAGTTCAATGGTCCTCAAATCCTAAGAATTTCTCTTGGGAATCTTGAGAATTCATCGAGCAAACATGTTCGGGCTTACACTTTCGTGCTCTTAATGGTGTACTTCTTATTTTAAAACTTTCTTTTGTGTGGATGTTCTTATATGGTTATTACTCTTTATATTCTCCTTATGTATTATGAGGACGCAATTTCTTTAAGGAGGGGAGTCTGTAACAACCCGCATATTTTGCTATTGAATATTTAAATATTTTATTTAAATGTAGAATCGTTAATCGGATTGAAGTCCGAAAAGCTACTTTTTGCAAACAGTCGAATTAGGAATCGAGACCACTTCCATTGAGTCTAAAATGGCGTTTGCGACTTTTTTAAGTATAAGCATCGATATGTTTGGAGTTGAGTGAATTTTTCTATTTTTCACTTAGGGCTTTGGGTTTGGGTTTTAGTCCAATAACCTAACATAACCCCTAGCTCAGTCCCCACTCTTCTCTTCATTCACTTTCATTTTCTAACACTTTCAAGCTTTTGAGATTAATGGGGGAAAAAGATTGGAAATAGAAACTCAAAACCCTAGTTTCCTTTGCAAGCTCCATTTCTTGTTCCAAAATCAAGGTGAAGCTTTGGTAAGCCTCCTCTTCATCTTCTCCAAGTCATTCTCTCTTCAATTTCAGAAATTTTCTAAACCTAACTTAGGGAATTTTCTTCTTTTTAGCTTAGATTCAAGCTACTTTGGGTTGAAGTGAAGAGTGTTGATCTATCCTTTGTGATTAAGCTTCTCATTCATTGTTTTTGGGAATTAAAGGTGAGATTTTTATCTCACATCTATGTCTATACTATATTTGATTGTTAGGTATGAATTCCTAACATCTTTACATGTTCATTTGATTTTGATTTGGATTGATTTGGTGAATATTCCAATTTTTGGTTTTTAAAGTCCAATTTTGTGAAAATCCTTTTACGGATGTTTGAACATGTTTTCATTGAAGCATCGAAGAGCCTATAGGGCTGGGTTGCCGATTGGCGCAAACCCATAGTGCCTGTTGCTCGTCCAATCGCGGTTTGTAGAATTTTTGCCCCACTTAGGGGCTAGGCTGAATGTGCTTCAGAAGCAGGTTCAGTCGACTGAACCAAAAGGCAGGAAATGCCTTAGAAGCAGGTTTGGTCGACTGAACCAGTGGTTCAGTCGATTGAACCAGACCCAGGAAATTGCCTGAGTCTGTATCAGTCGACTGACCATCTGGGTCAGTCGACTGACCCTGGGGATACACAATTCGTATCCCTGTGTCAGTCGACTGACCACCTGGTTCAGTCGACTGACCTACTTGCTTCAGCCCCATTTGATTATTTTGCTTAAGATTCCAAATGTTAATCGATTCGTGATTCTCCGTTTTGTTGTTATCATTTGTTATCGATTTTGATGACTTCTATTTTGGGATTTTCGGGTATATCCGTTTTGATGGATTCGGCATCGATTTCCATGGATTTGATTCACGTCTTCGTATGTGAATTTTTGATGGTTGATTGTTTCTACAATCATTTCTATGCTTTGTCACTTTAAAATACAAAGGTTTTTATACTAGTAGTAAATATTCAACTCTTTTACAAAGATGATTTCAAACTCTATTTTTAATACAAAGCTCGTTTATAAAACCGTTTTCTAATCTATTAGTATATACAAACCTTTACCTCATTCGTATGAGAAAATCTAATTAAACGGCTTAGCAAAACAAGTGGTATGAAACGCTTGCGTTTACTTCGTCGGTTAATTTATGGACTTGTTCGATTGAAACTATTGTGACAATTTTTGAGTGGAAATTTACAATCTGCTCGTAAATATTTTAGTTAAGCTAGTGGTTATGGGACATGAAGCTAAACTCTTATATTTACTAGCTTAGTGTAATCAACACTTCTTGATGATCGATGATGATCATTTTATGGTTTAGACTAGCAATGTGCGATGTCTCTTTGTCCACGTGGGGGACAGTACCTCGTCCTAATGAGCTTCGTCTCATTTTTATGGGCTAGCGACCCATGGTCTTTGGACGGTTCGTGGAGCAATCGGCTCAATAAGTCAGAGCATGGGGCTTATCTTTCTAGGTGCGTCGATGTTAGTCTATGCATGGGGCGTATCTTTCTATATGCGTCAATGTTCGACTTTGCATAGGGCGTATCTTTCTAGGTGCGTCGATGTTAGAATTTACGTGGGGCGTATCTTTTTAGGTGCGTCGATGTTTATTTATGCATGGGGCGTAGCTTTCTAGGTGCGTCGATGTTCGATTGTGCATGGGACGTATCTTTCTAGGTGCGTCGATGTTTAGTTTATGGGATAGCGTCTCGTTTGTGATACACGTGTTGGTGAGTTTTCATGCTCCCATTTGTGATAGGCCTCCCCCTTTTGTGATTTCTGGATTTCTCGTTGTGATTTCTAGAATTTGTGTTTCACCAACTTTTGCGTTTGGCATTTATATGTTTGTCAATATTTGTAGTTTGGTGAATAAAATAAAGAATATGATATTCTTTTTGGTGTTTTGAGATGATTTGAGATATTATATGATTTTTTTTGTTATTTGATGTATACTTGACAGGGTATGGCATTTCTTTGTTATCATACGTTTTGGGTCACATCTCTTATCCTATCTCATTTTATCTGATATTTATAGCTAGACTGATCCGTTTATTATTTTCTTCTTAAATAATACTCGGGTCAGACCGAGATATTTCAGGTGCTCCTGCTTGACTTCTTATCAGGGATTATCATCTGATTCTTTTGGCTAACTACTTTAGATTAGTAGTTTTTGTTATTATACATTTGAGATATGGACTCCTTGATGTATAATTATTCTTTTGCCTAGCACTTGTATCTATTCTCTTGTGATGTAGTGGATCCTGTTTTACCACTACTTTGATGTACACTTCTTTGTGTTATATTCATATCTATTTCCGCCTTTGTGATATGAATATCTGTGACTGATTTGTGTTATGTTTATCTCTATATTTGTTTCCAAAGACTACTTAGCCACTATGTGGTAGCTTTGAGTTTGTATTAGATATGTCGGATTTCCTCCAGAAATGAAATGTAAGTTATATTTTCTGACATATCGGTACTCGCACAAAGCAATTACACAGATGGTCGCTCCTCAACAGCCTTATTCTTCGCGCTAGTCGACGACATCACTTAGTAGTGTCCTTGGTTAGCGTGAGCATAGAGGTGGGGCGTCACAGCATGGTATCAGAGCCAAACTTCGGAACAATGTAGAATAATCTAGCAAGGATCATTGTCCTAAGCCTTTCTTAGGAATCATGCCATAGGATTTAATTCGAGTCTTCGTACCGTTCTATCCTATATTCTTTTATGATGCCTTGTTTTATCAATCAAGTTTGTTTGATATACATTTTGTAAATAACCTTTTTCCTCTTTTCTTTCTTTCTTAAAGAAGAGAAATGTTTAGATCTGGCTGCCCCAGCGCTGGTCAATCCAGTGCCACTTCTCTGGATGGCGTCTTCATGTCTGCCCAACAAATTTTGGATCTTGTAAAGAATCAAAGGTTTATCTATGCTTTGAGTAAGAACCCTAAAAAGATTTTACCTCTGAAATTAGAAGTGCCTTTCGATCAGCTTGTAGATATCACTCTTCGACTAGAAGAGGCCGATAAAGAAAGCGATGTTGAAGATGTCGATGCCAGACAAAACTTCAACATCAACAAGAAGAGGCATATCAAATTCAAAATCCCAAATCCCAACAAGAAAGGAAAGCTAGCAACTTCGGTAGCAAAGACTCCAATCCCTAATCGTGGAGGATGCTACAATTGTAATTCTAAGGACCACTATGCAAATAAGTGTCCAAAACCCTTTTCTTGTCGCTATTGCAAAGGTTTGGGTCATCTTTTTTCTTCATGTCCCAAACTTCAAAGTCGGAGAAAGGGAGAGTTGAAAGTTGTGCAAGTCTCTACTAGCACTTCCCTTGGTCAAGGTAATTCTCGTTCTATCCTTGATGACATTAATTTGTTTTGTGATTATCCTATTTTGATTTCTTTTTATACGGGTGCGTCCCATTATTCTATATCAAAAGAACTTGATAATTCTTTCTCTTTTTAATTTTATGGGCTTGATGACTTCATTGAGAATTGCGAATTCGATTGATGGATCCGCAACACTCAATTTACTTTGTGAAAATGTCGAGATTATTTTTTGTGATTATTCTTTTCGAGCCGATTTGCATGTTATGCGTTACTTAGGCTTTGAAACTGATTTTTTGGGAAAGGATTGGCTTAATCATTATGAAGCCCATATACTATGTCCAATGCGGACTATTTATCTTCGACATTTTCAAACTGTTAAGCAGATTTCTTTTGTTCTTAATGGTTTTGATTTCCAGATTCGGTGATATCATTTTAAATCTTTAAACTCACTTGAAGAGGAAAGTGTTATTTCTCGTATTCAAGTAGGTTGTGAATTTTCCGGTATATTTGAGCTTGTCTCAGGGTTATCACCTAAGCAATCTTTTGAGTGGTGCTAAGGTCCTTTCAGCTCGACCTTGCCACCGGATTTCATCAGCTACGAGTTGCGGAAGGTAGCATCCTCTTATCGCATTCCGCACTCGTTGTGATTTTTGTGTTTGGTTCGTTATGTCATTCGGTATGACGAACCTTCTACCTTATTTCATCCATTTTGTGAATCGAGTATTCTACGAATATCTCGATTAGTTCATCCTTATATTTATTGATTATGGATGAAAATAACAAATTAAAATTTTCTAATCTTTTTAATAAGATAATTATAAGTATGATTGGATTTTGTTCTTAAAACGAGTAAGGAATATTCTTAAAAACTTTAAGAGACATATTTATCATATAGAAGACGATTTTGTGATTGTATTGCCCATTGAGTGCTTTAAGAATTCTGGTCGATGCGCTTGATCAACGTTATCGATAGGAATCTCCTAAACGCTATGATGAGACTGTCAAACACAATAAATTCTTGTAAAAAGTTAATTATTTTCTTCTTAGCTTTTCGGGAAAGAGGTTCAATTAAAAGGACTCCTTTCCGATGCTTTTATTCTTGCGATACCCGAAGGGAACCAAGACTTTATGGTTTGTACCGATACTAGTCGTATTGGTTTTGGTGTCATTCTCTTGCAAAAGGGAATGCATTATCGCATTTGCTTCTTGACAATTAAAGCTTGCCGAGACTAGATATGACACTCATGATCTAGTTCTCGCGACTATTGTTTTCGATCTTAGAATTTGGCTCATTATCTTTTGGGAGAGAAATTTGTTCTCTACTTCGATCATTAGTCTTTGAAATATTTATTTTCTCAAAAGGAACTTAATTTGTGTCAACAACGTTGGCTCGATTTCCTTGTATCTTATGATCTTGTTATTCTTTGTTATCATACGTTTTGGGTCACATCTCTTATCCTATCTCATTTTATTTGATATTTATAGCTAGACTGATCCGTTTATTATTTTCTTCTTAAATAATACTCGGGTCAGACCGAGATATTTCAGGTGCTCCTGCTTGACTTCTTATCAGGGATTATCATCTGATTCTTTTGGCTAACTACTTTAGATTAGTAGTTTTTGTTATTATACATTTGAGATATGGACACCTTGATGTATAATTATTCTTTTGCCTAGCACTTGTATCTATTCTCTTGTGATGTAGTGGATCCTGTTTTACCACTACTTTGATGTACACTTCTTTGTGTTATATTCATATCTATTTCCGCCTTTGTGATATGAATATCTGTGACTGATTTGTGTTATGTTTATTTCTATATTTGTTTCCAAAGACTACTTAGCCACTGTGTGGTAGCTTTGAGTTTGTATTAGATATGTCGGATTTTCTCCAGAAATGAAATGTAAGTTATATTTTCTGACATATCGGAACTCGCACAAAGCAATTACATAGATGGTCGCTCCTCAACAGCCTTATTCTTCGCGCTAGTCGACGGCATCACTTAGTAGTGTCCTTGGCTAGCGTGAGCATAGAGGTGGGGCGTCACTATTGATCATAGCACCGTGGTGATGATGGGAGGTCGGAATTGTTTTTAACCCTAGTTTTTGGTCATGGTCGGAGATGTAATCAGCACGACGTCTCTGGTGGATCGAGCTCCACCAGATTTTGGGAGATGGAAGTGGGGGTGTTGACGAGGTCGTGGCCGGAGGCTCCGGTGTTCTGATGGTCGGAGATGCGAGGTCGAGTGGTTTTCAGGTGTTGCTCTTTTGGTTCTAGGTTTGGTTAGCATACTCGAATTCGATTTCGAGTTGATGGTCACGATCTGATGATCGTGATGGGTTGCATGGATGTTTGTTGATGTGTTGAGGCCATCGATGATGACCGGAGAGGGTCGGAGCCACCGTGCATGTGCACGGTGCATTTCTTTTTCTAGTGAAGTTGGGTTGTAGCAGTAGAGGGGTACTCGAGTTTTCTCGAGTCGATTTTGTGTGTTGCCCGAAGTTTTCTGAGTTTCACTCGAAGTGTTTTAGGGATGGGCTCAGGTAATTGATGGTTACAGGTTTAAAACCTGTAAGTGTTTTAAATCTTTAAAATGAATTTAAGAAAAGATTTTAAAATATAAAGCAGTGTTTAAACTAAGTTTAAATCAAAGTCTAAATCTGGATTTAAGTTAGTTTAAATCTCAGTTTTGAAATAAAGGAAAGTTTTTAAAATTTAAAATGATTTAAACAACTTTGAATGTTTAAAGAATAGTTTAAATAGTTTGGATTTAAAAATGAATGTGGTTTCAAATTCTTTTAAACTTCTTTTATTAGGTATGTATTTCTTTAACATGAGATTTAAAAGGGTTTTAAATTGTTTAAACTTTGTTAAAGTTAAATTTGTATTCATTTTAAATCTTAAATTTAAAATGGAATGTAAAAGAAAGTTAAAGGTAAATTGTTTTTAAAATGCTTTTGATAATGATAATTTAATCATTCATAAGAATAATGTTTATCTTAAAGTTAATTGGATAAAGATTAGATTTTAAATTAATGATTAAATATTAATTAATCAAGTAAATTAAAGATTAATTAAGTTACATTTAAGCACTTAATTAATTAAATAATTAAAGATTAATTAATGGGTTATTAAATTAATTAACTTGTAATTAATAATGATTAATGCAAGTTTAATTACTTTGGAAAAGTAATTAAAGAATTGTTAATAGTTAATGAAGGTCATTAACTTAAGATTATTTAATAATTAATAAATGTGAGTAATTTTAATAATTAATTAGATTGATTTATTAAAGATAATCATTTGTGAAATTGTTTAAGTGTAATTACTTAATGGAAGTAATTAAGGAATTAATTACTCAATGTAATTAATTCAGTTTAATTTGATTAGTTTAAGTTAATTAATTAAGTTTAATTAATTTAAGATAATCACTTGGTGACTTGATAAGTATAATTACTTAAATGTAATTAATGAAGTGTAATTACTTAGTGAAGTAATTAATGGTAATTAATGGATGTAATAAGTTGAAGATGATTCAAATATGGAAGTAATTTGGATTAAATTACTTTGTGTAATTGATCAAGGGATTAATTAA